>MZZL01000388.1:0-107113 GCA_002749535.1 Apophysomyces variabilis | reverse complement strand
GTTGTTGCGGTGTTTTTTTGTGGATGCACTCTTTAGGATTAATTTGTGTTTTTTTTTTTTTTTTGATATATTTTTTTTTTTTTTTTTTTTTTTTTTTTTTTTTTTTTTTTTTTTTTTTTTTTTTTTTTTTTTTTTTTTTTTACCTGCAGTATCATTTGAGGACATACTCGGACAATGAGTGCGTTTGCTCGGAGTTGTAGGTGCTTCTTTAGGCGTTGCGGCTATTGTTGTTGAGGAGTCGGTAGGTGTCTTGCTATGAAATAAACGCATCTTTTTGAGATTGCTCAGCAGTGTCTTTTTCTTGGATGGTTTTTCCGCTGTCGATGAGGCCGGAGATGAAGACGTATGACTAAAGAGAAGGACGCATCAAGCAAAAGTGGGGAAATTGTCGACACGTTGCTTGTTTATTTAGTATGAAAACGTATAAAAGTAAGGAAAACAATAGAGGTTACCTAAATATGAACGGAAAGGGTGTATTTGACTTGGATCTTGGTTTGACATGTCGGCATGAGGACAGAGATGACCAAAACTTTTTAGCATGAGACGTCTCGTTTGACATGAGAAGGGAAAGAAAGAGAGAGAGAGAGAGAAGTTCTGTGTGTCCTTGTTTGAAGGCGTGTGTTGAAGTGTTATTTAAGACGCGGGACAAACGGAAACGTCTCCGAATAATGGAGGCAGAAGGTTAGCCAGGACCAGACCATATTTGGAGTGCTTGACTTTCTCCCCTGTGGTATTTGATTAAGCGTGTGCCTCGAAAAACGTTGTTTGAGTAAACACTGTGCTACGTTCCGCCTGCCTGGGTTCGCAGCATCATTGGTTCCCAGATGCGTCAAACCGGATTCATTCCAACTCCGCTTCCGTGTGCTCTGAACGAATGTTTACAGAAATCCTGCTCTCCCCCTTTTTCTCTTGTAATTATTAAAATTAATTAAAATTCGCCTTTTCTTTTTGAATGTTGTCAACCTTCTTTATTGATGAATAATCAACCTTGTATCCGAAAAGTGCAATTGGCCCTTATTGGTTCGGTTAGTTCATCAAAAACAAAAAAACTATAATCTTAACACTTTGCATTTGCTTCTTTCTCTTAAATCATAGATAAAACAACATAAATAATGACTCCGTACTGCTATGACCCTGCGGTTAGACAGGATAAACAATTCTCACGCCATTTAGAGACAGTAACAGGGTACACAGAATTGAAAAGAAGCCTTTCAAATCATACAGCGGATGACGCAATGTGGAGATAAGCCATAACCCAATGCAGCATGCTTTTTGTTCCTTTCACATTGACTTCGTCATGGCACATGGAAACTGTATCTTGTCCTTATTTTATCAGAAAAACAAAGAATAGGGGAAAATATTTCTTTTTTCGTTGTTCAACCTTACCCTAAACCCGCTAAGGACAGTAATTAGTTCCTAGAGGATGTTATGAGATAAATTGGTACTTTATTGAAGTGCTAATTTATTGCATATTAGGAAAAGGGCGCCATTGAACAATACTGCTGGCAAATCGAAAATTGGTTGGAACGGGATGTCTGTTGTGTTCAGAATGACCTAGATAGAATATGGCAATTTGCTTTGGATCGACAAGGTTTCGGAAGTGCAACTATGTACCGTAAAAAGCAAAAGACAAACAAAAAGTGCAACATTCTAACATAAACAATCAAAGCTCATTTTGCTTGGGCTTGCAGCTAACGTTACTTAGTAAAAGGTATTTCCCATTATTAGATCCTCATTGCACTTTGATTGCTTTGATTAGACTAAGTGGAACAAGTAGTGATGTTCCCAGTAATCTAACATGGTCAATCACTCATTCAAGGCATTTTTCCGTCCCGTTTTTGCTTCTCATGTGTGTTCTTATATTTTAAATCGCACAATCGGAAACGTATCCTAATCCAAAGAGCATAGAAATGCTTGGCAACGCAAAATAATCATGCTGGCTATGACGAACGGTGTCATGCCGGGGATTCAATTTTAAAGTTAAGCTACGTTTCCACGCCCAACAAAGCATCCGGGAGGTTCCTTTGTGCGTACCTTTTTCCTTTTTCTGTTTAATTGGCAACAAAATCGTAGTTAGACGAGTACCCACCGGTCAACTTGAAGAATTATTGTATGAATGTCCTTTTGCAATGCTTCCAATCGAGGATTTAGATAATTTTTATCTTCCCATATCCAGGGGCATTGATTATACATTGGGATAAAGTCATGCAACAGCTAAGGTTTGATACGATATCAGAGAAAGCCTTTCTACCGTTTGAGTCGTGGGAAACAAAAGCAGAAACCTCTGTGTAATTACTTGTATAGTCTGGTTTATTCATATGACAAATGTTCTTTGAAAGGTGAAGTACGAAACCTGATTTATTGGAAGATGGATACTATGAAAACCCTTTTATTTTAGTCATATCCCTTTCCTATTCTTAAAAGGATTTTTAGATCTGGAAGACCAGAGGCACATGGGTCACGCGGAGTTTAGGCGATTGATCGAGCGAAGGGCGTTTCCAGCGTAGGACAACGGTACCACACATGGACCATCCTCTTTCAGCTTCTGAGGCATCAAGCGAAGTGCCGCAAATTTTGCCTCCCACGCGACAGCAAACTATGCGATTTCGTGTGTACCTAGCAGAATTCCCTTCTCAACTAAATCACTCGATAAGGGGAAGTTATGAATTCAGGTACTCGGATTTTAAAATGCCCCACATCAACGTTTATGCAATGTTCCGCCTCATTAGTTGGTACATTGTTTGAAAACTCTGTCAAACCTTTTATACTGTACGCAGACAGGCATTGGCCCTGCAAGCCTACCCTACTTGATCCGATAGATAAGATAGAATTGCTTTGACTGTGAGAATACATCATCTATCTCTATTAAAGTGCAAGCAATTGTCAAAATCTTTAACGGAAAGAAGGAAAACCTGCCGTCCTTAAACGATATATGGATTTTTCGTTTTACAAGCGACAAAGGTAATCATATTTACAACATCTCAGCAGATTGTCTGGCCAACCGCTGTACTTTCTTCTTAAACTTGGGATAGTCTTCCCGATAATCTTTCTATTAACAGATAATAAAAGAGTTAGGTTTTGTAGTAAAGAGATATAAAAGAACCTTACCGCAGCCTCTATATTTGCTGGCGATTCATCATTTGGACTTGATAACATGGATATCACAGAAACAAGAATGGTTTCCACGGTGTGTACCGGTGACCATCGTTCGCTGGCATCCTCATAACCATATTTATCGTCGCCAGGGGGATGCTTCATATTCAAAGGAGCAAAAAAAAGAAAAAATAAGCCTTCTTTTCCTTGGGTTCGTTTTCGTTGTCTTACCAGTATAGAGATACAAACTGTGCCATCGGGATAAACTAAAAGCAAACACTCATTTAGAAACTCCGTCATGCACGTCATTTCTCCCTATTTTTACCATTGGGGTGCCACATCTCGGTGGTGAACTTCATTGTCGGTGGCATCAGAGGATACGACTACATACATTCCCCAAAAAAGTTAACCAACATACATACTTTCTTTTCTATCTCAAAGAAACGCAAGGTTGTTGAGAAGAATCACTTACCTGTGGAAAGGATAAACGAGCTTTGAAAAATCCGCCCTCACTATTTTAGTTGGCATCATGAAGTAAAAAATTGCATGAATTTAACAGCAAATGGAAAAGGCAAATTTTGCATGAATCACACTCACTATAAGGTATCTGGTGCACCGATAATCAAGATCTCCCACTATTAAAAATATTGACGTCCATAAAGTTAACATAATCTGTTTCCAAAGAGAGATATTCATTGTTTTATTTTTTTTCCTTTACAAGACACAAACCTCATAAATATTATCGTCAACAAGGCCAGCAGAGAAGCCTTCGACTGGATTTCGTTGTAGATCTAAACAAGGAATGATTGAGTGTCAATGCAAAAGGTAAGATCGTTATCGTGCAAGTGTAAGTCAAAGTGTGTGCTCTGTATTTACCCTTTAACTGTCTACTGAGAAGAAGTGCACTTTGATCTCCCATACTCATGTTCAATTCAATGACAGTCAATCAAACGGGTTATTTTAGAAAAGAAACAGGTAACGGAAAACAGCTGAAGTCAGAAGCAAGGCGGCTATCCAAATTTAAGGACCGCTTTGATATTTTTGCCCTTTTCCAAATCAGTCACAGACACATTTCGTACCATTGGCGAGGGCCCACAAGTTTGTTTTACTTCATACAGTATGCTGCGGTAAAACCGATGGCCTAACTTATGTGTTTTGCAATAAGACGTCAATGGACTGAGTAACACATTGGAACAGTATCAAGTTCTCTGTGGCATCCTAATTTGATTCTACACCAAATATTCTGTCCGTGGATTTTTGCCAGCTATAATTTGAACCACCGACGGCAACTGTTAGAAGCCTAGAAGATATTGTAATTACGCTTGTTTAGGTTTTGAAGTTAAATGTATGTGCGCAGCGTTTGTCGAGATCATCATGACTCTGCTCTAACATATCCTTCGTTCCGTTTCTATCCTAAATATGATTTCTTGCTAAACTGGCAGGTTAGTCGGATTGCGACTTTTTATAGCAATCTTGTCATCGATTCTTTAATCTCTTTTGCTATTATATGCGTATAGTGTAACGAGTATTTGGTACATGCATAGATGGGAACGATGACCACTGAAGAAAGAGACCCGTCCATGAATATCATCCAACAGAGAAGGAGTATAAGTAAAAGACTCGACTGTACGTTCGTTGACAAGTAAAGCGATTCTACTGTTAATTGAATTACATTTTGCGTCCATTGAAGGACCAAGTTTCAGGCACCGGTGGAACTCGGTTGCGTACATTAACTCCAAGAAATCTTTGTGAAGATAGCGCCGACTTAAAACATCGGATCGACACGGAGTTTGACGTCCGTCAATTGAGGCACAGGTTTGCAAAAATGAGAAACTGCTGACAGTCTCGACATTTACATGCAAAGAAAAACATGTCGGATTCCTCAAATTATGCGGATATCTTAGGTCCATTTCCCAATAATAGGTTTTATAACTAGAAATGGAATTCATAAGAAACAGGGATGTGCCTAGCAGTGTCTTCTTCAGATTTGAATTGTCTTGAAGAGGAGCTTTCAGATCTACATTATTGCTGGCGAGCCAACCGAAATGGATCGTCATTAAACAAATGCTATTTTTTATCCAATTCTATACGTCCAATCAGCTCTGCAATAAATACTTTACACATTGGTACGTTTTCCTCTTCTTCTCCTCGATCTTCATAGGTCCAGTGACGCTATTTGGATTAAGGTAGATATCCTCATCTTTTGGATTGTCCCTCGCAGAGAATGGTTTTATGGAGGGGCAGCAGGCGACATATAGACAGAATCTGCGAACGATCGCTCCCAGAGATTGTTTATCGTTTTGTCGAACAGCTTGATGCGCGTTTCAGTAAGTTCATTTCCTTTGTTTGCCCACTATTTTGCAAAAGCTGTCAGTGGTGTTTTCAGAGATTCTGTCATACTTCTTCACTGTTTCCTAGACCTCTCCAGCAGTGATGTTTTGGGCTTGAAACAGTATATCTACTTTCAGGTCTTCGGGGGAAAATACGTCTTCCAGAAAATGCTTTAATTTTCGCATAAGTGGCTCCATTGTCTGATCCATATCTGCGCGGTATAAAATTGGATATTCAAGTCTTCGCTGCAGCAGCAGTACTCAGGATATTTCTCGATCTTACGTTTAAAGTCTGCGGCCTTGAATTGCGTAAGAAGTATACGTATGTTTCCCGGTTCTCTCTCTCATGCGAAGATTCTCATTTCCATGATTATCCACTTGCAGCCCATTAGCTCGAAATTTATTCCGCAGCTTGCTTTTTCACATACTGTATAAGGCTTTGAGTTGAAGCCAATGCGGAAGGTAACACAGAATGAACAAGCTTTTCACTCCGCTAATTTTGTGTCCGACTTGCAATGTTAAAAATAAAAACCAAAAGAAGTCGCCGTATATATTTTGTGTTTTATCGCAGAGCTCTTAAGTCAATCTATGAACTGGCCAGCGTGGTTACTGAGGAGAGAGGAAAAAAAAGTAAAACCAAAAGGGGTACCTGGTGTTTAGGTCAGTAGAGGACAAGAAAGCTGTGTGCCAAAAATTTCAGGACTTTGCTGCCAGCCAAGTCGCGCTTTCTTCTAGCATCAGCATGCAGTAATGATGATGTATATCTCTTGTGTCATGGCAATACAAAAAAAGCAATAGCTATGGGACATTAAAATTGGAAGGGAAATGGTACATAGAGGGGAGAAAACAAAATAGGGGGAAGACAAAAAAAAAAGAGCGCGGAATGCTCCCTCATTTTCTTTCTGTTTTGGTGTGTATGTATAGGCTTCTCGTCAATCGAGCGTCATGCTGATATGGTAAACGAATTGTAAGATAATGAAAGACGCATTGGCCTTTCTTTTTTTTTTTCTCGTAGCTATGGAATCCAAAAATAAGCAAGATTGTTTGTTTTCGTCATCTTCTTTCTTCTTGTTGTTGTTGCTGTTGTTGTTGTTGCTGCTGCTGATGATTGTTTGAATGGGTTGAGGAATAGGACGTCGTCAATTTTTGCACTGTATCTGCGTTTGTTGTTATGCTTTAACGTTCAAGGCTATATGGTGTTGTGGTGTGAAAATGTCAAGCGGAGCTTGGTTACTAATTGGATTGCGCGGTCAGCAAGATAGAGCATCGGTAGGACAAGGCAAGCCATCTCTTCGTGCACAGTACCTGAGGGTCATGATGGCGTGATGGCACAGTGGCGTGGCTTGAACGTGACAAAGACGGACTTCCGAGGATATCTTGGCGTACTCTATTAAGATCGTCTTCGACCTCTTGTTCTGCTAACCCTAATGTTAGGGAACGTAATCGCGAAGAAAAAAGAGGGTTAAGGAATTTATCGTGTCAAGTATAAACAAAAACAGTGTCGATCATTTCAGGCAGTTATGGAAAGGATATTGATCATTCCTGGTCTGTCCGGCGGCGTCCAATCGGCTAAATTATTACTGGCAAGTGAACCTGTAAGTGGGGGAGATGTTGAGGAGAGACAATTTCCCAATAAAGTCGAGAGATAGAGATACAGATAGATTGGACGAGATTCTTACTTCGGGTATGTTGCGCGTAATATTCTTGCTCCAATAGATTAATCTTCTGCTGCACTTGCTGCATCATTGATCGTCGGAGTGCTAATCTGTCCCACTGAGAAACAACGATGAACAAAAAGCCATGCTGAAAATCAACAGACGTACATGAAACTGGTCATACGCAGCCTTTTTCTGCGCCTCCACTGCGTTCTTAATGTTATTTTCGACCAACCTCATCCTGGTGGTTAATGTTTTCTCCCGTCTACTTCGCTTTTCCTCGATACCCTGGGTCAGCTTATGATATTCTGGATGCGACCCATCTTTGACAGCCTTCTCCAACTCGTCCAATTCGGCAAGTCTAGCAAAAACGTTGAAAGGAAGAAAGACGAGGTTAGACAAGCCAATGAATTGAGATTATAGAGTATACGATGTAGATCTTTGTTTCTACCTTTCTTTAACAATGACTTCACGTTCGGCTTTTTTTGCCTCCCTTGCTTCTTTTGACATGCGTTGTGTCGTTTTCCGTGTTTCTCTTTCTGTATCTTCAGATCCTCTTGGCTTAGTTTTCTTCCTTGTAGGACCAGGGACTCTTTTCCGCCGTCTTTTCTTTGGTTCTGTTGTTTCGCTACTTTCAATAGATTGCGAACGCGTAGTCACCTGTCCGCTAGGTTCTGACGAAGAAGAAGAGCCAGGTTCTTCTGCATTTTCTTGTGACAGTTGTTCTCTGATGGTCATGACAGGTGATCCTGATTGTGTGGATCGGCTTACTCGTCGGGTCAATACCCGATTGTTGAAACGTTCTTCTAATTTTGAATCCTGAGACTCTGTTGTTGTTTTAACTTGTGACATTGAGTTATAGTTAGGAGTAAAAAAGAAGTCGAAAGGAAAGAAAAGGGGAAAATATTAAGAGGCCTATGAATCGATGGCTATATCAAAAAGGTAAAGTCCGGCGAAAAAATCGGTAAATCGAAAAGAACGGTTCAGATCGTTTCGAGTGTTGGAGTCCAAAGGCAAAAACGCGGAGCTTGAAAAGTAAATCAAAAACACGCTTTCCAGCCATTTGCTAACGCGGACCTTTCTGTTGCCCATTCGGTATCCTTTTTGGGTACGCAGAATGCGGGGAACTGCATAATTTATCTACTACCCTCATCCCAAACCCACCTTATCTTCTCATCCACTACAACCTTACACTATCCAATCATCTCCTCTTATTTTTTCTCTCTTTATCTTTCTCCATACGGAAAGTACGGAAGAAGAAAGAAAGAAAGGCATGGATCGTATCCATACGAAACAGTCATCTACCAATCAGATCATCTCCTGGTTGTCCGTGACATCAAATGAGGAAAAACCTTTTGTCTCTTTCTCAGGAACAGAACTTTGAAAACGGATCATAATTAGTCCGGTTTCATAGATCAGGAAATGGTTTTCTACGGCAAAAAAAAAGAAAAGCTGTCCTGCCTATCCTCGTACCAGACAGTAAGAATGAAGCCCTTGGTTTCATCCAAATAAGGAAAGGGGTTTGCTGAGAAAAATCAGAATTGAAGATGACAATCCATGCCGACCTTAGTTTACAGGGATGCTTCTTGGACGGTATCAAACCTTCTTTGACATTCGTTCACCTGGAAACTGTAGGAATTTAAGCTTATATTTTCCATAACCAAACATCAAGCCAGCTTAATTGATCAGTTAATAAAAGAAATAAATAATTGAAAACATACTATTAAACGTTGGCAGAACAGTTAAAGATCATAAATATGGTTTCATCCACTTCTCTAAAGCTCCGAAGAAACAAAACTACGAGGAGTTTCCTCAAAGAAAGGTACCCAATACGTATCTTCACCATTACCTTACTGTCTACAGTTTTTTCCCATTTCGACCATTTAGACGGAGTTACAATATAATACGCAAATATGGAATAGAATACTGAAAGTAAATAAAACGGTAAAAGCAAACGATGGTATATTATATGAGGATATCAGGTACTTATAATTGTAAGCCAAGAGTAGTTAGTTACCTCTAGAAGCTAAAAAAAAAATTCAGTGCTCTGTGACCATAATAGGTGATATTGAGAACATGCTGAATTAAGTTCTTGGACGCGTTGATATCACGGTACGATGCCGTACGACAACTAGGATCAGTTAACATGGTATTCATATCGAGACCTGCAGCACAGATTTGCATCAAAGATTTCTCCTGCAATGTGAACGCACTTGGGACGTACTATGTCTTCTTATATTCATGACGCTAAGCTTCCCTTCATGGTTTGCTTTCTTCAAGAATTTCAGGTAGTTTTGGCCAAGCTCGCAGGTTTGCCATCTTACTGTCACCTACAAAAGCGAGCAGAACCAAACCCTATAGCAAGCGCTTTGGCGCCATCGTTGTTTGCTGGGGCTATTTGTGATTTGCTATCATCATCAGTATACAAAAAGAAAAGTATGGTTTTTCTGCTAGAGATATTTTTGCTAATTTACATGGACTTCTCCCCAGCGCGCTCTAATCAGGATGGCGAGAGAACAATTTGCAGACGAGCAGCAGAACTTACACCTGCAAACGGGTGTCGATCGTCGCTTTTTCTTCGTTGTCTTAATCGCTGGGACTTACCCAGATGGCTAGCCTACAGTGTTCTCCCGCAAATGCAACCCTCGATAACTTCAATCCTCTAGTTAAACCGCACGAACTTAAAAACTTGTAGCTTACGATGTTTTCACTAGTAACAGAAAGCTTTAAATTACCAAGAGATCACAGTAGTTCACCGTACTTGTTGCCTGCACATGATGTCGTAGGCTGGAAATATCAAGCACAGGGACATGGAACAGTACTTCTGTTGGTCTACACAAACATACAATGCCTCTCTATTTTTTGTTAATAACCAAATTCACTGACCGCTGTGCATCCATAACAATGCCGGCTCGTGTCATTATTAGAACTAGCTGACTGTGATATTGTTGTAGGTAACATCAAGATAATGGGAAGTTTGAGCCATGCACAACAATACGATATGCGAAAAAAAAGTGCAAGAAAGAAAGGGAGTTTTAGTCATTGATCACTATAAAGAAAGAGCTCATTTTCTTGAGGCTCGCGCGTTGTAAATCAGCGATTCTCACTGTTACCAGCCTTGAGAAATATCTAATACAGCTGAATATTAGCAACATTAACGTCGTTATTTCATGCGCAGTACGGGTAAAAAAAATGAATACTGTTTAACACCGGTACGCTTGTTTTTGCTGTGTAAAGTGGGAGACACCAGAGAAGGAATATTGATCGTACATGTGCGTACGCACAGCTAGTGCTAAACTCAGAAATGTCGTATTTGAACCCAGAGGTGTTGTGTCCTAAATCATATCCAAAAATTTTCCCTTGCTTCCCTCGTTCGGGCATAAAGCAATTCAATCCAAAATCATGGATCCCGAGATCACCAAAGAGCATATCCAGGCATCGGACAATGGCAACATGGAAGTAACGGTAGACGTTCCATTCAATGTTGCTCCTGTGCCTCCCGACTGTGAACAATGCCATACCAATCCATGGAAGTATAAATGCCCTCGGTGCCACATACGAACATGCTCCTTAGACTGCGTAAAACAACATAAAGTGGAGAAAGATTGCTCTGGAGAACGAAGCAAGACACACTATATCTCTATGCAGCAATATAACGAAAGCAATATGATGAGCGGTAAGGTTACTGTTAGAAAATTTAAGATCTTTTGTGTTGAATCAAAAAGATATGTGGATCAGATTATGTCTATCTGGAGGATCTCGGTCGACGATCGGATACGCTGACGCGTGAGCGATTGCGTGCAGATCAAGAGATAAAGTTGCAACAAGGCCGTGCTAAAGCACTTGTTCGACACGCACGCCATTTAGGCATTCTGTATGATCATTTGCCGATTGGGATGTCACGACGCAAAATCAACACTTCTAATTTCAATTCCGGGTAAGCGGATACTGTTGCTGCATTTGCATAGACAAATATTAATTTAATGTTGTGCTGGTTCGACAGCAAAAGGACGATTTTCTGGACTATGGAATGCTTCTTTTGCCATAAAGGTCAGAAAGAAAGAGTGCTTGATCACAGGTGAGTAGAGAGGGGCACAGATTCATTGCATCTGCCTGGGTTAACAATTTCGCATTTTTGCTAGCTTTCCCGGAAATAAACCACTATCAGCATTTTTCGAGAACTTATTGTTTACGGAAACACCACAAGGGAGGGGATCCTATGCTATTATTCGACACCAAAATCGACCCTTTGTGGAAGCTGGTCTCTCACGGTTGGTGGTCGGTCTAAAGAAAGAAAAGGCGCCCGTTCAGACTTATACTGATGTCACTTCGGAGTTGGATAAGCCTTTGAACGAGATACTACGAGGCCAAAGAATCATTGAATTCCCAACATGGTATATTTGGCTAGAAGGGGAAGTGGATAGCAATGTTAAACTTGACAAGTGGAAAGCGCCAGAACCATTAATAAAGAAGCAGAAGGAGGAAAAGCAAGAAATAAATGACATGTAAAGTAAAAAACAGAATGAATGCATTGCAGTTGCCACGTGGCGTTTGTATGCTAATGGAATCGATTTGTCTGGAATCGTCTATTCCCACCGGTTAGAGATACGTGATTCGAAAGATGGAAACATATAACAAAGTTCACTGACAATGAACCCCTTGAATGTCTGCTTGGGATAAATACAGTCAAAGATTGAAGGATCGTTCCATAATGAGCACAATACCAATAGCAAAGAGTAATTGACAAATCAACACCAACTTTGTGACAGTACAATGAAAACAAATCTAACATAGCTAATATCAGTAACAAGGATGGCCACATGCCGCACTGTTACACAGGCTAGCGTAACATTCCGTGCTTAGAGCGATGGTGTGATCTAACAATAATTAGCTTGTTTAAGAAGGCGAACGAAATAGTCGCTAGATTCTCCAGACCTGGGGTAAGAAAATCGAAGCCCTGCAAACAGCTTACGAAGCGACAAAGCACTCCAGCAAAATTATCCGAGATATATGCATCGTGATCGTGCTATGGCGTATAAAAAGGATGATTACGAGTACAGCTGCCGCTGAAAGCGTAAATATGAAAAGATGGCCGAAGGAGAAGAAGAAAGCAGCGAGACAAGCAGCCCGATGGTCGAACCACCAGAGCTTGGTCTGTCTCTAGGCACACTTGGAATACCAAGCTGTAAAACGACGCGCTTGTGAACTTGTGGACAGTTATATTTCCAACTGGTTGGGCAAAATGAATTGGACAAGCTGCTTTGAAGAAGGCAAACGATAGGACCTGTTTGGACAATTCATTAACGGTGCTGGCCTCAACTCCTTGTAAACCGTAACAGATACACAGGATATTTATATACAACATTTCGTAGTCACTTTCCACACTACGAAAGCCCATATTCATCACAATGTTTTGGTGTTTAAACGAAATACATACCTGGTGCTTACGTTTACAAAACAATCAAAACCTTCTTTGGTCAGGTTTCCACTCAACAACTCTTATTACCGTTTAAAACAGCCCGCAACATCACAACGAAGATATTGACTTCCAAAATCTACCTACAATAGTTTCTAAGATTATAAGCTGCGAAGCCAGGGTGTATTTGATATCTGGTTTTGCTATCTACTGGCTCTCAATCGCAGATTGTCTAGATCGCTGCCTCAACAACAATTCACCATAAAACAAATACGGGTTAATATTACAATTATGCTATATTATAGCTACCTCTTATTTTAACTTGATGGATTTTTTCTTTTGGAGTCAATGATTGATCTAAGCTTACGTCTAAGGTTTTGCTCCCGTTCAGAGAAATGCAATTGTATTATCTTGACACCTTATCTATATTTGATCGTCGTAGTTTCTACACAGACACGCTCGTACCATAGCATGTTAGATATCTGCAACAAGCCTTCTGGTGACAAGGAAATATCTTATTTCCATTTATCGATGAACATCATGGCTTCTGTCATCAAGACACAAACTATCTAAAAAGTGGCCTGTGCTTTCTTCTGCTGTCATCACTTATAGCAAAGACAGATAAGTGTTCCTCTTGACAAGCTTGTGCTGGAATCTAGTGTGCTAAATTGATGGTTCGAGGTATTTCGTACAAGTATAAGAACGAGGTACGACAAAGGCAGCAAAACGGACAATACGGCCTACTATGATCAGTGAATGCAATTTCAGTGCCACGAAGGTTAATATTCGCCGTCAACCGAGACACTCCTTGAATCGGCTCTATCTTCACCTCTCCGACTCAGTCAAGAGACTCGCCACGAAGATATTCCGCGTGCCTGTGTGAAAACTCAGCTACCATCGCACGTTCCAGCAGAATGTCTCCTTCTTACGGAAACAAGTGATTTTGGCTATCTAGATACGAAAAAAGCTTCATCAAATATATGATACATAAAGTGTTCATAACCTTTGAGCTGAAAACAATATCAACCAACGTGTATTGTAACCATGCAATAAGAAGGAAGACGGGCTACACACCTCTTATTCGTGGTTAACTAGTTTATTAAGCATGAAAATATCAAGACAGTCATAAAGTGAACAGAGAAAGAACCAAAGCGCTTCGATTACAGGATAAATATAGATTCCTTTTTCCTGACCTGCAACGCGCCTAAACACAGACAGCACCTATAGGATGGGAAAAAGGAGAAGGAAAAAAGTAGTATCGGACTAAACATGTGGCTTTATACCTGGGATCTTGCGCTTGTGCTGAACGCTCTTTTCCGGCAGAGGAGGAACCGGAAAGGACGAGAAAAAAAAACAAAGACAACAGAATGGGAGGCTTCCCAGCAGAAAATAAAAAGAGAAATAAGCAAAACTTACCTAAAACACTAGAATGAAAGTGCCACCAATTGCATTCAAGTTAATGTGTTCGTAGTCAGTACATGGGTTTCCTCATGTTCAATATCTCAAAATATTGGGGACACACCCAAAGAAAGCATTTACTAAATCTACGTAGGCTAGATTACCGCACTCCATCTCACCCCATCCCTTCTTTAATTTTACCTGCCACTTTATTCCCCCGCACTTACCTTGCATTGAGACACTTACCTTATGTTGCGGCACTTACCTTATTGAAGTACCTACCTTTACTGCGACCATGGTTGTGTATAAGAAAAATTTTATAAGGTATTCTGCGATTGAAGATGGTTAAAAGGAAGAGCTCTAAAGATGGAACAAGCCAAAAATAACGCATAACGCATAAAAACTTACCTGTCGGCCTGTATCAAATGAGAATGCTTTCCGTGATTCTTGATTACTGTTACTGCCAGCCAGATGAGAAGTTATCCATTAACATGAAAACAGCCAGATTGTCATGTTTAGTCAAAAATCAAGAAAAGAACCATTGCAAGGGCAAGCCGCCTGGTGTAATAGGAGAGAAAGGGAAAAAAAGTTAAGAAGAAGGAAAGAAAGAAAGGTTCCGGAGTCCAAAGTTTTTGGCGAAAAAACTTTTTTTTTTAACGACAATGGCCTGAGCACCTTACAATGTCTAGACAGTCTGTGTCAATCCATACCGATCGAACTGATAGACATTTCTTTGGGCACTGTACATTCACCTTTCCTTACCTTGTCCTTTTCCGTGTACTGTATGAAAACGTATTTCAATTAGGCAGTATACCTTGCTCCAACGGTATTTTATCTGCACTTGTAACGTCTTTAATTTCTAGAATGCTCATCATTTCTTTTGATTCAAAACAGTCATGCCTCTTTTGTGTAGCCTGACCCTTATTCCCGAGTTCCGAACTGAGCTCTGTTGATATTGCGCATGGTCGTCAGAGGTGATCCTGTCTTGCCCACTATGTCGATATCTTGTTTGCCCCAGTGCCACACATTCCCCAGTACATTACATGACCTTATAAAAGACATTTTACTTCCTTTCTTGAGTACAAAGGGTAGCCTCCCTCTTAGTATCTTTTACTGTTCTATTGATTATTTTACTCATAATCATCGGTATCTGAAGGTTTGTTTATCTCGCAATGCCATCAATGCAAAAATATCATGTGAAAATACCGCTTCTCATTTAGGAAACTTGTTAATGAGCGATATTCAGTTGCCATTGATGAACAAGAAAAAGAGTAACAGATGCTATCCACTTTTCATGCCTACTTTATGAGCTACAAAGAACGTCTCTCATTATTTCCTTTTTTACCTTTCAACGAGGGGATAGAAGTAAAGAAGTACAGTCATTCACAGAAATGCCAAATGTCAGGCTTATTTTTAAGTTTAACCCAGTAGAGTGGTCACTCATGGTCATTTACTGCCATATCAAAAAAGGAAAAAGCGATAACGGATAGCACATACCGGAAAATAAAGCTCTCAAGCTCTGATGTGCAAAGTGTCAACTTTGAACAGTAAATGAAAGGAAAGATACACTTTCAGTTGAAGAGCGATCAAGATGGTTAGTTTATTTTCGTGATGAAAAAGCTTCACCAGCTGCGTTACGCGATATGACAAAGATGATCTACGCAGAGGTGCCACTGTGGCGTATAACTTCTGTCAAAGTAAACGTACATAGTCTTTTAGAAGCAAGAAATTCACGATACGAAAGATATATCACCATGAGGAAAGCAAAGGAAGAAAAGTGTTCTGTATGTAAGATAAAATAATGGACAGAAACGGTCCAGTAAGCACAAGCGTACCTTTAAAAACCATCGTTTATCGTAAAATCCCTCTTCTTACTCCTTTGTTTCACTTTTTTTTTTACTGAGCACATCTCAATGGCATCCTTCGCTGCTTCCATGTCAAATGTCAAGATGCCTTCCTTTGGTTGAACAATTTACTCTGTTGGCACCTTCAACTGGTCTGCATGCCGTACTCTTTCCCGTTCAAAGCATGGCCATGGTGCTATTAATTAAAAAAAAAGTTTTTCTATGGTGGTTTTAATAAGAAAGAAGTATGCATTTAATCATCTCTGAGACCGTGTTTAACCGTTTCTAAAAGGCCCACAACTATCTGTAAGAAGTAGTGCTCTTAGCAGCTACTCTTGTCAAGCTATTTGTTTCTCCACCACTTCATTCTGGCTCAAGTTATCTGACCGACCCAAAATGCGTACATCCAGACTAGCACACTGCTCCGGATAGTCAAGTCGCATTGCTCCTCAAGCCTACCATACTCTTGCTATCCTCTTTTCATATCAAGGCAATCAAGAGAATCACAGAAGCAAAAAGGAAGAACCCTCCCCCATAAAAGAAAGAAAGGACCCCCACAAAAAAAAAGAAAAAAAAGACATCCCCCAAAAAAAGAAAAAGACCCCCCACACACACACAAGAAGAAGCAACAAAAAACAAAAGAAAAACAATTAAAAGAAAAAGTGAAACGAAAAAAACCTCAAGAATCGAAGACAGAAGAGAAAAGCAAAAGAAAAAAAAAAGAAAAAGCAAAGACAAGACTCAAGCATAAGCAATAAACCCGCAACCCGATCCGATGAAGACAAGACCACAAGCAAGCGCAAGGATGGGCCCAAAGATATCAAGAAGGACAAATTGCAAACAACAAAACAAGAACACAAACCTTCCCAAAGACCGCTACTGAAGACAAACAAGCTATTTCTACTGTTGTCCATCCTTGTCGCTCTCTCCTCTCTCTGGTCTCCTGGCGTACATCGAACCCCTATGGTGAACACGTTGGCGGCATCCTTGTCCTGGTTCCGAGCCAAACTATCCTGACACTTGTTGGGAAGGTTTGGCACCAAGCCTTTAGGGCCCGGGCCTAAGGATTACAGGTCTATGGAACGGTCCTACGGGAACGATCCTATGGTATGGGCTATGGTACGGCCTGTATCTGGGCCTAGGGTTAGGTCTTCAGGCCCTGAGCCCTAAGGCTTGATCGAAACTAGGGTAGTGAACAAACCTCGACCGAGGGAAGACCTGGAAGCTAGCAGGATCAGACAACGCAAGCCGAAGCACGCCAGGCCGCCTTTCCACCGCTGGCGTTGCCCCACCTTCGTATGTGTCACTGGGCATACAGTATATGCAACAACATGTAAAGGTAAATCGATATTGACAGTCTTACAGCTTTATACTAACGTTTCTTTATAATTATCGGCTTTGATACAGTGTGGATGTCACAACAAAAACAGGCATCCACACTGTATCAGGTCTTAAATTTTTTCAATTTTCTGTAGAGGCCCTTGTCAGACACATGCAAAGGAAGGTGCGCGGTGATGCCTTGGTGGATCGCCTGTAAGTCCTGTTTCGTGCTTCATGGCTTGTGTTTGTCTTGATCCTTATCACCGGCTAGTTTCTCTGGGATCCCGGAGAAGCCGGCTGGTGCAAGGTCATGGTGACCTGGCTTGGTCATCATGGCTGGTCAGCTCCTCTATCGGGAGCTGGCTGTGCGGGATCTTTGGGACACCGGCTCCTAGGAGCCGGCAGGGAGTCTTTTGGGGCATGGCTAGCTCCACGTCAAGCTAACTAGTTAACACAATGCATCTTTGAATTCTGTGTTGTACTGGTATGCACTAGTGGAGTTAGTCAATGCTTCAAAAGATTCCCGCGTCCTAAGGATCGGCTAGCGGACGGGTTTGAGCTTGGTAGGGGCGCGTTCCCGTCAAACAAGGTAGTCATAGGGTAGTAGTAGATTAGCCAGGATACCTTTCCATATCTCGATTGTATATTGAATCAGTCAGGTGAATAAATACTCAGTATATCCTTCATTCAATTTTTTTTATTCTATCATCCTCACCTTACTTTGTAACTCTATGCTGATCCGACAATATTTAATATTCAACACTCATACGTTTGTTATGGTCTGTCCGTTACTCCACACCTGATGCTCACTTTGTTTAATCTTATCCGATCGTGCACTTGAGCACATCCAAACTTATTTTTTAATTTATCACATTACCATCTTCTCTTTCCTTTTCCTTTTCTTTCTTGAACTCCTTGAAGCTAACAGATACACAGGCTATCTAGACAACCTTTCTTTTACTCACATATACAGTACAAAAACCGTATTTGTTACAATTGTTGAAAAAAAGGGACGTGCGACAATAATTGTTTGTGTGTTTCTTGAATGTTCTCGCGTTTTCACTATTAAACTACACCATGATAGGATCCGAAAGTGTAGAGTATCGGAAGCAATCTAATTAGATACTACAGTTTTAGGTGACATTCCAGTTTTCTTTAAGAAATCGACTTCAAAGCTGCCGTGAATTCGTATATGTTCGCGATTGAGCATTTAGGAAATATAGCAAGCTCATTCCCCTTCATAAAGACCAATTTTTAACATAATTTGGTTATAGTGTCGCACGGTGTTATATATATTCTAAAATCTGGCCATAAGACCTAGCGATGAAAATATTGAGGTCAAGATAAATTCGGGAAACTGCTGGGATGTCGATTTGTACCGAAATATTCGGCAATTTCATCAAGCCTTTACGCCCTGTCTTTCATATCTTATAATTCCAAGCTAAGAACCCTATTTCGTTGAAAGTCGATCGATAGTTCTGTCACATTTTTCACTCGCAGTAAGTCTAAGATCGTCAGTTTTTTCCCGCTCTGGCGAACAGGCCAAGTTATTGCCTCAGCACCGTTTTGGAATCGTTGAATAATCTCTTAATGTTTGGAAGAAGTTGTGGAAATAGAGGGACCTTATCCTTCTTCATACTATGATACGCGCAATGCCAGAACAAAGTACGCAAGAGAGCAGACATAGAGCTTGCTCTCCTGTGATTGTTAGAGACCTTCCGTAAACAGAAACGGAAAAGGTGTGCAGCACTGATCAAGAAAGTGGCCGGTTGTGAGCAGTATAAGTTTTTGTACAGTGGGCCAAACAATGCAACATTGAGATGACATTTTTCTTTATTAGCATCGTGTATATATTAAGGGAACAGAGTCGTTCGTTTGATAATCGAACTAATTGATAACAAAAAGTCGAATTGAGATCTTGCCAAGCCAATGGATGCTATTTTTGGATTGCTTTGGAGGACGGATACACCGATGTTTAGAAAGAGGCATTCAGTGGTCTCATCAACAAGGGATGATCATTCAGGATATGTGCTAAGGAGCTGTTCCTACATACAAGAGCACTTTTAGGGGATGGGATCATTTTCCTCATTCATGGAAATTTGGCTGGATAAACATAGAAGGATACACAAGAAGTTAATTGATCTGCGCTTTTGTCCTACAGTACGAAACAAGTTATATCCCGACAATATAACTTTTCCTTCTGATATTGGAAATCGACGAGCAACGACGCATGGCTATTTATCTTGACAGGGAGACTAAGATAAGCAGGGGGGTGGATCGCTCCAGGGAAAAAAGTAAGATGACAGTAATGAGCAGAAAAGAATTCTTTGACAACAAGTGCAAACCATTCCGAGAAAAAGGGTCCAGAAGTCGCAATTTCCCCCTTTTCCTTTCTATTGCTCTTTCCCGCAAATGAGAACACATGCTGAGGATGCAGATCGCTCATGGAAGCAAAATTCAAAGATAGCACAAGTGAAGAACTTATCATTCTGACTGAATTTCCGTTGCCCTATTGCATCTTATGGTGCTGAGCAAAGACGTACGTCAAATTAAACCGTTGGTCCAAGGAGGGTTATAGTACAGTATGGAATTGGACCATGCCGGTTAAACTGCTTTGCGATCTCTTGCCGTACCCTAAATTCATAAATTGATTTCTTCCTATCGACTAGTGTAATCTAAGCGATCGAGGAACAGTATCCTTAGGATGAATCGGGTTATCTAATAGCACTATATTAGTCCGAGATCGGTTCTTCCATGCACGCATACACACATTTTTTTTCCTATAAGCACTTCTTATACGCTTATCTGGCCATAAGTTTTTGATGAGATAGTGTTATTTCCTTTTTTTCATTTGCTGAGCGAAAGGGGACTTGTTACTGTTGACTGTTACGAAAACCGGAGGCTAAGATTTGTTTATTTCAAGCGGTATATACGGCGTTTGTCGTCCAAAAGGGAATTCAACACTTGCTTTTATATGCACCGAGCATTAAGATGGTTCTTCATTCAGTGAGCTGATTGACACCTATTGATGGATGGTTTCTTAGTGCCATTCGAAGCTTCTCTTGTGTTTTGCCAAATTGGCAATGAGACCCTTGTTCCAAGTCTGAACCGAAAATTGGTTTGCAGCCTTAGGAAAAAGTTGCCCTTTTCGCCAACTGACACGACAACATTTTCAAGCGGCGAAAACAATGAACCGAGGCGTAGAGGGGGGGTTGAGAGAGAGAGAGGGACAGTGCCTCTCTTTCTTTTTTGTTGCCAGCCACATATATAATTCGCTAATAAGGTAATTTAGCAGCCATTTCCTCCCCTTCTCTCTCTCTAATTTTTTTTCTTGGCTTCTTCTTCAGATATGCTTGTCAAAGAGTTTCGTGTTATCAACCACTGTACTGAGGCAGAATATCAAGTCGGTAAGTAACTTGCCTTGGTTTGACCCTTCGCGGAACACAAGTTCATCTCATCGCTCATACAACTAAAAATGAACATCTAATCTTCATCAGCACAACTCTATGCGACGGCGATGGCCTCTAAGGAAACAACAGGTGGAGGAGAAGGTGTAGAAGTATTGAAAAACGAACCATATGAAAAGGAGGATGGCGAGAAAGGCCAATACACATACAAGATCTTCCGTCTGGCCTCCCGTGTGCCTAGCTTTGTGCGTGCCATCGCACCAGCCGGATCGCTCGATCTTTACGAAGAGGTAAATGACAAGATGGGATGCTTCGGGCAATTCACTCTATATTAGGCATGGAACGCATATCCTCACTGCAGAACGGGTAAGCGAACCAACCCGAGATATAGAGACAACGACGAGGAAAAAAAAGAACGGGAATAGAGTGGGTCAAGCGATGGGTTGGGTGTGAGTGGTCCATGACCTGGCGGAATTTTAAAAAAGGGATTGCTATCTAATGGGTGAATGATGGGACACGTGTGCTGAGCCCTTTTTTCCTTTTCTATTATTCTCTATCTGTCTCTCTTCATCTCTATTACAGTGCTCAAAGTAAGTATATCCGCATGTTGTAAAATCACAAGAAAGTATACCATAATATTTATTTCTTTATCTAGAATGGTTGGATGAAAGATAACTTCTCGATTGTTTACGAAACTCAACACGTCAATAACTCAAGAGGAGAGCTGGAAAATGCATTAAACATTTCTAAAGAAGGTATTCATCTATATTTTAGGGGAAAAGGACTAGATAGGATGATTGGCTAATACGGAAATTGGGGGCTTAATTGTAGATCTCAAGAAGCGTGAAGTGATCATCATCGACGTGGCCAACGACAAGATTGATCCCAAGGATTACAAAGAGGAAGAAGATCCTAAGTTGTTCCGTTCCGAGAAGACCGGCCGTGGACCATTGACAGATCCTGAGTGGCAAAAGAAGGTCGAACCAGTCATGACCTGTTATAAGCTGGTATACATTGAATTCAAGTGGTTCGGACTTCAGACCAAGGTTGAATCCTTCATTGCCAAGGCAATCCAGAACCTATTTACTAAATTCCACAGGTGAATTACATCGAGTTGAAAATAGGGGTGACAAGCTAATACGAATTGATATGGAATAGACAACTGTTTTGTTGGACGGATAAATGGTATGGTATGAGCATTGACGATATTCGAAACTTGGAAGAGCAAACAAAGAAAGACTTGGACGAGAAGAGAAACGAGGGCATACCCACCAATGGAACCGCCGATGACAAATAAACCTCTTTCTTGCCTTTTGTTTTCTTTTTCTTTTTTTACCGGTATTTGCTTTTGTTCATCTGTTCCTTTCTTTTGTCTTGTTTCCTTCTTTCCTTTCTGTTCTGGTAGAATTCGTTAGATGTCTTTCTGTTCAAGTCATGTTTTCCCTTTCTTGAACGAATAAAAACGGAAAAAATGTTAACATCTACTTAAGCTATTTACAGATGAAGATATATCTTTAATCCATAGAAGGTACTTTGTCAGGCACAGTATAAAAATGACCGCTTTTTTGTCGAGCGTTCCTCAATAAATCTCGACCTTTGGCTTCATCTGCCTGATCCTTGGTTTGATCCTCTCGAAGACATAGTCCAATATCCTCGCACCAAATATGAGTGAGTGGCTCGACTTGACCAAAATCCTGATCTTGGATATGTCGAGTAAACTGTGAAAGTTGCTTCACATTCCGTTTTAACGCTTCTCTTGCCGTCTTATCTGCTGGTGGTCGCAATTGCGCCAAGCGGAATAGATGGTCTAATTGCTCATCCGTGATAGCTTTATCATCACCGTTTGCAGGTTCAAGTAAGGTTTTCACTGACCAAGTGGGCTCTACAGGCTTTGTTTCGGAACGCATTTAATGAAGTGCTCGCATTTTCATAGTTAACCGTGGCATGCAAAAGCCAAAGCTTACCAGTCCATCTTGATCTACTTTGACTATGGGCATGCGTAATCTTCCTAGAAAAAGACATACGCATCAATAGTGATATATAACCATGAAAAGAAAGTGTTTTTGCCTATGAGGACCATACCATAGCAGCTAAATAAACGTTGCCTCACCGTTGCATTAAGCTTTTGATTGAGCAGCATGGGGCACAAAGAGTAAAACCAAAGAATTACAGTCACCGATCTTGACG
The DNA here is from genome assembly GCA_002749535.1 of Apophysomyces variabilis. Taxonomy (NCBI): domain Eukaryota; kingdom Fungi; phylum Mucoromycota; class Mucoromycetes; order Mucorales; family Mucoraceae; genus Apophysomyces; species Apophysomyces variabilis. The sequence continues at coordinate 84,463 of MZZL01000388.1, read as the reverse complement.
CCGGGTGCAACTGGCTCTATTTAGCGATCTTGCACAAGATACGGATGACTCTCTCTTTCTTTCTCTCTTAGGTTAGTAGCTTTTATTCTTAGTATTGTGCAATTGAGGATGATACAAGTAGAGGATGAAAAGAAATGAATTTTTATAGGAATAAAAACGGTGATGGGATGGGATGTTGTCAATGGATAACTTGGGATTTCTTAAACAAAATGATTGTCCTTCCTTTCTTTACCAATCCAGCCATGTCTTGAAATATTCGCAATTGAAGGGTGATACAGGTCCATCTTCAGTACAAAATGAAAACACAGGGCATCGTCCGCAGGGTACCTCGGTCATTGCTTCGGCAGCCGCTCGGTCAGCCCCCTTGCGGACAGCTTTGTAGGCCCAAGGGGCGGAGGGATCATCGTCGTTTTCATCGTCACTAAAATCCTCCATGCCAGCCATGAAAGGCAACTTCTTCTCTATAGCGCCGTCATAAACAAGAACGTCCAACAGACTGGTGATATCCTTGACAGACAGATCGATCGAGGAAATACGAGATTCGGTAATGAATCGACGAACCTCCGTGGCCGTGGGATAATGTTCATAATCAACGCCAAACACAGCATCACGAACATTCTCAATTCGCGGAAAACTCTAGCGATAAATCCCTGCTTTAGTCTACACATGCCTTCTTCTGTTTTTCACGCCTGTCATGTACGCTTCCATACATGCTGCATTCACTCTTGCTATTTTGTTTCATCTTACCCTTGCTGAAATATATTTGAGGCAAGCTGCTTTCAAACTATCGATGAAATCCGTGTCAAGTTCCTGATCTGTGTACCATGCCCCACCAGTCACTTCACTCGAGGGCGTCAAGTTGTAGAGCATGTAGATTTTCCGAGTGGGGTATTTGACATGCTTCACTGCCTTAATCTCTTGTTTCTGTTCCAATTTCTTCAAGGTCGTGTTGAGGACGGCTGTATGCAGGTTGGTTTGCTTCTTCAAATCCTTTGTCCAGATACCAACGTTTCCGGCTGCTCGGATAGCATTGTAAACCAGTCGTGAATCATTATTCATTCGATTCGCTCTATATAACTCAATCCAGATCAGTCTCGCCCTTCAACATAACACCAAAAGATAACTCCAATTTTGTTTACTTTTCAGCTTCTTGTAGATCAATGGCCCGTAGCATGTTTTCGCCGTTTAGCTTGAGAACTTCAATAGCATTCTATAGACAAGGTTTTTTTTCGATCGTTAATTTAACGCGAACGCGATCATGACTTGTGTCGAACCTTTCTCAGCAAGGAATTCATTGCTTCGTAGGCCACTTTGACATCCATATCTTCGGGTCGATCGGTGAGTTTGATACCCTACATAACAAAAAAAGGCAATCGATCAGTACTTTTCTTGTCTCGATCTAAGAAAAACAACTGTACTTGAGGGCTTTTCTGTACGAACTGATGGAACTTCCATTCGTCTGCACTGAGCCCCATGGGTCCTTCACCGTCCGCGGGGACATTCGGTTTGGATTCTGCCATTTCCACGTCCATGACCTAGATAGGCGAGTATATGGGGGCGTACTCGCAGCAAACTGGTTGAGCATATCCGTTGTGGGAACACTTAAAAAACGAAATCTGGGTAAGTAAAAAGTAGTCACAGTTGAAGTCCCTGACTGTCATGCCAAAAAAACGCTCGTCTTCATATGCATTTCTTATGAGAAGACCTTGAGGGAAAGCTTTTTGCTAATATGGTAGTACTTTATTTCCAAAAATTAAAGTCGCATCTAGCAAATCCACTTGGCGCATTTGGGAAACTGGGCTTGACGCTAACAAATTACATTAATTGTCGTGTTATAAGAGTTCGAATTGACAAATGTTAACATGCCTGTCATAAAACTGACGATGCCATACCCATCTCCCCGCCAAGTGAATGCAAGATGTATATATCAATTTCAGTTGATGAGTAATAGAAGAAAAAATAACAATAGTATTCAATGACACCTACTAAATACCGGGCTTAAAAGTCCTATCCACTTGACTCGTGGATCCTTTTCTGCCTTTTTGCTTGCTGGCTCTCAGATCGCCTTAAAGGAGCTCGGGACGTTCTGGTCTTTCTTCTTCTCGTCGGCTGATTCGTCTGCAAGACCTGGGTTGTTCAACCATAGCCTCGGTTTGGCTGGCTCTTCTCCGACGTCGTGCAGTTGGGGCTATCATGTTCTCTTAATTTTTATAGAATACCTATTGTCTGCTAAAGTCTTCTACAGTCTTCTTTTTTCATATGATTTGAAAGTTCGTCTGCATCACACCCGGTAAAAAATTATCTTGGTATGTCTTCGAATAGAGTAGGTAAAAGTTGCATCATCTTGGGGTGCATCCGAACAAAGTTTACATAGTTTATGTCATTTCCATTTCATTGTACAACGGATTTGCATGGAACGTTACATAAATATTACACGTGTAGATATAGTTTATAACTCGGTCTACTGTTCCCATCAATAATACTTCAAATGTCTATCTTGATACAAAAATTTTGTCATGATTACAGAAAATGATGGGAAAAGAACGAAATGACATGTGAAGGAAAATAAACAAGTGGGTGATATGCTTTCAATTAGCCGTTTTTCTGCTAGATAACAGGAATAATAGTTCAAATTCCTAACTGGATCGTATTCACAGCAGTTAAAATGCAAGAATACATAAAGTACCCTTTATTGATCTTTTTGCAAGTAGGACATCATGACAACTCGCAATGCATCTCAAGTTCTGATATTAAGAAGTCGATTACCTTATGAGATAGGTTGTTAAGAGCATTAGATATGTCATTATTCTAGCCTACAGACTCTGGATGCGTCTTATAGAGGTTTGTGGATTACTTTGTTTTTCGAGCTAAGTGAATGGCATCGAGTTTCAACCTAGCACTATTTAGTTTCCTGGGTTTATTCAGTGGTTCAAATGAGCGCAAAAATAAGAATTGTGTCCGCCCGGGATAGATCAATCTGATAAAAACTGAGGGAGGATGGAAAAATATCGGGGAAGGGCGTGAGTATCAAAAAAAGCCTTTTTGCAAGGAAGAAGCGGGCGACAGCAGATCGGACAGGGACTCTGATGCGACGGATAGCTTTTGCGGAGATATCGATATGCATTAGTCATGTGGATTGAATGGACGGGTTGTATTAGAGGAAATAGATTCAACAGACTTGAGCATTTAGGAAAACTTGAGCCAAGAAGTGAAGCGTTGTGTTGTCTGAACCTACTAATTTCAGCCTTGGCGAGTTCTGCTTTTGTCTGTTTAACAGTGGGCATGGGGAGAGCTCAAGGATGTGGATGCACTTTTAAAAATGAGGTAAAGCGGTAGCTAAGCAGAAAAAGGACGGCATTAAATTTTTTTTTTCATTTGTTGCGACATTTAATTCCACTGACTGCGACTTCGATTTTCGTAGTTTGCGAAATTGTTTTTGGGAGATACTGTATATTGTTCTGTTATTGCGTAAAAATACAGTAATTTACAAGTTAATATGTGCCACTCCTAGAGTACTTTTGCGCAAGCGAATAGCGCTGAGTGAGAAATAATTTCGCGCAAATATGTTACTGTAACAGAATGCTCAAGGCTGAAAGAAAAAAAAGCCGTACATTTTTTACTGTGAATAGTTCAAATTCTTGTTTAGGTCTAATATAACAATAGGATAGTATAGTCTTATTCTTTTGCTGACGATATTCATTCTATGGAGCAGAACAACAAGAACCGATGGGTTGAGCACTGCTGTTGTTCTTTCCCAACTTACATTGGCTGAGGAAAATGTCCGCACCGGTTAAGCTATACATGAATTAGTCGATAATAAGGAATACTTGGGTGAATATTCATTTTGTATTCCATTCCCTATTTCTCTTTCATATGAGTGCATTCTTGCGCTATAAACTGTCAATTCATGCAAATTGATGTTTTTGTGTTATAAGTACCTTGCTGATGACCCATCAGTAAAATCTAGAAGTGCATGCGTATGAATTTTCCCTTGACAAATGGTCTTTTCCATACAAGTCATCCAGACTTGCGTTGGTTTGTATCTATCTGTGCTTCCGTTTTTACCTGCCATCTTACATTTTATGAGCCCTGTCATTTCCAATCCATATTGAGCGGACAAATACCTTTATTGCCATTATCTGTTGTTGGAAAGTATAGTCCAGACTATCCCAGAATGGTGTTGCGTAAGACATCATGGCGATGTTTAAGATACGTTCCTTTATAAACGCGTGTGAAATTGTTGTCGCTTTCTTTTCCTCTTTGAACTTCTTTTCTCGTTTGCCAGGACTCGTCCCCCTGTTGGTAAGTATACATGCTTTGGAATTGCACTCTTTGACCTAGACTGACTTTAGGTTGGATACTCTTCTCGTCGTTGATGCGGTCGAGGTGCCTTCTCCCTCATGGTCCTCCCGCTCCCACTTTTCTTTCCTTTTTCCTTCTCGCGCCCAAGGATGATCACCAGCGCCTCCTAGCAGAGTGCGTATGCCATGGATTTGGATAAGGCGTCTGTAAATACTTTATCTTTTATTGAATGAATCATTGCATACCGAAAACAGCTTTTTCCATCTGTAGCTACTGGCGGCTTTTTTCATTTGTTAACAACTGTTGTATTTTTCTTTTTTAAAAAAAGTTAAATACCGTTAGCCACCATGGAGTGGATGCGCCGCTGTCCCCAACCGATGTGTTGGAATCACCCTTCGAGGGTAAGTAAGGAGAGATCATATCATTCCCATTTATTAATCATGAATCAAATTTCACGCTAGTCGAATGAATTTTGCGTCCACTGGAGGATCAAGTTGATGTAAGTAAAATGTAGTTCCCACATAACATTTATAGTGAGGTGGTATATCTGCTTCACTTTTAGCGTAAAGTTGGCCCTTTTCATGGATGCAAAATTCATTTCAGAGTATCACGAAATGTAATTCAATAAGCAGTAAAGCGTAGAAAATTGAAGTGATATAAGTTCTCTTTGAGGATGTTTATACGTACATTTTTGTATTATGGACATAACGGTAGACATAGAAGTGTAATTCACAGACTGAGATTTAGATCAATATATCCGTTTAGTAACGCATATCAGGCCAACTAACTACAACTGTTATTTACGGTTATACAAAGGAAAAAGGAAAATTTCCCAAAACTGAGGCAGTCATGTACATCTCTTTGTTGCTAAAAGGGAAACCCAAAAAATTGACAGCTTCTATGGAACCTAGCCAAGGGATTCCAAACGTCACTGAGGGGCTCGATGTTTAAAAGCAGCAAGAATATTCGATGCTGAATAGTTTTGCAGAAACCCGAGAACACCCGTGCATAGCATAAGGTGACTGCTCCTCAAGGAGGTTATTCAGAGGCAACAATTTGGTTAAAGCAACAGAGGGACACAAACATAGCATGCATGCATCTTTATTCGGACAGCATATAGAAGAACAGGATAGCTGATTGATGATAATGCGAGGAGTTCAAATTCGATTTGACAAATACTGATATCGTAGGAAATACATCGATGAACACTAGAAAGCAATGGAATAAACCCCAATAGCAAGCGGGATATTCCCACTAACCGTATGGATCTTTTGCAGCGGCAATATTCATGATAACCCATAGGGTCAGTATCAAACCAGCCGCTGCTTTGGCTTTTCAACTTTAATTAGGCTCCGGCGTCATGGCATTATTAGACAATTCGAAAATGCAATGCACGTACAACGATACTGCATCGAGTGGATAAAAGCGCATGAACACCTGCAGTTTTCAATGATAGTGATTAGCATCATACTTGTTCTGAAGAACCTAATGTTAAAATTGGCTATTTGCGTCTTTTTTACTAGTAATATCTACTTTGATTCTATACATTGTGTTACATATATCGTGCTGAGTGTGATATGATTTAATAAGTCGACGTATGCAAAACATAAACACCATAGCATGCTAAGTTCTTTGTCCTCTACTATATCAAGTAAGATATTGACAAAAAAGATGCATGAAAGGAATAGTTGTCTAATTCCATCCATCCAAACATGCACTGGGATGGATTGACATACAACGTCGAAGTTTCCAAATCCACGTACGGGACTAAAGCCACTAGAGTGGGTTGACCTCATTTTCAAGCAAGTACAAGGTTAGCTCTAGTCGACATAATGATAATACATGAATTTGAACTAAAAAATATGCGGATACTCTATGTGTGAAACAAAGGAATGATAATGTTGTGTTGACAAAATCGTCATATCTTCCTTGTGATCAATGCATTGCCATACGTCATCCTCTGCTAACTTGCTTCTATATGTCAAATACAGCACATGAGCGTACCTTTTTTAAAAGCCTTGCAGAATAACAAGGCGTTTCTTTGCCAAGAAGTGGTCTAAAAGAGTATTCTCCTTTTATGCACGTGTAATCGTGATTTTATGCAGTTCGGCGTCATTTATTCTAGTTTCTGAGTCCAAACTCTGCTCATCTTTCATTAAGATACTGTGACAAAAAAAAGGAGAGTGATAATGTTATGTCTAATCAAATGTATATACAAGAATGAGTATTGAGGGTTGAGTACAAGAGAATAATTTTGTGAACAGCTTTGGCGGGTCTTATTGCCATCCTAAGAATTTCCACCATAGCATACCCAGCGTTAAATATATAAAGAGGTAGAACACGGCAAGCATAAGGCCAATAGAAAACCATTTAGATCGGCGAACATATCCGGGAGCATAATACATAGCCATCGAACCTAGTAATCAAAAAGAGAAGTTTTAGTAAAGATGCCCGTTGCACGTTCAGATAGATGAGGACAAAGCATTTACCGGTCGAAAAGTTGGTCTAAAATAGTAAAATTTTTCAATGAGCCAATCGTCTCCATGCTTCTAATGTATCCTTACCATGCAGCCACCTAGTGCACTAAAATACGCCAAGAGTGCGGTCAATACCAGAGGATTGGCACCTAATGAATGACCTGCTTCCAAAAAAGTCGCAATAAAGGCCACAGTATGGGCACTGAGGGACGAGAACATAAAGGTAGTGAGGAAAAAGGCCACGGCTAAACATGGCACCGGAGCCCAGCCAACACGGGAAATGGTGTTGGAGATGACATGACCCAAATAGGCCGATGCACCGGCTTGAGATAGTTGTTGAGCAATCGTTACAAACCCTCCTAGCCAGAACAATGTGTCCCACTGTAGATAGCGTTCGATTAGAAAACGAAGGTTCCTCTTTTGTCTGAAGACACTTACAGCATTTGTATTTGTGGAAATATCCTTCCATGTCATGGTACCCATATGCAACAGGGAAACGATGCCAATAAGAGCAACTAAGGTAGCATCTAGACGGGTATAACTGGATGTCACCCATAAGAAGAGACAACCTAGTAGTGTCAGGCACAATTGCTGAGACCGAAAAGGTTAGCTATCACATGCTTTTCCAAAAGGGTATTGGTTTTACCCATTCTCGGATCGACATCGAGCCCATTCGTTCCAGCTCAAATTCAGCGTGATGGACAATATTATCCTCCGACTCTTTTTGCTCCCCCTTGCTTTCCGAAAGACCACATGCCCAATACAAGATGAATGGGATACTGAAAGCACACACAAGAGCAGGAACACTGCTGCCCACTAGCCATGTTACAAAATTAAACTGTATGTTTGGGAATAACTGGTTAGCCTTAGCCACCACGATGGGATTCGACGCCATGCCTAATATTTTTACGATCCTAATGAGTCTGCAAAGAAAAGGGTTACATTTCTATTTACCAGTTAGATACATGGATGCAGAGATCAAGTTGGCATGCGTTCCGACCAACATCAAAAAGCCGCCCAATTTTGGATTTCGCGTCGGGGTCGAACCTAAGGTGGTCGCAATCGAATCTACGATAGGCAAAACGATTCCGCCACCTCGAGCCGTATTACTTGGAATAAAAGGAGCCAAAAAAAGTTCTAGAGCGAAAAGATTGGATAATGATGATGATGATGAGAGCTTGCACGAAAGGGCCATATCCTAACGCTTTACCGGATAATACAATAGCATAGGCTAAACCCATGATGCGGCTGCCAAAACGTTGGATCAACTTCAAAGAGATGCGGCGTCCTAGTTGGGTGATCTGGATGGCTTTACCGAAATGGAAGGCGGCGAAGATCAACCAAACCACGGTGCTAGAGAAACCTTTCAGCGATTGACCGAAAGCATCCCCGATGCCTTCACAGTCCACCAGTTGCCCGGTGACAGGGTCTAGCTCTCCACACAAACGGCATTCGGTAAGATTTCCGGTTGTATGATCCGTACACACAAACGATTTAGTAAGGGAGAGCAAGGTCAAGGAAGTCAAGACCAATACACAAATATCGATGGAGGTTGTGATCAGGGCAAATATACAACTGTGAGAGAATGAGTTGATGAGAACGCATATCTGGTGTATTCTGACCTCGTAAAAACGGCGAGCAGGTGAATCGCTGTTGGTGTCAGGTTCTCACTGGGGGTTGTACCAAACCAGATTGCGGTACCAATCAAAAGCGAGGGAAAGATCTGAACGGGATATGACTGTCGCCACGCTTTCCAGCCTAAAAAAAGAAAAAAGAGAAGAATAGATCATGAGTCAGTGTCAAGTTCCTTTATCTCACTATTTTCCATTTGGAAACACTTACTTCTAGAATTAGCTCGTTCGTATTTCTGATTTGGTGGTAAAAGTGGTATCTCTTCAAATCCTTCGGGATAAGATGTTCTGTCTTCCTCTGGATTCATATGAATCGCTTGGTAACAAGGTGAAGGTTTCATAGCGAAGACTACTTCAAAATAAACTAATAGAAGAAAAGGTGCGATTAAAGTAAGTGAAAAAAAGAAAAGAGAGAGAGAGAGGGCTGCTATATATATAAGGATTTACAAGCATAACGGTAAATTTTAATTGAAGGCTAAACGGTCCATGACACTTTGAAGATGAAGGGGAGCACCTGACGCTTATACACCCCGAATTTCAATCTGCGGCATTTTTTCCAATGGACTTGGCAAAACATAGGGCCAATAACCGTATTTCGCCATTGGCTATTATTTTTCTTCTTTTCTGGCCCTGAATGACTTGTCATGCAGGGCACATGAAGCAGTCCAAACATGGTAAGATAGCAAGGAGACTGCTTATGTTAAGGCTATTTTGCGCTCATGACTAAAGTATATGTTGAGCGAGAAAGATATATTCACTGGCTGCTAATATAAGTGGTAGTGTAGCATCGGAAAAATACCGACTAAAACAAAGACGCTTCGAATATTTGCTGACATGCTAAAACGTTCGATAATAGGTATCCGTTGCCATCTTATGTGCGAGGCACAAAACATTGAATGGTAAGACTTCGTAATTCATTTCGTTCAGCAGCAACACAAAAAGGATTTGCCATAATGCTAGGAATCTGAAGGCGACAGCTGGATGTCGAAGGTCAGGACAACATATCGGCCACTAAAATTTTATCTTTGCCACATGTTTTTCATTTATTAGGACATCTGCAATGATGCGGTGAACATGGAAGTGCTGAGGATCAACTTTTATCCCAGCAATCGTCAAAACCGTCCGGCAAGTTATAGTTAGTAACACGGGTCAGATCTGGCGCTGAACCTTCCCTGACACAAAGCTACTCAAAAACAGAGCAGCTCAAAATTAGCTAGTTAACGTGTCTGACAAATGTACCATGTCTATAAATTGTTCCTTTGCCATAGAGCTTGCCGAGTTGGCCTGTGTTTGTGCATATCATTGTCCCCAGCGGAGTATGTAGGCCAAGATCAGGTATCATTACTGCAGCCACTTTGATTTAATACATCGACTTATCTGGAACAGTGTGCAGCACCTAGCAACTTCACATACAACTGTTGCATCACGTTTAAAGTTTTGCCTAAATAATCCCATGCTATCTACAATTATTACGCGATAATAGTAAATAAAATCGAGTCAATTATTGATTTGCAATTGACTATAAAGGAATACAAGTTTGGAAATACTATAGTATATAAGGGGGGGGGGTCACCCAAGGTGGCCACGACAGGGGCATCCAATATTCGTTCAAGAGACAATAGAGTTGACGCACCGACAATGATTGATTTTGTTTGTTCCCTTCATCTTCAAAGTCAGCCATCGTCAAGTATTATTACTCGCATGGCTTTGTATCACCAAGTGTACCAGGACAATTGCTATACCCATTTTTTTTTTATTATTAGAAGCAGCTGCCATTGGATTTTTCTTTCCTTCTTTCTCTTCTTTCATTCATTCCTTTTTTTTTTCATGACCTTTACCTGTCACCCACTCATAGGACGTCTATCCCGGAAACATCATACTACAACATTACTTCCGGATGGTTCGTTTTATGTCCTGGGTGGGTTAGACTTGAATACAGATTCTCTTGCCTCTCCCGCTTCTTTTCGTATCGATGCCAATGGCATTACTCATCCAACCAACCATTCTACATTACCACGCTATGGACACACCACCCATTACCATCCCCCTTCTCGCACCCTCGTCTCTCTCTTCGGGCAACCACACGTCTCGGATTTCAACCACACTGTTCCTTCCAGACATGCACACACTTCTGCCCTAGTGGGCAAAGACTTTTATGTCTGGGGTGGCTTCGACAAACAGCATCAACCCCTTAATGATATATGGAAGTTGGCATGGCCAGGTGATTCCTGGATACGTCTCGGTATGACAAACCCAAGGGGCGGCCATACCATGGTTCAGTATCACCAATGGCTTCTGGCATGCTTTGGAGCGACCAACAACAGAACCGACGACCTGTGCACCGTTTTTGATACCAACACCCTCACCACCCATCGCCCTACTCATTCTTTTCACGGTGCCAGATCACCCACACCACGTATACATGCCAACATGAACCAATTCAATCAAACAGCCATTGTTTTTGGTGGTCAAACAGACAATGAAAAGCTCCTCGATGATGCCTGGCAGATCGACCTATCCCACCTTCCAGACCATCTGGAATGGAAGCCTATTGGTCGTGCACCGGCCGTCCGAAGCGGACATGCTGGTGTTTTTGTTAGTGACACCACGTTGATGTTTCACGGCGGGGTCGACGGAACCAGTGCTCGTGCAATTGACCCTCTCTTTCTCAACGTACAAACGATGACTTGGCTTCTGCCGTGTGTTCCCAAGATGCTCGCCGTCGATGACCAAGGCAACAATAACCAATTACGCGCCGAAGAGGTCCCGACCAATGCGGCCAACCCGCTCGCTGGAGGAGCCATCGCAGGTATCGCGGTGGCCGTGGTTGGCTCTATGGTCCTCGCCATTGGTCTACTGTTGGTCTGGACCAGGCGACGTCGCCGCCAGCGTGAAGAACACCGACGATCGCGAAATCCGAGGTTCAGTTCTATCCCACGTACACTTGCTGATAATCGTCCCATCAGCAAGAATAATACAGCATTATCGCTGGATCGTCAAGCTGCGGCTTCCATGACAGCCATCCAGCAAACGAAACTATCATCCCCATACCCCAGCCCACAAACCAACCCAGCAATGGATGCTCAGGCACCAGCTATAGAGTTGACACCAGCACCAGCAGCAACATCAGATACATCCGCAACGTCGCTTCAGTGTTCACAGGATCAAAGTCCTGTTTCATCCTCCTCGCGACCTCCAAGCGAAAACACATTGTGGATGCAGGCCGTGCTAAATAATCTCGGCGATGGCTTAACAAAGACCGACACCTTACCTCCACGAAATGGTAGTACAACTACGCTGACACCTACGACTCCCACGTTCCCACAACGAACAGCTTCGGTCGTTTCCTCCAAATCCGTTGTGTCTATCCAATGGGTTGGTTTCAATGACCAAATGGACTCTGAGTGGAGAGAACAACACCTAGCAGTTAGAAATTTGCGCAAAAGTCTATACTCTGTTTCTTCTTCCAATGGAAGTCATTCTTCAATGCATAGCGCCTCTCACCCTTTTCTTCTGGGACGACTTAGTCAACACTATCCTCATCTAGAGTCGTGGGGAGACGACTTAATGCTTCGATTTAAAGCAATGCAACAGACAGAATCTTACAATCATCCTAATAATAACCATAATAATCATAGCAATATTATTTCTGTGGATCAACAGAGCAATAAAAGTTACGGTCATTCCAGTAGTAGTAGGGGTCCTACTACTACCTAAAAAGAAAAAAACAAAACAAAAAAAACGCACATGCCCTGTTTCTTTTGCTTTTTCCTTTGTCTAGCGCATTCATATCGAGGGCTGGGCCTTCAGCTTGATCGACAACGGTTTTGATGTTTCTTCAGTACCATCAGTGGAGGCAACCGTCTGAGAATCGTGAAGGATCAATTTGCGCGTCTCGCTGGGAATTGGACAGGTGACCCAGAGCGTATCATAATCCGGGAAATATCCGTCTTTCTCGATATCAATGCCTACACGGATTTCGTTTTCGTTGGCTTCCATCCAAACCATTGCCTGCATATAGGCATTTCCTGTTTCGTGGTATAGACTGCTCCCATCGTCTTCGATCAGATGGAAGGTGCGCTGCTGAGGTGATTCTTTCCTATCCCGATCCGGGAAGACCTGTATCCTGCGCTCATCGTCAGGATGCACTCCGGTGTGCTGCATGACTTTACCAAGGCATAGGATCGATCCCGCCTTAACAAAGAACGGTGCTGCTTCGTCCTCAAGGCTGGTTGATACTTCAACCACCTGATGTCCTTCGTAGTATTCACCTGTCTGGTAATGATACCATCCGCCACTTGGGAGATATACTGCGCGTTGGGATTGGCCCTGGGTAAAAATCGGTGCAATGAGGAGATTGGGGCCTAGCATAAACTCGGTTTGCTGATCATGTGTGGTCACGTCGTTGGCATGATCGTAAAACACAGGACGAATCAGTGGTTCACATGCATGATGATAGAGAGTGACGTAGAGAGAGTACAGGTAAGGAACTAGCCTGTAACGGAATTCGATTGCTTTGCGGATCACAGGGAGGACCTCGGGATACTGAGAAATAGAGAAAGAGTTTAAAAACTAAAAAAGGAAATTTTTACAGACTAACCATCCATGGTTCTGTCACGGTGCCATCCGAATTATTGGAATGGATGCAGAATCTCGGCCAGAAAATGCCTTGTTGAACCCATCGAACGAACAATTCTTGATCGGGTCGTGGTCCAGCAAAGCCTCCCACATCATGACCATACATACCAACCCCACATAAACTAGCACCCACTCCCATTGCGATGTTGTATTGGATTGTCTTCCATGCCGTGATGTTATCCCCACTCCATGTCTGACAGACAAGCTGATGTCCATACGGAACCAGTGATCGTGTAATCAAAAAGGGCCGTACGTTCGGCTGGTGTTCCCTTAGTGCTTCATAAGAAGCCTGTATCATCATCAAGGTTTGAAGAGGCGTACCGGCTATCCTTCCTTTTGTCTTGCCCTCAATCACTGGAAGAGGACCAAAGAAGTGATTTGCTTTGATTTCCCCCGCATACGTATGGAAATCATCCAGAGTAGTAAATTCATTGTTATCCAGCCAAAGACCATAGCCTTTGTCAAGCAATTGTGTTTTGGTTCTCTCCTTCCAATAGTTGTAGCCCGCTTTGCTAGTAAAATCAATGTAACTGGCCGGCGCCATGGTGTGGATGCCGCCTCGCCACTGCCAGAGAATTGAAGGTTTGTCGCGTTCATCATCCCACACAAATCCTCGTTCGCTTGCCATACGGTCATAATCCGGATGGCTCTGCAACAACCAGGGTTTGATATTAGCAAAAATCTGCATGCCTGCCTTTTTGTAGTCGGCTGCCAGTGCTTCTGGATCGGGAAAGCGTTGATGGTCCCAAGTAAAAACACAACGATCTCCGTTTCTCAGTGTATAGCCCGACGAGAGATGCATAGCATCACACGGGATCTTGTGTTCGTAACAACGTTTTCGAAAGATTTCCAGGGCCTCCTGTGCATTTCCTGCCTCGGCATAAGCCATCGAAGAAGCGAGGTAACCGAAAGCATAACGCGGTGGCAGATGGCGGGGCTTGCCGACCAAGTGATGACCAAAAGCACGAACAACCCCTGGTACTGAAGGTCCGTAGATGCGATAGTAATCTAACGGGCCTGCATCTGCATGGTAATACATGTAAGGTCCCCAAACCTAACGTTGAGCAAAATGAAAAAGGCGTTTCATCCATGAAATAGACACTCTATTGTAAAAAAGAACCATCTCTTTGTTTTTTTTTTTTTGTTTTTACCGCATCGAGTTCGTTGCCAAAGTCAAACGTCGTTTCAGAGAAATTGCGATAATAAATACCGTGGGCCGTAGCCCCTCGATGGGTCAAAGTGACATAGAAAGGCGAGAATTTGTAGAGGGGGTCTTGTTTCTCGGCATCATAACCCATACAATCCACCCGTTTCAACCGGAACCGGCGACCGCTCAAATTCATATTCCCTGTGCGCTCTCCTAATCCGTAGTATTTGTCATCTTCTCGTCGACGCTGATAATGCCACACGCCATCGTCGGTTAAATCGTAGGCATAGGCTCTGTGGGGCAGATCTTCGGCAAAGACGTTGTCATCAAGATCGGACCATACAAGACGGAAGGGATCCCGATAGATCTTCAGCCGCAAAGCAGACGTCTCCATTTGATCATATTCTTGTTCGGATTGTAGATGATATGGGGCAGCCTCTTTACGCATGAAACGAGTATCTTCTTCCTCTTTTCTCTCTTTGGAACGAGAACAGCGAACATGAATGACTTTAGCGTCTACTACGGATATTTCGACCGTATCTCCGATTAGATTGCGGTAGCTTAAAGGATAATGGATTTCTTCGTCAAGGATAAACCCTTCAGGGATACATTGACGCATGATGAAGCCTTTTCTATAGTTTCTGTGTGAGTGCCGTGGGAACAGAGAAGTAAAAGGTTAAGGAAGGGTGGGGAAGGCGAAACATCTAACAAAGCGATTTGGGATTGCGCCATACGTCGTACTTTTCAGGTCACATGCTTTATTGTTATACGGTGTGGTTGTTATACAATGGAAAGTAAAAATATGAGAGAGAATTATCGAACGAGGAAGAGGAAGAAAGGGGGTAGCAAAAACTCTTTTTTTTCTTATCGACGGATGTACAATGTAAATTCATATTGGATGTCCTTGTATATTTGGGGACCTGCCGGTATTTCCTTTTGTACAAAAGCTTCAAGCTCTTCATGCGTGGCCATTCGATAAATATTCGTGTCAATCTTGGGGAAAAACGCGTCGCATTCGATTTTGGAATGGATCCGAGTAACGACAAGGTGAGTGCACTCCGGACGCTCAATGGCCAACTGATAGATTTGAGCACCACCAATGACAAATACACGTGGATGACGATCTGGATCTACTGAGCCCAATGCTTCATCCAGTGAACTGACTAACTTTACGTTGGATGAAATAGTAACGTTGTCCAGGTTCCTGCAGTAATAAAACGTGTGGATTCAGTACCCTGATCCTCTCTTCTATCAGAACCATCCTGTTCTTTCTTTTTTTCTGTGCCTCGGATATATCATTTTCTTCTTACAAGTCGTAGGTAGTATTTCGTGACACGATCAGGTTAAAACGATCAGGAAGTGGACGAAACTTGGGAGGGATCGATTCCCACGTCACTCGACCCATAATGACAGCATTCTGTTGAGCGCCATGCATGGCTGTCGCATTTGTCGCTGTTGGAGTAGGTACATGGGTTGTGACATGTTTAAAGAACGCCATGTCTTTAGGAATACGCCATGGCAGACCGCCTCGTATACCAATACCAAGTTCTTCTGTGGCTGCCACTACCAGTGCGAAATTGACCATTCGTATACGAATAACAGGCAAACAGACAGCAAAATGATAAGTTTTTGACTATCCTTATCGGTCATTGAATTTTGCAATAGACTGGATTCCCTCGTTCAGAACCGTTTTGGAAGTTCTCGCACTACGTTTTTCGTTCTCTTCGTTGACGTAGTTTTAAGAACAGATATAGTGTGATACACGGGAGAAAAGCAACAAGTCAATGTCTATCCTTTTCATACAAGGAGAAGAGGTAAAATGCTCGCTTAGTTGAGCTTTGCTTCGCGTCTTGCTGGGAATATTCAGTCACAAGAAGCAAAAAAGGAACAGCGTTCCCCTATTTCTTGCCGTTTTTCTCTGTTTGATCCAGAATCCATAATGTCGATTTTGTCGCATCGTATAGATCAAGTGAGATATCGTTCCTTTAGCCCACACATTTGTCGTTGGTTGAAATATAAGAAGATAGAAAGATAATAAAATAAAACTAGCGAAACTCATTGTCCATTGTAGAGAGGTCGAATCTTCTTAATGTTTACCTCGGGTGACAATGATGTTGAAGAATGGCCAGCACACGAAATGTTGGCATTAGATCCTGAGAAACTGGAAGTATACCAGTATTTTTTTGGAAACCAACGCAATAGATCATGCACGGATGGAGAGCTTATACAGCCGAAGCTGCAGCGCATGATCAAAGATTATGTGGACGTCGGTCACAGTATGTTTCTTCAGACCAATATGCATTGGATAGTGATACATAGTTCACTTTTTGTCTAGTCGATGCTGCCATGGACATCATTGATATGAGTATTGGATCCAAACGGAAGCCTCCACAGTAAGTTGCCATTTTGTAGATCAGTGGATCCAAATCCATTCGTCTTTCTACCTAGGTTCATCATTGTTCTGCTGATCGGGGTCTTATTGAGACCACCAGTGATGCAAAAAAAACAAAAGGTGTATTTCAAGGAATCATGCTTGAAAGCCGGCCGGCTACTCCATCATCTGCTGGAGACATTTGGACCGTCTGTCTTTGCCGAAACCCTTAGAATGTTTCAGGTTCATGGCGGCCAACCGAGAAAAAAGGTTTCCTTATCCCGTTATTTCAGTGAGGAGGACGAAGAGATCATGAAAGATGAGATCCCAGAGTGCGGACTAGACGAGTTCGATGATTTTTGGCATCTAGTTGCTCGCTGTTTGTCCTCCATGAAGAAAGACAAGATAGATATGCAGATGAAGGTAACATTAAAAGTAAACATACTTTTTCGATAATATTCCTCTAAAACAAGAATGTGGTTAATCTAGTGCCATCGAATTGTCTTGAATGTGTTGCTGAACGTGCTGGAACATGATATAAAAACCAGGAAAGGTACACATCAAAGCAAAATACCGTTTTCTTTTCTTCTTATACCTGGATAGACCAACCATCCCTACTCGCTGAATGCTTGTTCCTGGATACGTTAAGGAAAGACACCTATGGATGTCGCACCCAATTTGATAGATATTTAGACATCCTATTCATGGCTTTTGACAGCCAACAGTCGAACTGCATAGCTAAGACTACCGCATTCGGCGTGGAAGGCATTGATATAGCGAGCCGTCTCTTGAATATGGTAAGAATAGAATAATTCAAAAGGTCAATATATTGATTTCAATCCAGCTTGTGGTGCTCAGTTATTGTGATAACTTGGTGACTATGTCATCCCTGTTGGAGCAGACATACCTTCGATTTTCTCGCCTTAGTGCATCTGATACGGCAACATTTTTGCAGGTAAAGAGCGCAAGGAAAAGGAGAGTGAACGAGATCACAAAGCTCACATTATCTATTTTTTCTCTCACGACAAGGCTATCCGATGTAGCACATTTGCATCTGCGCTGTGTGACTTGGGATTATCGGACGTGGATAGCTCTTTGGTTGAAGAGCAGTATAAGCATTTGCGAAAGTCCAAGAGTCCTGTTTTTAAAATGGAGCGAGTGCTTCATTATTCGATGAAGACGCGACCTATCCGACTTTCTTCGTTAGAAGACGTATACCGACATGTTATATTGGTGTCTTTCAATTTTGCTGCCTTTGTGAACGAGTGTTCAGTCCACGTGGAATACGAGTTCAAGGATGCTTTTGAGCAGCATCATCACCGACATAAAGCCTTGACTAGCCTTTCAGCCAAACAACTGCTGGAGCTGAAAAAGCATGGCCAGACTGCAGTTGAATCGTGGCAGGAACACGTTAATGGAATCATTGACGAGCTTCGTGCTGGCGGCAAAGCAATAGACGAGGAGATTGAACAAAAAATTTGGTATACGGTCGAATTGACCAAGCTCAACTTTGAAAACTTTTAATATTTTGAAATATACTTTTGCTTTGGCCGCTGGACGGCAAATTCCGTTTCTGACATAACATTGTTTGCGAGAGCATACAGAAGGTATTTGTTTAGATTTCCTAATGGAATGCAGGGTATAAGGTAGGATACTGCTAAACGGAAGATATAAGAAATGAGAAAAAGTGATGGTTTATGTTAGTGGATCTTTATTTATCTATACCTCGATTCACTTCAGATCATGACCACAGTGTGGACACCAAGTTGTAGAGTAATAAGTTTTATGAAGTAGACAGTAATTGTTTCCTGTTGTTGTTGACTGATTGGATATGTTGATCTTGCTAATGGAAGACGAGAGCAGAACCATTGTTTTTTTTGTTTGTTTAAGAGAGAAAAAGGAAAAAAAGAGAGAAAATCAAAACATACTAGGTAGGACGAAATATTTTAATGAACAAAGTTGCAGTAATGTTAGATCCATTGTGACGACCATCACATAGAACATCATGGACACAAAATGCTCAAAGCAGAATTCGTGACGCTCAAACCAACTCCATAATGTAAGAACTTTCTCTCTTTGGCTTCCCCGTGATCTTACGGTGTAACCGAAAAGAGAAAGAAAAGGGTGTCTGTGTGTAGTGGCTGTAAGGTCGCGGAAAATAAAAGAACGCAGGGTGTGGCTGCTATTCAGAGAGTAACCAAACATCACCTGGTTTTGCGATTCTTAATCAGATCTTCTCATCGACGACAGCACCTTTGCGGGTACCCCCAACACCCAAACCTCAAGCCAATCCAGTACCTCTTCCTTCTGAAAATCAAGCATGAATGGATATCCTAAGAAGAAACACGAGTCGCATTTAGAGTCTTTGCCGCAATCTGACTAATCATCTTGCTTATCGAAATCTAAAGTGGAATGGTTTCGCATTAAAGGCGGAAAAAATCATCTAAAAATTTTCCATGCCCCCAAAGGAAAACTGCCTATCAAGCGACTTATCGGCTAATGGAGTCACAACGACGATCTTATCAGTGACTCGTCTGGTCGCCCTTTTGATTTGGAATCCACGTTAAAAGGAATAAGAAAAGGAAGACAGCGTATGAAAAGAAAAAGAGAGATGAATGACCCGCATCGAGTCAAAGTTCGGGAGCAGTTTTACGAATATAATCAAGGTGAGACCGAGTCATGGTTTGTCTCTGGCCCTCTGTTTTTCTCTTTATCAATCAGATCATCCTGTGTCTGGGTTTATTAAAGTGACGCGCTTTGTCCGTGGCACGGCGCGGGACCGCCACGGAAAAATGCTATATAAAAAACCATGCTCCTGTCAAGCGCGCTATTCTTTTCTTTATCCTTTCTTCTCTTTTTATAAATCTCAAACATGGTCGTTCAAGTTGGTATTAACGGGTAAGTACCTTCTTTTTCTTTCTTTTCGCTTCCATTTTCCCCCCTTTCTATTATACAAAGACCTTTTCTTAACTTTATCAACATTGTCTTTTAGTTTCGGTCGCATTGGTCGCATTGTCCTCCGTGCTTCCCTCCAGAACCCTAATGTCCAGGTCGTTGCTATCAACGATCCTTTCATTGACTTGGAGTACATGGTCTACATGTTCAAGTATGATTCCACCCACGGTCGCTTCAAGGGTACCATCGAACACAAGGATGGCAAGCTTATCGTCAACGGCAATCCCATTGCCGTCTTCGCTGAACGTGATCCCTCCCAGATTCCTTGGGGTACCCACAACGCTCACTATGTAGTTGAATCTACTGGCGTCTTCACCACCGTCGAAAAGGCCAAGGCTCACTTGGTCGGTGGTGCCAAGAAGGTTATCATCTCTGCTCCCTCTGCTGACGCCCCCATGTTCGTCTGCGGTGTCAACTTGGAAGCCTACAAGTCTGAATACCAGATCATCTCTAACGCCTCCTGCACCACCAACTGTTTGGCCCCTCTTGCCAAGGTCATCAATGACAAGTTCGGTATCGTTGAAGGTTTGATGACCACTGTCCACGCTACCACCGCCACCCAGAAGACCGTTGACGGTCCCTCTGGTAAGGACTGGCGTGCTGGCCGTGGTGCTGGTGCCAACATCATCCCTGCCTCTACTGGTGCTGCCAAGGGTAAGTGGTTGCAAGAATGAAACCTTTCTTTCTTTCCTAGCATAAGAAACCGTTTCTCATTTTTTTTGCATGATGTAATTAGCTGTCGGAAAGGTCATTCCTGAATTGAACGGCAAGTTGACCGGTATGGCCTTCCGTGTGCCCACTCCCGATGTCTCCGTCGTCGATTTGACTGTCCGCCTCGAGAAGGGTGCCTCCTACGATGAGATCAAGCAGGTCATTAAGCAGGCTTCTGAGAACGAGTTGAAGGGTATCCTTGCCTACACTGAAGATGAAGTCGTCTCCACCGACTTCGTTGGTGATGCCAACTCCAGCATCTTCGATGCCAAGGCTGGTATCTCTCTCAGCCCCAACTTCGTCAAGGTAAATTACAAATGAGGATAATAGGGGTAGAAAGGGAAAGGAAAAAAAAAGGGTCTTTGTATAAGGGCCAATTAGAGGCAAAGAGGAGGGGAGGGGTCATGGAATATCCTTTCGCATCTTTACTCATACATTTGTTTATTTTCTTCTAGTTGGTCTCCTGGTACGATAACGAATATGGTTACTCTTGCCGTGTCGTTGACTTGCTTGTCCACGCCGCCAAGGTTGATGGTGCCTTGTAAATTGGAAAACATGTTTGATCCTTCTGTTATTTTCCCATTTATTTTTCCCCATTTTTCAAAAAGATGTATATAAGACTGTAGTACAGATAGTTTTGCAACAGCTGCAAAATGAATTAAAGTGAAAAAAAAAAGAAAGAGTCTTCCTCATGGATGATTTCTTTCTGCCTTTTTTGTTACAAAGTATACACTGCTAGGATGATGGAGCGTTTTGTATATGCATGTTGCTTGCGTACACCAAGTGCGTTGTCAAACACGTTTTGTCTGAGTCTTAATTTTAATGAAGTAAAGATTCCATAAGAGATGACGCTTTTCCCACGCGGAGTGTTAGATTCATCGGTTCTGTCTCAGGGCGGCAAACCTCCGCACGTGAATTTTTTGCATAAGCGCTTGACTTCCGTGTTGACCCGTTACCCCGCAAAAATGGGGTCTCCAATCCGTTTCCGGGGTTTATCCACTTTTGTTCCCGACAAGGGTTTATTTGTTATATCGACCTCTTCATTCGATATCCTGTATAACCCCAAACGCATCTTGTTCCGTCTTTAGGCTGCCACTTCGTTGTACTAGTCTATGAAGACAGAATAGAGCAAAAGAACGAAACAAAAGAAAGAAACAAACACTAATTCTTTTACCTCTTCACATGCTGGATCGAAGGGATCCGGGTCGGGATACCATTTGTAACCTTTCCAGATCAAAAATAGGCTTTATCCCTTGCATTCGCACTACGATGTTTGCCGAACTGCCCTATAAGTTTGCTAAGAAATGAAATCATTCCTTCAATTCGTAAAAGGCAAGACAACCCATGCATCGGAGACGGGTGGACACGGTCTTGTCTGCATCCTAATTAGAATGCACTCGCGCGGAAAAAGAGCTAATTGACGCCATAATCAATGCTTTTTTTAGGGTCCTTCATAGGGGAACACAAGAAAGAAAGTTCATTCTGAAGCGTTCATCATCACAGTTTTCCTACATAGCGTTGGGACACAAAAACGCGTAAGCAGCTTTTCAATTTCTCCGTTCTTGATTTCCATGCGAAGCATGAAGAACTGAACAGAGCAATCGGGAAACCAACTGCTTCTACCGTAGACAAATTTAGATGTTTTTGCTTCAGCATATTTTCCTTTTGACAAAATTAACTTGGAAAGTCACATGGTTTCCTTCTTCTTTCAGTAGCATAAGACAGTTCGTATAGAAGGAATCCGGTAATTATTAAGCCATAATTCACCCAAGCATTTCATGGCGTACCATGGATCTTACGGAGAACTGAAAAGACGAATTTACGTCAACAATTTGGTACCTCATAATAAGCGATTCCAAACCAGGCTGGCCATGTAGCATTTAGCTCTAAGAGAAGTTCACTATTGGTGACTTCTTCTGTTGGTGGCCTTGAAGTCCACGCGTCTTATGAAGCTGTAACGGTATGCATTGAATATAACATGTGGTCATTTAGACCTAGAACAAGTATCACTTTATAATAATGCAAGCTACCTACTTGTTACGCTTGTGAGATTGTCTGCTGAAATATTCATATGAAACGGATGCTCGGTAGTCGGCCACTTTTAGCAGATCAACCAAACGAAAGAAGAAATAATGTTTCCGAAGAGTCCACTTATTACTAGAAAACTTAATGAGGAAATACAACTTACTGATGGCTGTCTACGAACAAAAGAGATCTAGAGGAAGCGGCAAGCAAAACTGTTACTTGAAGCCTTTAACCTTTAACAATTGCCAACCAGCAAAAAATTATAGACTAGACCGTTTGTTTGATTAATTACTTGGATATTACCATTGAAACCTGAGAATAGTTAGACAGCAAAGAGGTTCGTGGTTAAATCTATCATTTAAAGCTGAATGGCCGTAATATCCAGAACAGGTCATCCTAATACTACGCGGTCGTCCCCTTTTCTCCTGTACTGTAGCATATGAGAAAAGCTCGTTGTCTCTCCGGACACCTAACAACAAGTGAGAAGGTTAAAGAACAGAAGTGGTCAAAGACATAGATGCAAGCACTAATTCCTCTATTATTGAGGCGCATTTGCTGGGTCATCTCGCCTTTGTCTCTGTCTCTTTCGAAAAGAGTCAAGCTGGTTGATGTATCTTGAGGAATTATAGGATTTCCGTTTTCGTTGAAGAGACTTCCATTGCACGTTTCACTTCCTTTTTACGGCACATATTCTACTTCGCTCAGTCAGTAACTGTTATCAGTGAACCAATACTGTTTATTGAACAATTTTTTACGCTACTCAAAATAAATTTTGCGTCCATGCAAGGATCAATTTGCGCTAAAAGGGATATAAATATGCGTCATTAGTAAATGAATTATGCGGGAAATATATTTTGCTTACCTCAACTTGGTCCTTCCGTGGACACAAAATTCATTCGAGCAGCGTAAAAGAATGTTCATGGTTAGTAAATGGAAGGATAGCTTGACATCTTTTTTACTTACCCCTGAAGGGTAATCATGCCCAAAGACAGGGGCCGGCCCCGCACCTGTGTCGGTGGGGGCGGCGAGAGAGAGACACGGCATCTGGGAGTGGCCGGTTAGAGTGTAACGCACTGCAGAGGAATTGAAGCGATGCAACACCTGGCGAGGACTTGGAAGCAGAATATAATGAATGACACTATGCATGAACAGACAACTTTCTTTTTCACTTACCACGTGGAGTGCAGGGAACTTACTCACACAACCAAGGTGGTTCGGGACAGAGGTCATGCAGGCTAAAGAATATAGAAGAGGGACATCAGTCATTCTGTACATATAATCAATGCGAAGTATATACCGGGGATGTTTTGGAGAACAGAGCCAAAGAATTGAAAAGGTGTTGTCCTTTCGCTTTTAAATAGTACGTGATTACTGAAACCAAAAATCAGTCATGAATAAGAAATCGATGGATGTCTTATGGATGACAACAATTCAGAGATAAGACAACAATTCTCCCAAGACTAAAAATGGATTCAGTCTGATAGAAGGTCTTGAACAGAATGGAACATCTGTAGAGGAAATATACCCTCTTCGTTTGTTTCTATACGTCATTGATGCTATCATAGGGTTAGCGATTTTGGAGGTACGGTGAAAAACTTTAATTTCTAATTTATGACGGTGAACACACGCTTGTTTAAGCCTAATTGCTCTCGTCCGGTCTGTAAAGGAACAGTCCATTAAAAAACCCTGAATAGTGGAACAGGGAAAAGGGAAAGAGAAACAACACAATGGAAGATAGGAAAGGCAAAAAGATAGTTATATGGAAGGAGAAGGGTAGAGGAAGAATATGAAAATGAAAATGAAAACAAAGAGATGACTTTTAGAAGAATCCTGAGGCTTATTTTTTGATGATAACTACGCGTACAGAAATTTGGGCAGCTTGCGCACAGAAATTACAGGTCACTTTAGTAGGCCAACTTCCTTGTAACGCATAACTTTTGTGCGCAATATCGCTAGACCAGTTATATTGTCTGTAAAACGTCGGAATCCATTGCTTCCAAAATAAAAATCCAGAAGTTATACTATCGTTGTAAGCTCACCTTTTTCCTTATAACATGGATTCAATTCTAGCTCAAAAGTACAATACTCGCGATGACCTTTACAAAGCTATTAGAGAGAAAGCTCTTCTAAATGGTTGTGATGTCAGCATTAAAACAAGCGGCAAAAACTTTTGTTATTTCCAGTGTATTCACGGTGGCAAATATAAGCCTCATCGTATTGGTATTCCTCAGGACAATCAACCTGTAACAGAGAAGTCAGATGATACGAAGGAGATTCCTGCCCGGTACACTTGCGTTAATGGTGTTACAAAACTTAAACTGAGACGCACAACAAAGCGTCTTGACTGTCCCTGGTTTATGTACACACGTCATATATCAAGAAGGAAGGTGCTTGGATGATCCGGGAGGATAAATCGAAAATCCATGAGCATTCTCATGAGGTCTCGACTACACCACTCGTCTACTATAATGCTCGCAAAGTAGATGGAGACGTCCAAGTTGACATATTAGAGCAACATAGCGTCGGTATTAAGCCAGCTCAGATACTCCGAAGAACACTAGATATCAATGGTCAACCAACCATGCTTTCAAAGGTTATATACAACATGCAACAGCGAAGTGTAATGAACGACCCACTCAACCAAGTAAACGAGGTGCATGACTTTCTCAAATCTAGAGGATATAGCGTGCGATACAGTCATTCAGAAGGCGTTGTGGAAAGACTTTTCATCAGTCATAAAGCGGCAATTAAGAGAGCGCAACGTTTCCTGAGGTTGTCATCATTGATACAACATACCAAACCAATGTACACAAGATGCCTCTCGTAAACATTGTAGGCATTGATAATCTCGCAGGTGAGCATGGTGACCATTCTCCGCGGTCTTTCTTTATTGCTTCGGCAATAATGTCAGAGGAAAAGGAGCCTTCTTACTCATGGCTTTTGGAGAAGCTCTTAGAAGTAGTCTTTGTTGATGATACGGTGCGTCCTGTGACATTCGTCACGGATGACGACAAAGCTCTTGGTGCAGCCATCAGAAAAAAGTGCCCATTCGCTGCCCACATCCTCTGCGCATGGCATATCAACAATAATTTCAAGGTGCATGCGGCCGGATGCTTCCAGCATGGCTCCGAAGAGCATGACGCTTTCTTTAAGGGAGCTGTAGGCAAGATGATCTGGAGTAGGGACGAATAAGAGTTCAACAAGGCCCTGCAGGCGTACCGTCATCTAGCCAGCAAGACGTCCAAAGCTCAGGCGCTCCAGAGTTACATCAACAGGTAAAATTTGTACACTAGCAACAATATAATGTCCATATTCATTACCTTGATTTAGCTTGCTGTCGTACAAGGAGATGTGGGCTGCTCCATAGGCAGAGCGCCATATACATTTTGGACCCCGGACAACCCAGCGGGTAGAAGGTGCTCATTGGCAGCTGAAGCAGATCCTAAGCATACGGGGCAGCCTAAAGAAGCTATTTAATAGCATTCATAACTAGCTATTTTCCAATGTAGGATAAGCGATTCTAACGGACAATGTGTTGATCTTGCGTAAACAATAGGACTTTCGTCAGCAAGTAGCCAGCAATCGTGAGCTGTTAACAAGACCTGTCGTGAAAAGAAGAGATCGCACCATTGCAAATCCAACAATGGCAGCCGTTTTGAAAAACTTGCAAGGCAGAATCTGTCATTTTGCTCTCATGCGCATCCAGCGCGAGCTTTACAAAGCATGGGAGATGGAAAATGAAGATAAGGTACAAAACTGCCAATGTACATTGTGCGTCAACTACTGTCTACCATGCAAAAACACTCTGCTTAACGACAGAACAGCATCAATAGAGCCAGAGATGGTTCATAAACGTTGGCATCTAACTACTCCCCAAGGTCAGTAACTGTAAAACTGTTGAATGCTTATTAACTTATTATGTTTTAAAGAGTATGTGGTCATGCTTCCAATTGGGGCATCCAACGAAAAAGATGTCAGCATAAAACTCGAAAAAACGATGAATTCCATCCAGGACTTGTAGAACACCCAACAAAAGGAGGATCTTATAGCACGTCTACAGGAAGTAGTCACCTCCTTCTCTCCAAAACCGGTTGAAGAGCTGGCCTTCCCCACAGCAGTCCAGCCAAAAGGCCGCCCCAAGGACACCAAAAATTCTCGTTTCTGTTCTGCCTTTGAAACTGTCCAAAGCAAAACCGAAAAAAACACAAAAAAAAATTGAAGAAATTATTGAGGATGAAATGATTCCTCCAAACAAAACAAACAAAAGAAAAACAGACATCCAAAATGATGCAGACGATGTTTGGATTGCCAAACGCCCCAGAAACATAGAAAAAGGTTAGTAGCACCGTGCAATAATGGGATCTCCATGCTTATTTAACCAACTTTGAAAATGTATACTAGCATTGGGCATAAAGACATACCCGCCCATGCTATTGAACAACTGCAAGACGTTGTAGCCGATGGTTGGTGTGGCTATAGAACGCTTGAATTACTTGTATATGGAGACGAGAGCCACTATATGGCAGTCAAGGCTGACATGTTAATGTACCTTTCCGTCAATGAACAAAAGTATCAAAAGTACATTTGTTTTAATTCTGATGCTGAATTCAAGACCTTGACGCATCGTATGGGGTATGGCCTATCTCCTGAAACAATGCATGCAGCTCAACAGCCATGCCCCATGCAGTACCGGTTCGATGGAAGCACAGATCTCCAGTTGGCAGCGGACACTTATCAATCGCCCAGTTGCATTTTTCTCCAGTGGAGGTGCCATTGAGCACAAGTCAATGTTATATTTGCCTTACCAGTCTCCATCAAAACATAATGAGCAGCCATTAATTATGCATTACATCAACAATTGCCATTGGGCAACCATAAATTTAAAACGAAACATAAAGATGGAATGGCCACCAGTTGATCATCAACATGCAGACAACTGGAAGGAACTTAATCTGCCGCAACATTACAAGGCAATCTGGCGGCATCTCCATATAAGAAAAGAGAAGAAAACGATGGATTTCCATGATGTTATCTTGTAAAAACACGTGCAAAATTTTCATTCTTTAGTTATATATATAGTATCATTTTTTTTAGTCCTTTCGAAACTTTTCTGGTTTTGTTTTTTTATATCTTATTAAAAACTTTAAAAAAATTTACAAAGTACTGTTCCTCGTTTTCTAATATTATAACTACAATAATTAGTGCTGTGGCAGCAGTTTATGCAATTTGCTTTAATTAAACTATCGTAGAAACTAATGTGTTCTACATTGTTCAAATCGGAAAGAGCATGGTTTATATGAATCAAATACTAAATAACACAGTTCTTTCTGATTCGAATGCTATAGAGCGTGGTTGTTTCTGATTCGAATGATATAGAGCGTGGTTCTTTCTGATTTGAATGCTATAGAGCATGGTAATCTTTGGTTCGAATAGTGTAGAACATAGCACTTGTTATTCGAATGGTGCAGAGCACGACTTTTATTATTCGAATAATGTAGAACATCATTCTTTGTGTTTAAATCTTGCAAGATCTGCTATTTGTAAGTTTACTTGACACTGTAAGCAACTTTAATAGCATATCATCTACACTATTCGCCTTATATGAATCGGGTACAGACGTGTCAAAATCTTATTCGAATAGCACGACCGCTCTTCATTTTAAGTTCCGTCATACCGAAGTATTTATAAAAGTTGTTCTATGCATCCAATTACGTCCTAAGTCTTTTAGCACATATACTTTCATGAAGTAAGATCATTATGCAGTATCATGCTTTACTTATACATATTCTCTAGACAATCAGTCTGTCCCCATTGCAACCAAACATATGCGAACAATAGTTCAATGAATGCTCACATTCGTAGAAAGCATGATAAAGCACATCCACATGGGAAACTTGGTCCTAAAACTAAAAGGACAGGTACAAGTACCTTGGCACATGAAGATCGACTGGAAAACTGGCGTGAATACTACAGAAACAACGCTGAAAAAATCAACTCTCAAAGGCGTCGTCGTTGTCTATTAAATCTCATAATTTTTATTATGGCAAGCTGATTACCGAAGACCCTGCCTACAGTAACATGCACGAAAAGATATGCGAGGCTACGCAAAGTTTATACGACCAGTTAGACTTGCCACTAGCTGAAAGGTAATGAAACACATAACTGAATTGTTACCTTATTAACAGAGAAGCTGTTCAAACCATTTTTGTTTTCTATAGCTATATTCTGTTTAAGCACATTTACCAAGTGGTATATAACTGCGAAATGCTTGAGGAAGAAATGCCGGAAGCAAAACAGGAATGGGACTCCCTGAACGTTGAGAAACAAAAAGAGGTTAAAGACACAGTATTTAAGGTTCTTGAGCTGACAAAGGTTAAGTAAGCTATAACAAGATTGACATCAATGTGGACAGCATTACAAGAATTTAATGGTACCGAAATTGACAGTCAATAAAGCAAATCAATTCTAAGTAAAGACATTTTCTTATGGCAAGGAAGGCGTTGACGTTGGAGTTTGCGCACAAAAATATTGTACCACACAAAAGTGAAGGTATCCCGTTTAAACTTTGCGCACAAAAGTTTTGCGTTACACGAAAGTTGGCCTACTAAATTGACCTGTAATTTCTGTGCGCAAACTGCCCAAATTTCTGTGCGCGTGGTAATTCCCTAATATGAAACGCAGATTCATCAAGAAAAACGCAGTTCGTCGCAAAATCCATGTCAGTTTTTTCTTATTTATGAATCCAATCCAGAAACTCTTGAATCTTTTCCTCACTGTTCCGGTCTAAGGGCTGAAACGGAGCTTTTTTGAGAGACAAAATCAAATAACGTACTTTTGGATACTTTTAATCCTGTGAATACTTGTTTTAAGTACTTCATCACGTAGTGCAAAACGACTGAAGGGTTCGTATCAATGCACTCGAGAATAACATTTTTGTGCTCCTCATTGAGAATGCGTGGATGACCAGTCTTTCTCCGGTTCTCAAAAAATACTATCAGGATCCCTCTCGTACTGTTCAGCCCATTTTTGCGCTGTACGAACGTGAACTTCAAGACGCTTTGCAGCAGCAGTAGCACTCAGACACTTCTCAAATAACAGCTTGAAGAATCTCACTTTGTCTTGGTCAGAATAGCGTGTATAATTCCGTTTCACTAACGTTTCCATCATAACAACATCAGTATCAGACTTTACCTCCTTTTCCATCTGCACTGCCTCTATCGCTTTCTCGCTCTCCAAAGGCAGCTGAGCTAAATATTGTGTATGAGAACTCAATGTTTCAAGACGAAACTGCTCCTCATCAACAATATAATCCATTGGTTCAAGCCTGCCATACTCGTTGACGGCAGAACCTCTCCCATTTTCATACAAGAGTTGGATGTTCACTATCAAGTGGTTTCTGATGTAACTATGGAAAGAAATAAAAGGGAAAATGTGCAATTGGTGTGGCCTTTTATATCAAAGGATTCCAAGGCTTGTACTACAAAATATTCTTGGCAACAGGACATCCGATTTGTCAGCGAAAACGAATTTACATTTCGACTTTTGTTCTTGCCATCAAATGGATTCATTTTCCACCAGGGCGGATTTACTTTTCGTGCAACATGAACTTTGTTCTGGCCATTGGCTAAATTTACTTTCTGCTGAAGACGAATTTACTTCTGGCAAGGAGTGTAAATATCAATAAAAGCTAAATCAACAAAGAGATCGGCTTCAATGAAAAAGAAAAACTTCAAGATTTACAAATAAGATAGCTAGAAACATGTGATACCTTTGGTTGAACCTGCCCATCATACTTCACAGCAACCTCTCGTATTACTCTTTCATGGCTTAACAGTTAAACACGGTCTTTTATTTTTATGGGAGAAAAACGTTAAATGTAACCTATATTTGTCTATTCGTCTTGTTACTGTTTGCGAGCTTCAAAAAGTCAACCGTGAATTACACAAGTAAGGTGCATGTCCGCTAGCGCAGCAATCTCATAGCATCCCCATATCATTCATCAATAGACTATTTAGCAAGCTGGTCTGTTTGATAAGTAAAAAGTACAAGATGTCCTATCGTACTTAAAGCCATATTGACATATTTGCCAACTGGGCGCATCCTGTTTTCTGTCTGCTTCCGGAAAGAGATAACGGCTAAAAGTTCCAAATGATTGTGTGCGGTTAGGCTGCTTCCTCTTTTGAACTGATTTTGAAGTGTAGACTAAAGTGGACAGTAGTTTCTGACAGGAAATAGCAATATTGAAAGAAAACTGGATGAAAAAGACCACACAGAGAAGCAAAATATGTTCTTCTGTTGTAACCTACTTTACTTTATATTGCTTATAAAGGAAGTGACATAGGACGTTTTGGAGAGCCGTCCTATATACAATAACAATTCCCTACCCGAGCCAAAGCAAGATCAAAAAACGGATGTTAAATATCGGATGCGAGATGCTAATGTCCTTGAAATTCATGCAATCTTAATCTATGATAACCTTATTGGTACTGTCTATATCATGTCATATCTGACATGATTACATCACTATATTCAGTGGATAAAACATCAGGTCTAGACTGTCAGTGAACATATCGGCTATAATGCCTGTATGGATCAGGTTACACTAACATCTTCATAATCTATTCATCTGTTGCTGGGACCCTAGCGGACACAGAATATCAAAAGACAGAAGATTAACGTGTCATTACCGATCATACGGATTTTACAAAAGATATTAGTAACTACCCCAACCTGCTTTTACCCGCACGCGTTTCTAAAGATATTTAAAGAGAACAATCATTTGTGAAATAAAGAAGATCTTTTTTTCAGTCTCGCTTATTCTTAGCGTCCTGTTATTTTCGTTTTATACGTCATACCATAAGAATGGCCACTTTTACTTGGTTTAGCAAGTGTAGTTGACTAACCTAATTGATTTCCTATGATTGTCTCCGTCAAAGAAAGAAACGGGTAGCAAATAAAATAAATGAATGAAACCATACTGAGCTTTAACCTAGAAGCACTGCTGCCTCCAGTTCGTAATGTTCCACAAAAAGACATATAATGGAAACGACAGGAATAGTTAAAGCTCTTTTAACTGCACGATCGTTTTCTTCTGACGCTTCGAGGCCAAACGCACGAAGCTTGTCGACGATATCTTTGGCTTTGGTACTGGTTATGGCACGAGGCGAAAAATATGGATTGTGCAACCATTCGGTGTAGTCTGGCACTCTATGACCTTCATTCGACCCGTTGTATCTGCTCTTGTACTCTTGTATACGCTCTTCTTCGTTCATCTGCGTAAACCTGAATATACAGTCCGCCTCGCACCAGACTCTTAAGTATTTTAAACTCGGGTTAGTGTAATAGATTATAGGTGAAACCTCGATGTTTCTTCTGTAGATGCATGAAAGCTGGTTGATCCTACGACAATAGCGGGATAGGTACAAATAAACATCGTTTTGGATAAATCGGCCATTCAGATGCAAAGTTCGCAGTTTACAACGAGTAGCCGGACTGTAGTTACCCTTTAGACGAATGTTGCGGGCTTCAATGTCCAGACATTGCAGATTATGTAACTCGTAGAGTACCCAATCCACGCAAAGCTCATCCTGGCGACAATACCATTCCAAGTCCTGCAGCAATGGACAAGCTTTTAGGCCTTCCATGATTTCTTCCATCGTACCGCGATAACAACCCCTCTTGATCTTGACCGTAGTGATTGTTGGATGAAAATTGAGGACCGGCTTTGAAAACCAGTATCCTTTGTCATATGGCATGTGCGTTAATCTTGCTCCTAGGGATGCGAACATCTCCAAACATCCATAGGAAAGTTTCCTGATACGTAATTCTTCAAGACCTTGGCATGATTCCACGAGTATCTTAGCTTCATTGTCAGTCTTGTAAGAGAAACTTTTTGTCCCACAGAGATGTAATTTCGCCAGATGCGTGTATTTCCGAGCAAAGTATTGTCCCCATCCATTGCCACGCCTCACCTCAAGCTTTAAATCGCGAACTGCAGCGCAAGGCTGTATATGCTCTGGTACTTTCCCAGCAAATTTAACATTGATGAGATGGAGCTGCTGCAGTTTCGGTAAGCCGTTATGGAGCTGTTCCAAGTTTGGAAACGGTACGGTTAGACATGGAACATCGTGGTAGGAATCGAACTCTACGCTTAGTTCTTCTACCGATCCGAATTCCGAAACCACATCTACCCAATCCGCTTGGTGACCGTTAATACGTAGCTTCAAGCTGCTAAGCCGATCTTGGAGAAAGC
Source organism: Apophysomyces variabilis (assembly GCA_002749535.1). NCBI lineage: Eukaryota > Fungi > Mucoromycota > Mucoromycetes > Mucorales > Mucoraceae > Apophysomyces > Apophysomyces variabilis. The sequence goes on along the minus strand of MZZL01000388.1, from coordinate 51,954 downwards.
CCATTGGAGCACGATCCAACGTATGGATCTCGTGATGGATTCGTATTCTCACCGGATGCCCATTCTTTGGAAAGATTGTTGACCAATCCAAATGCCTTATTATACCAGGAAAGCGGTGCAGCAAACTGTGCAAGCTAGCTTCATAATAATCTCGATCCGCTATCGTTAACTCGCGCACGTACTGAGCCAGCCGTTTATTCGAATTAGTTTCGATAAGGGTAAGGATGAACATCTTCATCTGAACTTCTGAACGCGTTGTAACTGAAAAATATAACTCTGGTGTCATTGCAGTATTCCATGCACGACACACAGCAACTGCAATGACCAGTGTTTTCGCTGGTAACCGACGAGCGATATTAGCAAGTATTTCATTGGGTAACTTGCTCTGCGCGCTACTTAGCGACGGATCATCCAAGTTGTCCGCAAAGGATATTCCGTCCATCGCCAACAATGTTATTTTCAGATCGGCTTACTTTATATTGGTTTAAAACATTGTGTAACGTGGGCTTAGCATTTTTATTTATGGTAGGTTCCACAAAATGACCGCCACATTAAGCACAGCTTGTCCTGTGAAGATATAGAGACGGACTTGCAATATAAGCAGATAAACCACCAATGGGGAATGGTAAAATAGAGGAGTAGCAATATAAGAACGGATAAAGTAGACATAACATTAGTAAGAATCTACGATGAGGGTATCGGTACTTACAACTGTAAGCCAAGAGATATTCATTATCTCCAGAAAGTGAAAAAAATGCTTAGCCAGCGACTATGTTAGATGGTGTTATGACAAATACCGAAAATATTTCTCGAGGGGTTGATGTCTTGCTGCCATACTGTGCGACAACTTCTATGAGTTAGTGCAGTACGCAGAATGAGACTCATACCAGAAATTTGTTTCAAAGCTTGCTTGCCACACCTGGAACATACTTACGTGTTATTTTCTCCTATGCTCATGGCAATGAGCTTGCCTTTGTGCTCTGCCCTCTTCAAAAGACTGCAGGTTTGCCGCCATACTGCCTACGATCGAACCTTCCAGAGCCAAAGTCGACAACAAGAACCTTGCTCACCTCGCTGTTGATCGTTGCCTTTACCCATTTGTTATTGTTTTCTACATGTGAGAAAAGAACGTACAGCTTTACTATTATAATCACGCTTTCGATAACTTACCAAGACTTCTCTCCAGAAGGCTTTCCTTGGCCGGGCAGAAGTCTGAAGGGAAGTAATATGACCGGTGCCTGAAAATGAGCAACGCTGGTCCCTTATTCGTTTTCTTCATTGTTGAGGTCTGTCGGACGGCTCACCCAAGTCTCCATACCTGTTGCCATCAGTGATGGAGATGTTTGTCAGCTCCGCACCCACTCTTTGTCTCCCGCGGGAATTACGAAATTAAATCTGTTGATGCAATGGCCAATCATAAAAATTCGGCAGTTCGTTATACAGTTGTAGTATTGATCTAATGTATTTATGAATGCCATCCATATGGGCTGCTCTGTTAGTGAAGATTGCTCTTTCAAGTTCACAAATGTTGACTTGCTACTTGGTATTCTGTATAAGACGTGCTGGCAAAGCAGCAATTCATCAACTACGTTGCAAAAAAAGCTCTTTTTCGCGATCTCGCATACTAAACAGCCGTCGCAGGCTAATTTTTGGGTTGTTTCTTTTAGTTTACCGTACAGCATACGTTATTGTTGACTTGTTCTTCCACGGTAGTCCCTGCAAAGTTTTCGCTACAACGTCTACTATGTGTCTCAGCAGGTTCAAATCTGCCGAGGTTTCAAGCAAATTGGGACCAAATTGGTCGATATTTTCTTTTCACTTCTTGCCGTTCTCTGGCCAGTGTGCTTTCCCTTTTCTTCTCGACAGACTGTCTCCGTTTTCTTTTGCTGCCAGATAACTGACGCTGTGTGCGCTGTTGACCTGGACAATGGGTTCGGTCCTTGGTCATCATCGTCTTTATTGTCTTCCTTCCCTTGTCGTGATTTCTGCCGTACTATTATAGAGAATAGAAAAAGTGCTCAATTTGTATACCATGTTTTAAGTGGCTATTATTTCTGACATACTTCCCTCTATCTTAACTCTCTAAGCTCTTTTTTCTTTTCTTTTCTTTTTTTTTTAAAGTAAGAATTTCTCTAATCTACATTCCGTCGTAATCATGCTGGATATGTGGTCATCATTGGAACCGTTTTGATGTAACATCGTTACAGTGGCACGTATAAAAATCCTAATAATAATAAATGGAATTAAATATGGTTCAAAGAAGTGGTGTAGAGGAAGACAAGATGATTAAATGAAAATAGAATAAAAATAAGAGTGATCGCAGATCGCACGATAACTTAATGGAGATGATCAAAAACAAATGAAGAAGAGAAAACAATAATCAAAAGGAGAAGAAAATCTACTTTAATAACCTACGTACCAATTAAAAAAAGACCTCTTTCGGATCAAAGAAAAGTCAAAAGTTGACAAAGAACGACTTCTTTTTGTCGATTAAAAGCTTCAAATAAAAAAGTAAACATGGTTAATTCCGTTTGTTATTGGATGATCCATCTGCTCTTTCGAATTATTTCTGAGAAAGAATCCTATAGGACTAAGCGAACAAAAAAAAGATCTATTAAAGGGACAGACACAGGTCATTAATTCTCGCACAACAAAAGTAAAGGAACTAAAAGAACAGAAAACGGGACACTGAAATTCAGTCTTAGTGAAATACTGTAATAAACTATAAGACCAAAAGTTAGTCAATTTCATAGAAGTTTCGAGGAGCATGTGGCACATTGCACGATAGCTTACAGTCTTAGGCGTGAGCAATTTCCCAATGCCAAAACTCATCCACCTTACAAACTTACCGGCTTCGAGCTGTAAAAGAATAGCTACTCCAGATTGTGGATGCTTTTTGTTTTATTTCATAGATGCCATTATCTTTAGCTAATCCTTTATGCTGGTTACACCTGTTAAGCCTTTCTAACCGGAAATTGCGTTATACTGCAAAAATTGAACAGGCTTACCGTGAACAAGGTACATACAACAATTTGCCAAACTCTACTAATAATCGCCGCAGGCATAAAATACTCTGTCGTATACCCTGCCAACCTTCTTTGGTTTATGGCGTAATAACCAAATTTGTCTTCAATCACCAAGTAAAAATGGGTTTTCAATGAAGCGTGCGCACGTTGCAAGTTATTTTATAATAAAGAGGAACTGCAAACGATTAAGAAAACGCTCCTACGTAATTGTACCGCATGGCTTATCTTCTGTAAATAACTGTTGATAGTACAGTAAACCTGTTACGCATATGTTTTTGTTAATGTCGTACAAACGAAGTGTTATTATCTGGAAATTACTGCTGCTTTGATGGGCTAACCTGACCCTGGCAAATATTAGTGTTGGCGTATCATTATTTTCTATTATGATTGTCTGTAACCAAGTTTATAGAACATCATTTGGTTTCTGTAGGTAATAGAAGTATCTAAGACAATGCAGATCCTTGCCGCCTAGATGATGAATCTCCTGTCCTGAAAATTGCCAACCGTATCGTTCATAAATCCGAATAGCCTTGTTGTTGTCTTTCAGCACATATAAATAAAGCTGGGAAACACCTTGTTGCTTTGCCCATTGAATAGCTGCTTGCATCATTAATTTCCCTGCACCAAGACCTTGATATTCAGGTAGCACGTGAAGATTATCAAGTAAAGCGCCCCAAGGTGAATCTTTTCGCCATTCCGCGCAGACAAAACCAATGGTGACATGTTCGCCATTGGGTTCCTTAATTTCAGCAATCATTGCCATTCGATTCTCTTGTTGTAGTTTGCTCATTTTGAGTTCCCAATGAGCTGCGCGATCGTTGTCTATTTCATTTTCCAAGTATATGTCAGGTAATATCCCCTTATAGGCAATTTTCCAACTGGCAGCGTGTATCTTGCCCAATAGACGAGCATCACCAATGACTGCAGGCCTCAAAAGGACGTGTGGTGCGGTAGAAATATCAATTGTGGTAGAAGACATAGTTACGTGTCTGCTTTTGGTCACTGTGAGGCTGTGCTTTTCATGGATCGCCGGACGTCAAAATGATCCCGATGGTTCGGTCAGATGCAAAGAACGAGCTTAGAAATAACATTGATTCCGCCAACTTAATGTGCAGGCCATAGCCTAAAACTAACGTTTCTTCTAAGATTTGTAGCCATTTGCTTTATCGTAGACATCCATAAATGTATTCAATTTGCGATAGAACAACGAAGAGCTGAAAGCGAGTTCAAGATTTCAAATATAGAGCGGCTCGAGCCTGGTAAGATACATCATTCTCATGCTTCTTTCTTCACGCTTTTCAGGTTGATTATCTAAACATTTTCCCTGTCATGCAGAGCTTCGCAAATTTTCATTACGTTGACCCTTAAGCTGCAATTTTCGTTCGTTTATTCGCTAACATAATCAGAATCTATGACACTTTTTTTCGAGATAATTAAGCGATATTCTTTTACAGTATGCAAGTATGAAAACTTGAAAAGTCAGGTTCTCTTTTCATAAACTCTTGTCCATAACCATAAGCATGGAATGGGTACTTTTATTTTCATAATAACAGAAAAAAAAAGACCCCAACAGTGCAAACGTGCTTTTACGCGAATGGAGGCGTAAACAGTACCATAAGATTATGTATGACAGCTATCAATATTTGTAACGCTATGCAGATAATCTGTGTCAGTGACAACCGCGCATCTCTAGGAATTAAGCTTGCATTGAGACTGCCAAAAGCAGCAGCGTTTAATACATCTGCATTGTCAACCCGCATTGACATGACAGAAGCATCTGCTTTCTCTAGGCAAAGAACACTTAAAATGCGATTATAGGAAAAAAAGTTTCTCGTCAAACGCGCTTCGCAAATTAAGTGCGTGACCCACGAAAAAGAAGAAAGAAACCAAAAAAAAGGGTAAAACCATTAGAGAAAAGTCAGTCGCGAAAATTACACGAAGAACAACGCGAGATCACGTCAATAGAGAAAATTAAAAGAAAAAAAGAAAAGCAAAATGAAAAAGTCAAAAGCAAAAAGGAAATTGTCTATAAAAAGGCGTCTTTTTACAATTCTTTTACTTTCACTCTATCTCTTGTTTCAGTTTCTTTTTTCTTTCCCCATTAACTACCGGCGATCGATCTACGATATCTGTTTACCCATGGTTCCAAAATTTTGCTGCTGCAAATCCAGTATCTCCAGCCCTTGTGTGCTGCTATCTCTGTTGTCTGTCGCTGTTAAAATCTATCCTCATACATGATCATTATAGAACGTGAATATGAGGATGATCCTTTAACAATGACAGCATGACAAGAAGAATATAAACCAGCATGTACAAGTGAGGAGCAGATCATAGATTACCGGTACTTGTAGCCTTATTTTGGTATTCTCATTTCTCAGGACTCTTGTGATGTCCTCAGTGCCACTGGTCTCTGCGGTAGATGATGCCAAATTCGTCTTCTCTGACTATGGGCCTTCACCGGAGTTGGAGCGGACTGCATAAAAGAAAATGAAAAAGATGGTGGAAATGTGAAAAAAGTACTAATGGCCAGACCAGGAATGTCGAAAAACTCATGCGCATAATGGGTGAAACTCCCACACGACAACAGCAGGCAGTTCATATAATCATAAAATGAAATGTACAAGGTAAAAGCAAGTATGCTACAGAAGACCATCTCGTCTTTGGAATAGATCATTTTTTACTCGAGAACAGGCAACTCACACAGGCAAACGAGTTGTCTCACGGCATTCCATTGCTTCACCCCTTTACTGTTACAGAACGCCACCAGCTTCAGAGAACCCTGTCATCCAGCATTATCAATTGTTAGCAAAGCTAAATTGCCCAACGTCAGACTTGTGTCATTCAATCAAACAAACCGACAACACACGTCAATATCTGCACCAAAATCGACCAACATATAGAAGCACATCAGAAACTGCAGCCGTGGCACAAGGTGGAACCGATCGACGATCGGTATCTCCATAGATCAAAGTGAACAAGCAAGCCATCAATATTAAAACGAAAGAAAGCACTACCTTAACAAATCAATCATGACACCGCAAAAATGACAACATGGCCAAGTACCTGCCGTTGACCAGCCTTATTTGATTAGCATCAGCTTAGCTCTTTCTACATCGTTATACATTTTGTACATTTATATGCCGTTATTAATATACAGTATCTCCCAAAAACAATTTCGCAAACTACGAAAATCGAAGTCGCAGTCAGTGGAATTAAATGTCGCAACAAATGAAAAAAAAAATTCAATGCTGTCCTTTTTCTGCTTAGCTACCGCTTTACCTCATTTTTAAAAGTGCATTCACATCCTTGAGCTCTCCTCATGCCCACTGTTAAACAGACAAAGGCAGAACTCGCCAAGGCTGAAATTAGTAGGTTCAGACAACACAACGCTTCACTTCTTGGCTCAAGTTTTCCTAAATGCTCAAGTCTGTTGAATCTATTTCCTCTAATACAACCCATCCATTCAATCCACATGACTAATGCATATAGATATCTCCGCAAAAGCTATCCGTCGCATCAGAGTCCCTGTCCGACCTGCTGTCGCCCGCTTCTTCCTTGCAAAAAGGCTTTTTTTGATACTCACGCCCTTCCCCGATATTTTTCCATCCTCCCTCAGTTTTTATCAGATTGATCTAGCCCGGGCGGACACAATTCTTATTTTTGCGCTCATTTGAACCACTGAATAAACCCAAGAAATTAGATAGTGCTAGGTTGAAACTCGATGCCATTCACTTAGCTCGAAAAACAAAGTAATCCACAAATCTCTGTAAGACGCATCCATAGTCTGTAGGTTAGAATAATGACATATCTAATGCTCTTAACAACCTATCTCATAAGGTAATCGACTTCTTAATGTCAGAACTTGAGATGCATTGCGAGTTGTCATGATGTCCTACTTGCAAAAAGATCAATAAAGGGTACTTTATGTATTCTTGCATTTTAACTGCTGTGAATACGATCCAGTTAGGAATTTGAACTATTATTCCTGTTATCTAGCAGAAAAACGGCTAATTGAAAGCATATCACCCACTTGTTTATTTTCCTTCACATGTCATTTTCGTTCTTTTCCCGTCATCTTCTGTAATCATGACAAAATTTTTGTATCAAGATAGACATTTGAAGTATTATTGATGGGAACAGTAGACCGAGTTATAAACTATATCTACACGTGTAATATTTATGTAACTTTCCATGCAAATCCGTTGTACAATGAAATGGAAATGACATAAACTATGTAAACTTTGTTCGGATGCACCCCAAGATGATGCAACTTTTACCTGCTCGATTCGAAGACATACCAAGATAATTTTTTACCGGGTGTGATGCAGACGAACTTTCAAATCATATGAAAAAAGAAGACTGTAGAAGACTTTAGCAGACAATAGATATTGTATAAAAATTAAGAGAACATGATAGCCCCAACTGCACGACGTCGGAGAAGAACCAGCCAAACCGAGGCTATGGTTGAACAACCCAGGTCTTGCAGACGAATCAGCCGACGAGAAGAAGAAAGACCAGAACGTCCCAAGCTCCTTTAAGGCGATCTGAGAGGCAGCAAGCAAAAAGGCAGAAAAGGATCCACGAGTCAAGTGGATAGGACTTTTAAGCCCGGTATTTAGTAAGTGTCATTGAATACTATTGTTGTTTTTTCTTCTATTACTCATCAACTGAAATTTATATATGCATCTTGCATTCACTTGGCGGGGAGATGGGTATGGCGTCGTCAGTTTTATGACAGGTATGTAAAAGTGGTCAATTCTAACTCTTACAACACGACAATTAATGTAATTTGTTAGCGTCAAGCCCAGTTTCCAAAATGCGCCAAGTGAATTTGCTAGATGCGACTTTAATTTTTGAAAATAAAGTACTGTATATAAAGAACTTTTACACTATTTGTGAGTGAAAAGTCGCGTCATGTAGAGCATTGTTTTTCTATCGACGCAAAAACATATGATTTACTTAGTAGTAAAGACAAGGTTTGTACATGTACTGCAGACTCAAAATTAAAGCCATATTATACAATAACTTAAAGCGATAAAATTGAAGCAAATCATGTTTCGTTGCCTCGACAATTGTCATGAAGAATTTGTAAAGTTATCTCCGACTAAATGAACAAGGTATTCGGTGTTTTTCTCTAATCAACTGCACAAAGTAGCCCAAACTAAGATACGATAAAAATATAGGTTGAAAAGCACTATCTTTATTTAACTAATTAAACAGCGATCCTGATCATTGATACGGTTTGGCTAAAATAGCAAGTATTAGTCAGTTCCGGTTCATTTTTGCCGCCAGTTCACGATAGACTGTTGCTCTCGCAGCATTTGCCTCTACCCCGACTCCATTTTCGTAGCATTTCGATAGCCAATCAATGGCCACAGTGAGTCCAGATTCGACAAGGCTCAGCAAGATTTGGAATCCCAAACTTTGATCTGGTTCGTCACAGCCCCAACCTTGCAAGTGATAGGCAGCCACCATAAATTTGGCATAGGAGTCGTACATAGCACCCTCATTAAAGGCCAAGAACGCTTCTCGCCGCAGCTGTTCTGATCTTGATTTATCTTTAGACATGTTTGCCATTTTATGCTTGATTTTTCCTATGGCTGTCGTGGCGAATTTCTCCTCTAAATTATTATAGATGTATTCGTACCATCGCAGCGCTTTTCCGAGGTGGATCCCAAAGTTACTGTCGTATCCATTCTCTAAGTACTCTCCAGTTTTAAACGCGGATAGTGGGTCTCCGAAGATGCCTCCTATAGAATAGTATACAAAGGCTACTTCATGATTTTGAGGAATGGAGTAATTAGCTGTTGCGTAGCCAGTATGGTAAATTCTTGCTAATATGCCATATGATCTCAAGATGAAAAATAATGCCGCTTTCTCGTAGGTAGCAACCGCTTGCTCCGGTTCTTTAATGGCCCAAAACAGTTGTGCCATATGCATATAGCAACCATGATGACCTTGATCCGCTGCCCGCTGGAAGTTTCTTATTGCTTCTAGTTCGTCAATCTCAAAGCCATATTCTCCAAACCAGTACGATTTCGCGATGTCATAGCATGTCTCCATGTCGGTACAAGTAGGGTCCTCCAATGCTGCATGTAAATAATCGCTGTGGGACATCTCGCGTTTCCCAAGTCCTACTGCAGCTTGATTGATGTGTTGAATATACCACTGAGCAATCCTGCATATAGCGTCATTGGGTCCTTTTGCTATAACGACATCTGGACTATCTCCGGAAAAAGAGAGATACACTTGCTCAGACCGATTAAAGACAGCTTGGCTTTCGAAAAGGATTATATCACCGTTTCGAACATAATTTTGATTATCTGCAAGTATGCTTTCCTGGTCTAACCCGGCTTATCAGCACGTTTATGATTTTGACACTTTTAATCAACTTGCCTTGCTCATTGTGTTGTCTGTCGATGTCGACAAAGCCGCGTATGATCTTCCTATCGTAAAGTAAATAAAAATTACACGGTGAATTATAGGATCGAACCAGTGGCTGTCAGTTCCCGATTTCTGCCCGTGGGATTTCCAGGCAGTAATATCGTCCACATACTGCTTGTACGTATCAGGATGTACAAACTCGCTAGCCTTAATAAATGGTACAAGGTTATCGTTGATAGGCTTCAGTTGAACAATGTCGCCATATCGCACAAGATGCGAGCACATGGGGCCTTGAGTATTTAGTTGACGGACGGGCACAAGTTTAACATAGCTCTTATGATCTTTGAGAGAAACTGGATATTGAAAGGTCGGTATGATAGATCCATTTTCCGGTTGATGAACTGGTAATTCATGGTTATGGAAACATTCTTCAATACTTTCAAGTCGTCGAAATCGCCAACAGGCACTGTGGTCCTCAACTACCAAAACTGCCCATTGGCAATACCGTCCCTGGATTGATGCGGATTGTCTGTCAATGGGTATACCTTTGAGAAGCGCATGATGCGAACAGTACACACATATAACCTGTAGGTATCCCTTAATACCGCTTACCAAAAGCATAGGCATACCTTTTCTGTGGTTTTCTTAACAGTAATGGGAAAACCGTAATCAGCACACATGTTCTTGCAGAACTCAATCGCCGTCTCGCTATTTCTGAACTCTTCACTCATAAGCTTTGTAAACAAGTTATCTGTCTAAAACAAGAATCTTTAACATCTGCTCTTGCATTCCTATAATACATACAGGTACATAACCGGCAAATGGAACATTACAACTGTTTATAATGCTCTCGAAAGCAGTCATCTCTAGTAAGTAGTCGTAACGGACGCAATCGTCCGCAACAACGATATTGTTATACGTCATTAGAACTTGACGCCGTTGTTCCTCCTCAAGTAGTTCGTACATAGGTTTTAGATCGCAGCGTTGAATGATGGCTTGATTTTGTCCTACTGCGTTGATCCATCCTTTAACATCACTCCATAGTAGGCAAGCAGCATCGCCACCTTAATGCCGGTGATATGTTAGCGTAAGGTACAACTTATATGTGCAGGCATACCTATTGCGCTCCAAGCTTCGCTTTCACTAATGGATACTAAGATGCCGTTCATTACACTTCTTGTACCAAGTCCGCTTTCGAGCTTCACCAGCGCTCCCTCGGCGTCATCTCGTGCATCAATTTCGTCTTGCTCTTGGACCTCAATTAAACCTGAATGCGTTTCTTCCAAGATATTCGTATATGGATCACTAGGTGAGTATTTCCTTGTGTAATCATACTGCGGATCGTCTATATCTATTTTATTTAGCTTGTCTGTATTACGATCACTTGCTATATGATCATCCATCCCGAAATTATCAGGCGTTTCCAATGAAAGACGACCTCCTACCATAACTGTCATCAAGAATGAAACCATAAACGAACGAAACGTACCTGTTAAAATCCGAGACGGATAAAAATAGCCAAACTGCAGGAATACGTCTTGCAACGCATAATATGTATTGTGGTCTTTCTTTCCGACAAGTAAAGCTTTGCTTATGGCTTCCTGAAACTGACTGGATGCTTGCGTAAATTCGTCGTAAAGCTGCAGCTATGCCTTATTTTTAGCTTTCTAGGACCATCCTAACCTTTTCACTACGCATACCTCTTTGTGTATTATATAGACTATGTTGAACAAACGGGTCGTATTACCCTGTTGTTTAATAGGTTTAAAATTACGTTCTTTGGAAGCAGCCATTGAACCCAACACAAATGCAGGGCTCCCCGGAAATTGATCTTGTGAGTCGATATCCAGTAGCAAATACCGGTCAATATCTTCTGCATGTTTCCACTTTCGTTTGACGCAATCAATGCGAGGTTCATCGGAAGAATCTCGAACCATAAACGATTTAGATAGTCTTTTGTCGCTAATGAACTGAATTGCAGCCTCCTCTGCCTCCATACCATCAAAATGGATTCCTTTAGGCGCTTCAATACATTCCTCTGCGTCGTATTCACATTTACTGCACAGGCGTAGGACTTGTTCGCGTTGTTTAGGATCTAATAATTCATAAACTGGTCTCAACGCTCTCACTTGTATACGAGCTTGATTAGTTTTGATGGATTCAATCCAATCTTGACAATCAGTAAATCTTGTGCTGCCACCTGTTCAAGTGCATCAGTTGTAGTTATTCAACTGCCGTTATTACCTATTACGCTTATATCAATGCCTGACGTGCAGTCACTTCTCGTCAAAAGCCTATTGAAGACCTCTACGCCATTTTTCAAAGAATGAATCGATAACGGATCTTCCGGGTTAACTTTGTATATCATCCGACCACCTAAGCATAAATAACACTTCAGTACGCAAAGCTATTCATAACCAGTCGATGATCCCTTACCTAGCGAGATGGATGATGGATAATAGTGACCAAAACGGCTGAATATCTTCTCTAATTCTTTTTGCCTTTCATCGTCGCACACCAAATTCAATGCCGTAGTTACAGCTTCCTTAAAATCCTCGGTCCCTTTAACATGTTTCAAGTCAAAATCTAGCTAATTTAATTCAACATGTTAGATTTAACTTCTTTAACTGTCAACGCAAATCGTAACTGTCCTATAGACGTGTTCACTATATTATGGCGCCTCCGAAGCTGAATAACTGGACATGCCATCATAAACCTTCCTTGCCCAGCTAACATTATTCGATCTTTTTTTCTCCATCTGCCAGGCACGATTCAAAAACCAAGTAGCGCAAACTCTTACCTCAGTATACGAGACGTACATAACAAGATATTTTACTTCACGTGTAGACGGCTGCAATTTTCCGCCGTTTAATCTGGTGTGATGGTCGATTGCTGACTTTATAAATACGGAATCCTTAGATGAGCTTTCCATAGTAGCAACGGGAAGAAAAGCATGGTTATCTACGCTAGAACCTAATATGGCGCTACGCATCATATATTCTATACGTGGGCTTTTTCCATCGGACACTTTCTGTAACAGGTTCGTAACGTAAATTTCGTCAATTAATTCAACTATGTCTTCGCTTGACGACGATCCGTCATAATGAATTCCTTTTGCTGCACCAACTTTCGCCGTAATCTTTGGGAGGTCTATTAATGCACCTGACAAATTCGTCTCCATATCAGGAAGCATATCCTCACACAGTACTTGGGCGTCGTATTGTGCTTTATATATTCGCTGTATTTCCAAATGTAGATCGTCTTCCAGAAGATCATAAATCGGATTGATATCAAGGGCCATAGCAAAGTCATGTATCGTTTCAGTGCTTTTCAGCCACGCCTCAGCACTTTTGCTCTCATGGAGAAACCTTAAATCTCCTCCTACAAGTTAGACGTCAGAGTAGTGTTCCTTAGGATCCAATATCCGTTGTACCAAATGCTTTCCACTGTAGGTCTCTGTTGAACACTTCTTCAATCATTTCTTTTGGTCCTTGCCAACTGCGGACTTGCGAATCGCACTGAAACCTACCGCCTTGGATAGGGTAAATGATGGGCTATGTCACTCTGATATTACCTACAACGATCCAGTAGGGATAATAATAACCAAATAAGTGAAAAACGTTTTCAAGCTCTGCAAATTTTGTGTTGTCGTTGTCAGATTGTAAAGCGTGCTGAATCGCTCTTTCAAAATCTCTAGTTGCTTTTAGAGAGCCGGGAGGAAAGATGACCTGTTATTATTATTTATTCTATGAGTCTCATATTCATCTGCAAACGCTTTGGCAGAGGATAACCCACGTGTTTCCGGGGGATGCGAAGTTCCCATCCAGACAAGGTCGATACCTTGTCTGTGACGCTCTTCTTTGCGAAAAAGTTGAACGCCTCCGTTCCTGCCAAGGGCAACCTCCAGGGTTCATGTCTGTCTTCTTCTTGTACCAAGATTGGAATGTCTCCAACAAATTCATCTGGCATCAAGGGACTTATACCTAACGGACACAAAGTATCTTTCGGATAATAGTATCTATTCGTATTTTCGTTGACTTCGACAGCCTCCTTTTTGGCGGCTACACCTTTTGCATCGATCCCCTGCACCCATTCAAGTAACTGAGTAGTCTTTAAGGGAGTAAGTTTTGCATTTGTGTTATTTTGAGTGATCATGGATAAGGTTATATGAAAAAGTACTGCTTACTTCCGGGTTCAACTGCACTCGTTCCATAGAGACAGCTAGTTTCTATTTCAGCCTTTAAATATATTGAAGTTAGGATTAAGGTTTGCGTAAAGTTTCTCACAATCAAAATCCTTAAGACTTTACGCCGGCGAGAGATTTATTTAAAACTATCACCCATTATATTAGACCTTGTAACGTTCGATATGTTTTCAATTGTTGTAAGCTAGAATCACTAGCGAAATACTGAGTTATTCCATTTACCCAAATTCAATTAATGAGATTCGTCCCACTTGTTCCGAGACGGCTACACTGGACAAACACATCGTCACATCTCAGCAACTTAACAAGTAACATGGAAAATTAAAAGAAAGAGTGAATCTTTTCGCCAGCCCTGTTGTAGACTGATATTTTCATTAATATCCAACTCACAGTTGTAAGCAAAGCATTATATACAGATGAATCTGACCTTGTGATAGATTGGGTGCGACGTTTGAAGTTACGGTCCAATTGATTTGGTAAACGGTACTAACACCGATCGTACAACTCTTCCAACTCTCAAACGTAACAATTAATAGTCAATTTTGCTTTTTTTAGGGTCATCTATGGATGTGACCAACTGAATAAAGCTTCATAGCAATACAATATCTGGTTCTATGTGTAATTGGCTAACGTTAAAATAAAGTTACTCTTAGAGTATTTGCAACACGAAATATTTTGGATTGGTACGTAACTTATCTCAGCTTAATAGCGGATAACCCAGTTTATCCAGAAGAGCTATTTGTCGTCCCCACATCTACCCACAACTTGTATCTACCCGCTTGATGTAAAAAAGGAAAACCAGCCTTTTTGAACGGAAAAAAACTCAAATTCTGTCAGTGATTTAGCGACTGACGATTTCATTGCGGCGAGAATTTGGAAAAAGTTTTCTGAATGCTTGACAATAGGGTCGGCTTATCTTCTACGCAGTATAGAGAGCAGTTTTCGTGTCTCGGTTTTGAATGTTGCAGCGTCATCGATAGACAATTTCCTTTTTCAAGTCGGACAGAGGGGTGGTTTGAAATCGCGTTCTTCCAGAACTGTTCGACATTGTGTGAAAAAATTAGACTGAACGGCCGACATTCAGATGTTCATAGAATGCTTTCTATTCGTCGGTGTTACGCAGAAAATAGACGGCTTCCGAGGTTGTTGACTGGATATCAAGTTGTTTGCTACGCTGAACACTCCTAACAGGTTAAATTCACATCCTTTACGAACTTTATATGATATAGGCTGAAGACCACCTAACCAGGCAACCATAAATTATCTTTGTTTGCTTTCCGATAGATGAAGTGCATCGAATGCTGATACTACGGCAGGTTCGTAGTCATGCAGCTTGCAACTTCTTGCATTCTCTAGCGGTGTAATGGTCTTTGGCATAGTAACGCTAGGACTGATTGTTCCTTAAACGATTTTCCGTTATCATCCTTCTTGGTCTTGAGCTAGATAATCTTCGTTGTTGGTAGCTGCTTCGCTTTCATATCTCCCTGTAATGGGTCTGACAGCTCGTATTCAAGGATGTAAACCGAAACAAAGCAGAATAAGTATTTCTGTTATCGTTTCGAACAAAAAGCTTACTGTACCGATTTCGGTTCGGCACGCAAAGGACATCGAAGCGACAAGAAAGTCGACTGCAAGATAACCATGTTCACATTCAAGCTCTTTACCAAGTTTCGATTATGATCTAATATGGTCAGAGTGTGAGTAATTTTGCAAAGTGCATCTGCTCCTCGCTAAAGATAATATTACATGCTGCATAAGACTATCAAGTTTCCATTTCCGATTTCTTTCACCTTGTTTGCATACTACATCTCGATTTCTTTCGCGATAATGCCAGCCGATCTTGGCATCAACAGTTATAGCACACTAACGATTTCATGACATCGCCATTTGCAATAGGCATCTAGATTTTATGATGAACCACTGCAGCTGCTTGATATCACAGTGCCTTACTGAAACAGGCACAATCTTTACTACAGTTAATACAATAGTAACAGTGCAAACTTGCTAAAAGGGGTACTTAACTATAGTATAATTGTTTACACGGAAGAGGACAATGCAGTTGTGAACTTTTTGTGCGTTGGGATTGAGGTTTAAACACATGATTGCTGCAATTTATACTCCTAATAGAAGAGGTTCTAACTGAATATCTAATATACTGGTCGAACCAAAACTATTGAACGTAACACAGGGGAACGTCCTTTTTCCTTTCGGACTGTATTTAGTTTCGGTTTTGCGAACCAACTAAAGTAAAAACAAAAGAAAATATGAAATGACCAAACGTTTGCTAATATCGAGGTAGCAAATGCGCGTGAAGAAATTATAAGTGCTTTTTTGACAAAATGCTCACAATCTTTTTAGCATAGTTGGAACTGCGACTGCAGTCGACTTATTGGTAAGACTGTTTATGGCAAGTTTTCATTAGATTACTAAAGGTGAAACTTTTTAGGGCACACGTGCTAAACATCGATAGTCCTTCAGTCAAATACCAGAAGAGCGTATGCAAACTGCTACGCCTATATATTACCGAACCAAATTAAAAGGCGCCTATCATCGATACTACAAACCTTTTTACCACAAGGCACATATCCTACTTCTTTCAGCGGTTGTTACCATCATTGTTCTGACTCCGAAACATTGTATTGCCAAGTTACATCGGCTATAGGTCTCAAAATGTTATATGGAGCTAAAATCCACCAATTTCATGGGGCTCGGTCTTTCTCGAAAAAAGAGTTTCTTTAGTCAGGCGACAAGAAGTCTTATAAATATGAGATACGATCTCTGGCTCACCAATGAGTTTGTTTTTCTTGAAGACAAAACCCTCTTCAAGAGCCTTTGCATTTTCGATCTATTACTTTTCCACTTGGCCTGTATGGTGCTATTAAATAATCAAGCAAATCACCCAGTTTTAGTTCGGCTCGCTACCAGCTCCACAGAGACAGGCGACGATAACTGGTCCACTGTTGATGCCCAGGCCTGTGAAAACTGGTCTACTGAAGGAGAACAAACCATGATGATTATTTCATCCATTTTAGGCTGGTGTTCGATTAGGTTGCTCAGCGATGCAATGGTCTGGGTGCACAACGACGGAGTAAGATATTATCGAAGCAAAAAAACACGCCACAAAGAGGGCAAGATCCATGTTAGGTTCGAAAGGACATTGGACGTATGTGAGACTGAGGGAAAGGAGACGGACTATCTGGCAGGAGATTATGCCTATTGTTAGCTGCTACAAGTTAATACTCGTTGCTCTCTTGGAAAATGTTACTATAAGTTAAAGTATGAACTGTCTTGAGAGATTTGTTTGTCGAATATTTGAATTTTATTATTCGTATTTCTACGTATCATTGCGTTTTTGCGTAAGTTGATCCCTACATGAAGAGTGTATCCAAGTCAATTCTACACGATTTTAACTGCGGGCTGCAAAATCAATTTTTAAGGACTTGCATTATACGTAATAACTATGCTTTTCAGCCTATGTCTATGTCCGTTGTTCACGAGAATATCCATGACTTAGTTTTGGGCCAATCCTTAAAGTTCTTGCTCTGAATCTCCGCACGGTCCCTTTGCCTCTTTTTTTTCTTACTTGTACCTTCTCTCATGAGCGACATTCGCACAGTCTACGTGTCAGGCTATACCGACGGAAAGAGTGAAGGAATTTACAAGTATGAGTTTGACTTCAACACAGGGCAATTGTCGCAATGTCGCCTGGCAGCCGAGCCGTGTAAACACCCGTCGTACTTTGCCCTGGACCCTACCAAACAGCGACTTTATGCAGTCAATGAAGTTGTGGAATATGAAGGCGAAAAGACAGGCTATGTTTCTGCTTACGAACGCCGAGAAGACGGTTCTTTGTCTTTAATTGGTCAGCAACCTTCTGGTGGTGAGCACCCGTGTTATGCCGTCCTAGACCGGAAGAGCCAATGGTTGCTTGTGGCCAACTATACCGGGGGTAACGTAGCAAGTATGCCGCTAGAACCCACATTGGGGAAACCGCGTGTAAGCAGACATGACAAGAAGGAAACAGGGGCTGTAAGTGCTCGCCAGGAGAAACCCCATGCGCATTCAATTGATTTCCATCCATCCGACGATGCGTGGGCATTTTCGATGGATTTGGGCTGTGATGTGGCTGTGACATACAGATTAGATCATCAGACTGGAACGCTTACACCCAACAGTACCTTTGCGTTTCCTAATGGTACTGGACCCCGACATCTAGTCTTTTCCCCTATCGATTCATCTGTAGCCTACGTTGTCGGCGAGCTATCTAATCTGATCTTTGCCTTGAGGTTTAGCAATGGCGAGTTCACGGAAATTCAGCGTATCGATGGCCTTCCTCAGGATTTTGAAGGAGAGAATCTTGCCTCGGAAATTGATATTACACCAAATGGCAAATTTTTGTACGCATCTATGCGCGGTCACGATTCCATTGCCATCTATCGAATCGACAAGGAAAGTGGAAGGCTGACACTGATCGACCGTCCTAGCTCTGGCGGAGAACACCCTCGGCATTTCACTATTGATCCTTCTGGTCAATACTTACTTGTGGGAAATATGGTACGTATGTTCCTTGTAGCTTGTGAAAACACGTTTGATAACAAGTTCTCACCTGCTTTCTCTTCCAGATGTCCCATAACATCGTCGTTTTCAAGATTGATCAAGATACAGGTCGTTTATCACCTATCCAGACAGTAGAACATTCCTTACCTACATGTATCAAATTCTGGCGCTAGCTTATTCTGTTTGGCTGTTACGCTTTTTACTTTCTGTGTGTACTCTACAATTTCAAATTCTTAGATTCTATGTGCCTGATTATTGCTTATCTTCTAACGAAATGTGTGCTCTTTTCGTACTTCTATTTGATGTTCTAGATCACACTATCAGTCCACATATTGTGTAGTTAGGGCATAAGCATCACTGTCAGAATTCAGCGATGGGACAACCGCCTTGAGATCTACAAAGGACACTCATATCCAATGCGTTGCTATATAATAAATAACGTATTGGCCATATTTTGCATCTCTCAATCAGGTGCAGAACCTTTTTCGTAAGAAACGTTCTACATGAAACCATTGAACAGCACCGGTAGTGCCTGATCTATAGATAAGACAGGACGTTTATAGGTTTGCGCCTGGTATAGTATTTCCCAAAAATAATTTGGCGAACTACGAAAACAAGTTCGCAGGCCATTGGAACTGAAGTTTATAGAAGCATTTTGCATTCGCTTGGCGGGCAGCTGGGTATGGCGTTGTCAGTTTCCCGACAGGTATGTAAGGTTGGTCAATTCGAACTCTTATAACACGACAACTAATGTGATTTGTTAGCGGCAAGCTTAGTTTCCAAAATGCGCGAAGTGGATTTACTAGACGCAACTTTAATTTTTAGAAATAAAGTATACTACCGTAACGCCCAATCTCGATATTTTGACCGTTGTAGAATCAAATATGCGCAAAATTTTCTTCAGTTATCTTGCTGTTATTTCATTCTATGGTGAAGGCACATTGGGTAGCGACAGAGTAAGCTTTTGAACGGATCTCGACTTGAAATTATGTCGATCTCCTTATAAGGCAAGGTAGAAGTGAAAGTAAAAGGCTAAGTTTCCTGCGAATGTCCGTAGTTCCTAATTGAATTGGTTGTAAGACGCATGTAGCACGGGCTTGGTTATCTCGGACATCAAACAATACGGAAATGATTATATAAAGAGAGGAGTAAGATCAAGGTAGACTGGTAACAGTTTTCCTATTCTCCTTGAAAACATCGTCCATTTTGTCCTCCACCCGTTTTTAATCTTTTCAAACCAGTACTTACATGGTGACGCTACAAAATCGTTCGAGGTATCGCGCCATGGTATGGCTCACAAACGCTTCGAACCTGGCAGCCAACGATGACCAGGCTAAGATCAGTCCCCAGGGATTTGGAAACTGGTATAGACAAGGTCAAGAAAGCATGATGACTATCTGCGAGCTCGGTTCTGCAATATCATGTTAATGAACGACGCGATGCTGTGGGTGGATAACAATGGCGTAAGGTTCTATTTAAGCAACAGAACCCGCCATAGAGATGGCGTGATGCACGTTCGTTTCCAAAATCAAGCAATTCGGCTCAATTCTGACGTTGAAGAGGACTAGCTATCAACATGATTTATTGTTGGCTTGCGGGGATCCATGCCGGTGAAGGTAGCCAATCCCTAGCCATTACTATTGTCAACCCTGGCAAGTATGTAAACCACAACATGTATTGAGAAATAAGGTGCACGAAAGTTTCTCTAAACAACATTAAACAAACAATTCTCTCAAAAGTATGAGTACATGCGTTCTATTCAGGTCTATGTTTTCGCCTACAGGTTAAGTAAGAATACAACACAAACATGGCAAGTAGGCTTAGGTTTTTTGCCTTCGTCAAGTATGCACTGCACAAACAATAGATAAAAAGTAATTTAAAAAGTAATAACCCTACTTTTGCTTTTCTTCTGTTTGAATTTTCAGTCTATCCAACTATTGCGGCATATCAATTTTAGTTCGCATGTTGACGTTACATAACAGGTCGAGATATTCAGCCGGAGTATTGCTAAAGGACGATACAATACCGTTAGGCACGGATGAGATAACCACAGTCAATCCAAAAACTTTTGAAAATTGGGACATTCAGGGTTTGGCCTACATGTCAGTTATGTGCAAGAAGGGCGAATGCAGCATCGTGCTACTGGAGGACGGAATGGTCTGCGTCGATAACGACGGCATAAGGTATTACCAAAGCAAGAAAAAACGCCATAAAGAGGGTATGACACACGTCAAGTTTAAGCCTTCATATATGCAACTATTACAAACTATCACCTTTTCATGGATTGCAAATGCCGTAGGGAAATTTTTGGAAAGCTCTTCTGGTTGCAGGTACGGAGCGTATATTCGAGATCTTCACCCGGCTTTAACTTCTTTTAACCTTTTTTATTTTATTTCTCAATAATATCGTAAACAAAGAAAATATAAATCCAATGCCTTATCATTGCTGACCCCTCTGTGCATTGAGTAGCTCTTGCATACGTTGTTGTGTCTATTAAAAGTACAGTAGTCAACAAACCCATTGAAACAGCTAAAAAACTTACTTTTGATGTCAAGTAATGGAATACCGCTTCCTTTACCCAAGGTTGCTTGTAGAAATCGGCTTGTCGCATTTCTTCTAAATTGACCTTGCTTTCACCAAGGATAACCTATAAATTCTCTGAGTTCATACCGCAGTGCGTCTTGCTTTTGTCAAGCTCACTTCTAGGTCTCTTGCTTGACTTGCAATCCATTTGTTGATGAATTCAATCGGATGTTGAGCAAACTGCATCAGAAAGTCGCGCTTAATTTTCGAATTATTAATGCTTTGGACGCATTGAACAATCTTGTCGTCTAATGCCATAATCTCTTTCTGGACCTGTGTTGACGAAACAATATTCATCATCTTCTGGCGGACCACACTATCAAGCTCCACATTAACGTCGTATGCTTTGGGGGATTGATGGAATTCCTTGTCAACCCTATTGCTAACTCAGCCAGCTGAATGGAGAAAGAACCCGCCTTACCGAATGGTGTAGTTCAGGACAATTGGATCTGGTTTTGCAAGATGGTGATTGATAAGCTCTGGTAATTGTGAAAAATGGATACGTGGTGCACCGAAAAGCTGGTAGAAGCGATTTGTCACAAAGGATCATGTTATCGAGAAACTAGCATACCTGAACTAAGCGGGGATCACAATGTATAACCCGCTTATCCTCAGCGTCTTGTAATTTGTGATTCTGGGACGTTATTAAAATACTTTGTATTCATACTCTGTTTTGAAGTTGCTACTTACTTTAACATATTCCCACAGACGCATGACGATGGCGGGTTTGGTCTCTAATTTGAGATCCAGCAAATCTGCTAGTGGTGCACTCAGCTTGAATTTTTGTGGGTTGTAGTCTGGATCCAATATGATGCGTGCATTCACGTTCGTATCTCCCTTTCGCTTGATCTCTACACCGTCATGCTCCGTGCCGTTTGGTTGCTTATGCCACTGGATTGATAAAACTAAAACTGAGCGATGTACTAAAATGATGCCTCACTGACAGACCTCTATAATGTTACCCTCAGGATAGAGATTAGGATCTCTTTCTAATTCCACAATAATGGATCGAAAGAAAGATGTAAATTTTTGTACGGGTTGTGCTTTTTTGGTTGGAACGGGTGGCTAAATGGGCATTAATGACTTTTCGATTCTCATGGACAAACGAGAAGAAATACACGCGTACATCCAATAATCTTCCTTCAATCTTCAAAGTCCATGAGGGCGCATTGCCACTGTTTAGATCGAAAGCGCTCTCTTCATCTACGTTTTGCTGAGATGTGAGTTGATCTGCCGATGTGTTGGATATAAAGATTCGTAGGGTACGCTTGACCTAGAGATTGCTCGTAAGAAAAAGCCGCAATAAAAACTCAACACGTATCGTCTTCCATTTACTTTTGTAGGTTTCCCAAGTGCTTCCTGAATGTCTAATCGTTTTCTCATGATAGTCGCATCCAGTTTTTTCTCAAATTCGCTAAGCTCTGTGTACAATTTCGATTCTGGCACAAACACCTCGATCTAGTCCAGCAAAAGACACAATAAGCAGGTAATATCGATATAAAATAATATACCTTAGGAGGCATGTTGCGATCGGTGGGTCTCTTTTTTCTGTTGCAAAATGAGGCTATCAATGGGATGATCTTTTCTAACGGAGCAAGCCGCTTACTTGATGTGTTTGGCTAAAGAATCGGTCTCACTAGGCCTCTTTCTGAATTGGACGTTGCCGGGCATTCCCTGTTGAGGCATCACATTACCCTGCTGCATAGCGGCAGGATGTTGTTGAAACATGGGTGGTTGCTGCTGCATCTCTGGGAGCGACACGTACGGTTTTGTCGGAAGAGCAAAAAGTTAAAGGAGTGAGGGAAAAATCGAATTGGGAAACAGCTATGAAGTCACACTGAAATTAGCCTATCAAAAGGTATCTGCACTACACTTCAAACCTCGTAGCTTGTGCAAAACCATTGAATATAAAGAGAAGTGTAGGGTTGTAAAGAGTTGCATTATTTTCTTACATAAGATTTTTAAGAGAATGAAATCAGAGATACCTTGGCGATAAACATTGTTTAACAGTTAATGCCCTTGAAACTTTCTTCATGCACAGAAAACAAAGTTATCGAATGCTATGACATGTTATTATGCGCTGCAAAATAGGTCATTTATGAATGTTTGCTTGGTGCTTTCTTCTTTTTTTTTTATGATAGAGTAGTTTAATTTTATGGCATCATATTTCCCAAGATATTTTCATTCTAATTGTGAATATGATGTGATACACGAGTCATTTCTTCCTTCTAAGCAAAATAGCATCGTTGCAAGGTACGGCAAGGAACCCACCAAAGAACTGGACAGGTTGAGGTATCTTTTTGTCAAGTGTGGATACGTCATAATATTGTAAAAGAGTAATTATAAATAGCTTGATCTCTAGGACAGCAACGAATCGACCTGAATCCAATTTGTTATCATTATCTGAAGCATCCTTTACTCTTTCTTACCTGGACACACATGCTTTCCCATTCCGAAAGTAACAAAATTTCTGGAAGGTGTTGTTGGTTGTCGCTTGCTGGTAAACTGTAGATCCATTGCCTTTGGTATGGAGGGGTTGACGTTGGATCCCATATTGAGTTGGCGAGAAGCTACCTCCACAGTGCGGCCTGAAATTGGTGCTTCGATGAGTTTCTTACAGTTCACATTAATTGTATTGCTATCCTACCTTTTGGGATTTGGTACCCATTGGTAAAGGTGTAATCTTTAAGGGCCTTTTTGCCGTTAGCCAATTTGTCCACTCCATGACGTAAGGATTCGTGAACAAAGTTGTTCAAAAGCACCATTTTCTTTAAACCTTCATCCGTGATTGGACCAGCCCCTAACACTTCCTCTATTTCTTTTTCTAATTCTTGTCGTAAGTCAGGTCTTGCAAGAAGCCAATAAAGTGCAAACCCCATATGGAGAGATGTCGTATGGACTGAAGCAAAAGCCATAAATAGCACGCCTTGTATGATTTCTTCATCATTGTACTGCGTTCCGTCCGGTTTTGTGTATTCTATTTGCCCTTGCATAAAATTTGGTTCCAAACCATGTGGTACTCCTCTGGAAGCTGCCTCGGCCATCTGTTGTCGACGAAGGCGGATAACAGGCAAGACATGGTGACGCATAACCTGACAATGATGACTTGGAGCTTGCAAAAAAGACGATATTAGACGATGAAAAAATCTAGGTATTATGAGAAATATAGGGATATTATCCATCAGATCGTCCGTGAATTTTCGAAATGAAGCAATGACTTCTGCATTGGTTTCCACCTCGTGACCGATAACAAATGATACACCTACATAAGCTACTAGTTCTCGAAGGAAATGGTTTGGATCTTTAAGCACAATGGCGTCGGTGTCGATCAGAAGGTCTTCTATTCCACGATGAATTGAACAGGTGATGCGCTCGGTGTATTGAGCGATCTTGGCATTAGATATTGTTTTTCTTGCAATTGAAGGATTTCCTTCAAATCCGATGTCGTACATTTTACGATCAATGACATAGTCAAGATGGAGTATATCTAATGAATAAGTTAATAAGGTTGCCGGCGAAATGGAGTTAAGGAATCGCTTCACCTGTGATAGCGCCTTCCACAATGGAAAGGTCAGAAGGATCGGCCTTTAACACATCTTCTGCACATCGACCCGCGGCCACAGTAACTGTGGTACCCATCAAATCAAGGTCGAAGACTTCGCCATAAGTTTTTATGCACCAATCGAGAAAGCAGCTTGATTTAAATACAATGTAAAGGGTATGACCAAACAAAGGCAAAGAGTATGCTGCTTTCGGTGGCAGATTGAGCTTTTGCTTATTTGATCCAGAATATACAATAAGGTTGTATACAGCCCAAAAAATTAGGATGCCTAATATCCACGTCTCTCCCGATGATAAACGGTGGAATATATGGTCAATAAACCCGAAAGATATTTGTTGGATGAATCCAGCGCCGTTTGGTAAATCCATATGTGAACAGAACAGGATAAGGCGGTTTGTTTGAAAATGTTTCGAAAACCTTTTTTATGAGGTCTTAATGTTAACTTCTACATATATAGATACCTAAGATGACTAGAAAAAGATCACGAGTAATGCAGGACTTATTGACAATGTTTACGTCATGTATGGTTCAAATAAGTAAACATCAGTGCCGCTTATACTGTGGCTTCTCTTACCTTGACAATGCAGAAAATGGACCTGCTGCAAGTCCAATCAGTTGTATCAGAGTAAAATGTGAGATGTATTTATGCAGTGGAATTTCCCAGTCAATGAAGTCTAGGGGCCTATCATATCTTTGGTAATACCGCGGTTAGCTGCTTGGTAACATGATGGCAAATGAGATCGAGGGAAACTCTTTTATACGCTTACGGATTTCTACCTTGTCACGCAGGCTTTCGCTAGTTATAGTGGACTTCCAGGGTGAAATGAAACTTTTAGAGACTGCGAGGCAGATTTCAGGACTATGAGGATAGAAAAACGAGCAAATCAATGTACATCGTGGAACTATCCACGTTCTTTTTATATTACAGTTTTGATTCCATGGTCATATTTGTGTAAGGGGACATGCAACATTTAAGTAAAAATGAGCATATACAATGTTACGTATTATGGATATCCGCATGGATTATTCCATTGAACAAAGCAGTATACGCCAAAAAGGGAGGGGAAGAGGCATATTGTTTTTCGTTTCTATTAGCATGTTCGCCGTATGGATACCAGCGCTGAAGCTTAGACTGAGGCCAAATCAAATGCGTGTGCGTTTAAAAATTGTAACAGCCGTACTGTTAACTATTTATGTTACAAACAGCAAACTATAATCTTAAAGATTTACTTGATGAATTCAGCCACAATTCTAGCAGGAAGCAAAGCATTAGATCGAATATGTGAATCATAGTCTTGTTGATATTTTTGGGACTTTATGTGTAATTCTGATGAGATTCATTGCAGACATCAACTCTAGTTAAGTGGCTCTACGCCTCTCTATAAGTCGCCATACCCAATCTTTCGGTGAACTACAATGTTCTGAATAAGACCGTGATTTATCTTGGAAGGAGATCACTGGGAAAAAATGGTTAAACACGCCTAGCTGTCGACGCTGACACAGTGTTTATGTCAAGTAGATGTGCAAGTGTGTCGATTTGAGACCTATTGAGTATCCCACCGCATGGCACTCGTATATAGGATGGTAAAGGGTCTCCGGTTTTCTGGCGTACACGAAGCTCTTATGACCGACAGTACCTCAAGCGAACTAAAATGGTGAGACACTTTAACCATAGCGACATGAGTATGTCTAGAACGTTGTTCTTTTATTCGGATTACTCTTCGGCAATGATTTCGTGCTATTTGATTATTGATAACTGACAGGGACTTTGAGCAGTAAGATGAGAGTAGTCGCTTGATTTTACAGCATTCGAACCGACAATTTGTGTCGAACATGCAAAGGGCCAATGCAGTAATAGATAAAGCATTATAGGAATAGTTAGAGGCGCATTACGCAGTGCAGATCAGTCAAGGCAAGATCCATTTTCGCAGGCTCTGCCGTGTGGCACAGCAAAGGTAGAATAAAGTGATAGAACACCTCGTGCAGTTTATCCATATTTCAGCTTGCATTTCGTTCTTTCTAGTTAGAATCCACCTGTTTCATTCCGTTAAACAGGATGCCTTCCAAATTTTACCGAGAGTAAACCGAGGAACCGATGGCGGTTCATGTCTTACTTGATAACTCAAGAGAACTGATACCAACATCTGATAATAAACAAATTATCTGCTTCATACAAAATAATCCACTCTTCGATCAGTATAGAGTAATCGTTAAGCGGTGTAAATTTTTAATGAAAAAAGCCCAGTATATACAATCGGCGGAAAGCACATCAATTAGAAAACAGTCATCAATGCAAAGCATGCGTAGAACAAGCCTACAGGGTATGCAACCAAATATCGCTGTTCCGTCATATGAAGCACACTCGTGAACATGCCCGAGCTGGAATAAGTGCACCATAGAATACTGATCACCGACAGGACCAGACCCACAAAGCCTCCTAACTTGAGTACAACGCTGAACCCACTGAGCATCACCATAGGAAGTAAGCAGTATCCTAATACACTTGCTGTTCGCGTCCAATCTACCCCATTTTCGCTCATCAAATTTAAGATCAAAAAGATAGAAGCCACGCCGAGAACACCAACACCATAGATATAGCCAAAATGCACTTTTCCGGATAACATCAAAAAGATACCAAACAGGAAGATAAACAGCAATGGTCCGGCGAGATCAGCATCGTCCATGATGGTATCAGGTACTCTTCGAAACGGGTTTAAGACAGTCATACTCTACGAGTCCGTAATAGACCAACAGGTTAGCACCACCAGGAACCGTCTGCCTTTCTCGCTTTCCCCCTTCTCTTCTTTATCTCTCTCCCACGCAGCAAAATGTACTTCCTGCGTTTCATATAAAGCGCGCCAGGACTCTTTGCGCAAGGAACCCATCGTACCTTTGTTCGGATGTGTTCAAAATTGATACCAAGCTCTTCCAGCAATGGAGGTTCATCTGCAAATCCACCCGTACCAAACGCACTCCAAAAAGAAGATCCACCATTGCTATAGCCGTAGCCAGCTGATCGCATGTCACCCGCAGGAACATTACTGTAGTATGACGTGTTATATTGTTGTTCGTCGTATGTTGATGTGTAGAATTGCAAGCCTTCAGCGTTTGATGGCGCTGACGCACCACCTTCATAATAACCTGTGTTGCTCCCAGCCCCGTTATCGAAAAGAACCGAGTGTATTGGTTGATTGGAGCCCATGATGCAAAGACAAAAAGAAGGAAAAAATAAGCGGAGAAAATAAGAGGAGAAATCCTAATACCGACATTCATCGATATTGGTTGACTTACTGGTCATATTTAAACACCGCCGATATGGTGTCAAGCAAATGCGCAGGCATTGCCATGCTTTCCTGTCTGCAGCTAAAATGACAACGCAGCTAAAACAGATATAACCTAGTTTATTCCTTTTTTCTTTCTCTTTGTCTTGTTTGCTTTCTTTGGTAGCTTCAATACAATGGCAAATAGCAGTTATTCTGCCTGGCTGTGTCCATCTAAGGGTAAGGGTAGCTCCGGCAATCGATTGATCTGGCATTCACATGTTCTGGTTCGCTTAGGTGCTCCACTTGAGAATCATAATATTACTTTTACAACTTTTGATGATTGGTCTATTGAAATGGATATTCTTTGCTGTGGTATTTGCGGCACAGATATCCATATCATTGACTCGGGTTGGGGCACGTCACGCTACCCAGTTGTCTGTGGCCACGAATTTGTTGGTCGAGTAACACGTGTGGGAAAAAATATCATTCATCTTCAGGAAGGCGATCGTGCTGGCGTTGGCTACCAGGGTGGATCATGCCATGAATGTACTTCTTGCAAAGCGCATAAAGAAAATATGTGCGAAAAGCAGTTGATTCCCACATTCAATACTTGTCTCGACAATGGTGATACAGTCAATGGCGGATTCGCAGATAAATGGCGAGGTGATGGTCGGTTCGCAGTTAAAATTCCCCCGGAATTGCCATCGGAAGTGGCAGCATCATTCATGTGCGGCGGAGTGACCACCTACATGGGTCTGAAGCAGTACGACGTTGGACCAAGCAGCTCCGTGGCTGTCCTTGGTCTGGGAGGTCTCGGTCATTATGCTATCCAGTGGGCGAAAGCCTTGGGCGCAGCTAACGTGGTTGCCTTTGACGTTGTGCCTGAAAAGGGGAAAGATGCAGCGATGATTGGATGCGATTATGTTCTTATGCAGGATGAAGATGAAGTCCGACGGCATTATGGGTATTTCACACATATCCTGGCCACAAAGATCGTGAATAAATCGTGGAACCATTACTTGAATCTTCTAAAAAAACAGGGCACGTTTATATTATGTGATATACCAGAAGAACCACTTGCAAATATCAACCCCGGAGCTGTCGTTATCAAACAGCTGAAGCTGGTTGGTACGTGTATTGGCTCACCCAAGGATATACAAGATTGCCTTCAGTTTGCCGTCGAAAAAGGTGTTCGAACATGGGTTGACAAGTTTCCAATGAGTCAAATCAATGAAGCCATCCAATTTGTACGAGATGGCAAGCCAAGATACAGAGCTGTTCTTATCAATGAATAAAAAGAATCCGATGTAAAAAGCCCAGGAAGCGGACGGCTTATGATTTTGTAACACACGTTCTCATTTCTTCCCAATATCCCGGAGTACTCGTAGTGAACGACACTGCTAACCACTATTTTTCTGAGAATAACGAAATAAAGCCAAGCGAAAAGAAAAGCAAGGAAAGCTCTCTGTCTTGCAGTGAATGGAGATGTTGTACAAAGAGATTACAGGGGTGTGTGTGTGTGTGTTATATGGCGGGTAAGGGGTGATATGCACGGGAAAATGGAGGAATAGGGGATATGGAACAAAAGATGATGATGGTATGTGCAGTCTGGGATATCATTATACGTTAACAGTCAAAAGTATTCGGCAGAGTCTTTCGACAAGGATCAGATGAATAGGTAGGTAATGGTTGCTGGATGGCATGAAGTTGACGTAGGAAAGTGCGTGGTATCTCTTAATGATGTTTCGCAACGTACTGTAAGCCGAATGGCTTGTTTGATTGTATACAAGATGTATCTACAAAATGCGTGTGAGCATAGCTTAGCTGGATACCTTCCTTACCTCGACAATTGATGATTCCTCACTCATAGATTCCCTAAATGACAAGTCGTTTGTGGATGGTGAATGTATTAGATAGCCACTAGCTAATGGAAGTATCCAGCTTTCTGTCGCTTTTAGCCGATCTACACCAAGAATTCCCCTTGCCGTCCGTTCTCTTCGCCGGGAATATGCTACCCTATGGTTGAGCAACAATAAGCGCACGTCACCATTTACATAAGCGTCTGATATTCTTGCGCTTGGCAACATGGGAGATGCTGTGGGTGTGCTCATGCCATCGGGTGTGGGTGTGTTAGACAAAGAGCCGGGTGTATGAGGGAATTCCGAATTCTCTTGTTCTGATACTGGGTGTATGTGTAGTCCTGATTCGATATCAACACTAACAATCGCCACTTTCTCTTCACTCGAAATCGTATTAAGCCATGCTGTGGCATAAAGTTAAGATACTAAAACTGTTCCCTTTGTTTACGTACCTTGAAGCTCATTTTCAAATATTAATCCGAGCTTGGCAATAACAAATGTCCATGGGAATCCAGTTCGTTGTGCGACTTCCTTCGTCCTCCACCATATTTCATCAAATATGTCGCGTAAATTAGGTTTCGAAGAGTTTTTCACATGCAAAACCGAATAATCCACAAGTTCTCCACGATTATCCGTCCAAATCACGACCATCCATCGTTGATCTAGACTCAGACAATAACCAATATGGAGAGTCTCTTGCTGATCCAAGATAATCGGAAATCCGCTCATTACATTTTTCAGCGCGAATGTCAAAGTTTCAGGTACTGCCTTTGCCAATATAAATGCCGGTGTATATATCTCCGTTACGGATACTTGGTCATTGCTATCAGTCTAAACAATATCGCTTAGACATACATTGTCCATGCAACCAAACATTTCACTTACTAGATGGCTATTCTGTGGAACAACTGTATGACATTTACTGTAAACAGAAAATGCAATTTCCTTTAACCCAAATTTCAAATAACCATTAAACGCTGTTGGTTGCAAGATGTGCTCAATCGGAACGATTTGCATAACCAGTTTTGCTCGATTAATACTAGACGCCCTCGCCCCTGTTTCTTCCGTTGTCGCTGATTCATAAGCGAGAACCAGTTTTCGGAAACATCGGCAGAGGTCCATATAGGATGACCGGTCCGACGACGGATTCACCATATAAACTACTGTATGCGTATTTTCTGCTGCTGTTGTAGCAAGCAAATATCCAAGATTTTGGCATTCTGCAACATAACTACGCAGTTGTCTTTCTTTCCGCGATTCATCAGGCAATATCGCTTAAAAACCATATGAGAAAAACGGACTATGATAAACCAACCGACTTACGCAGTAGGGGTACAGGTACAAGACCTCGACTATAGGATCCAGCATTCCCTGGATAGTGGATTCCCAAAAGACATGTCTCGTAAATAGTGCTCAGGCCAGTGAGGAACTGCGATGCTGCAGTTTCCAGTTCAGCATTTTTGGGAAAAACAACAAAATAATGAACGTTCTTCTTTGGTGAATATGGTTCAAGTCTCAACTTTTCCCAAAATGTGATAAGCTTCGGTGATCCTTCAATTAGGTCTTCTTGCCGGCTCACAACAACGTCAGGAGGATACAAGGTGTCAAGGTTAGGCTCAGCCTGTCTGCGCTTTTTAACCTGATATTTCCCATATTTGGAATGTGCCTGGCTAGTTTCTATAGCTTATATCAGAGCTGTTTCCACACTTCTTTACATCATTTTACCTGATAGATCATAGTATTGTTGCACATTAAGCGGCCCTTTCACTGATACAGTACTAAGCACGGGAGGATAATCCATACGCATATGATCCAAAGTTGTTCCCATATCCCGAGAAAATATGTTAATCAGCATTGCCTTAAATTGCTGAGTTATTCCTTCTAGATCACTCGTAGGCGATGGTGCATGCATTGCATCTAAATTTCCAGTTCGGTATTTCCAAGCTTTATTTTAACTAGAACTTACCTCCATAAAACCTCTGCATTAGTTCTCGTCGTCTTCTGATAACTGTTCCTGCAGGATCACCTTCAGTTACTTCAGTATCATTAGGCGGTATCATCGAAAGTCTCCCTAAGAAGGGATAGCCTCCCATAACGGCTTGCTGACATAGATAATCCAACGCTTTGAGATCATCTTCATCCTGGCCGTGTAAATTGCTGCTTGCTGACGGACTATTGGATGAGACAGACATCGAGCTGTCGATGTCAAGATTGCATGAATCAATATCGGATTCATTTCTCGGTCCATCCTCTCCTAACAGTAATCCGACAAATCCATCCTGGGCGGCTTTCAGTGAATCCAACCATTCATCGGTTCCTTCGGTATCAGTATTATTAACACTTTCTTCATGACCCCCTTCATTACTATAGCCATCATCATCCTCTTCTGTGCTGCTATCGCTCTCCGAGCTACTGTTACTAGCATTTCTACTAGATGTTTCTATAGACATTGATTCCATGTCCGTCCGCTCGTTGTATATGATTCGTCGTGATTTCCCCCTTTGTCGCCGCTTTTTCTTCACAATTGGCACGTAATCTGGTCGATAAATATTACGATGCAATTTTTTTAACGGTTTCTTTCTTTCATCTGATGGTTCATATGTAAACTTTCCACCGTCGCAGTACTTGGCATCGTTTACACTGGTGAGCAACCTTACTGGAGCAAATTCCGGTGGTACAAATCTATATTGTTTGTAATCAATTACTGTCGGAGACGCTTCTCCTTCAGGCACTGTAGTTCCCTCTGGTTTCGCTATATCTTCTATTGACTGAAACATGGTCGCTGTGGAATGGCACGGATTGTCTAACTGTCTGGTGGTCACTAGATCATTCAAGAGGAGCTTCTCTTCGTCATCAGGCGCACATCTAGGAGAATCCATCAACATTGTGGGGTCATTTATCAAATTGCCAGTCTCTCTCAACAATGCACTCAAATCAATATCTCGCTTATTTTCATCAGGCCCTAGCGTGGCATGGATATCCGGTAATTCCACGTTGTCTAGAAGCATAAGATCTTGAGGGTCCATTCCTTGTTCGGAGTAAAATACCGCCTCTGTAGCCGAGCTTTTACTTTCTTCCTTTGCAGGCGCGGACGTGAAAAAGTCAAAATCTTCCTCAGTAACGTCAAACTCCAAGTTATCAAGATCTCCCATAGGATCATTCCACCGATTTGCTATGTCGTACATATCCCCTAGATTGTCTATTCCAAACTCCACATCCAAACCACTTGGTTGCTCCAAGATAGGACTTTCCACATGGGATAAAACTTGGTCGGACATCTGTATGCTCTCTGTAACCGGCGCTTGTGAGTCTGCTTCGGTACTCATTGGCTCTGGTATGCTGGCAGCAATTTCTTCTGAACATTGTATTGGCTCATTTGGGTCTTCTGCAATATTTTCAGAAACTCCTAAGGCAATAAGAGATATAGTCGGATCAATCCCAAAATGTGACATGGCAAAATCTAGAGCAGTTCGTCTGTTGTCAATTGGTGTGCTGCTAGACTTGTCACCATTGGCACTGCTCATGTCACTTAAACTCGGCGTATCGTTTTGAAAAGTAGCGGGTGGCTTTACCACAGACTTTGTAGCCATTAATGGACTTGATATAACCGATTCAGTTAATGCTTTCTGCAGTACACTTTGCGTTCGGAGACCATCCGTTATAGATGTAGACTCCAAGACAGCAAAAGCAGCTTGACCTCTTGGGTTTGCATATTCCCAATAATCCGTATGTTGATCTTTCTCTTCCGATTGAGCGTAAGTCCCGTTTGATTCTTTCTTCAATGTCTGTTTATATCCGATACTCTCAGCCCATATCCACTGCGCCCATTGTTGATTAATGTCGCCTTTGTCCCTATCTTCATTGCCCAAAATAGTATTCTCGTTCGACCCTTTTGAATATGTTGAAGACGTTGAGACATAAATAAGAGCTGTAGGATAAAGGACTGTTGCATTTCCCGATGTTCGTACGGGTGTTAAAAGTGGTAGCGGCGATTGTTGCTCAGATCCGTGTGTAAGTTCTGAGTATGGTATATCAAAAAATAAGGACCATTGCGTTAAGATTTTGGATTCGATCTGTTGCGAAATTCTCCATGGATTACAAGTGATATAGGCATGATCACCAGAAGGGCACAAAATGACTAATTGCAAGTATGAAAAACAAGGGAATCAACTGTGGTTCCGCTACCTTTAGTGTCTCTTAACTTCGCGTTATCAGCTGATAAAGGTCTGATTTTCATCCGACGCAAGCTAGGTTGGAATATCAAATTTGTACTGGAAAGATAGATATTGTATGTACAGGTAACTAGTGAGTCGGCATTGCACTCGTCGCTATTGGATATCGCACAGTGTGAATCATGCTTAGACGGCATAATAAAAAAGTCTCCAAGAGGCACAATGCCCTTCTGCGTCATGAATCTAGTGGTCGTCATTAGATCTGTAATTATTTTTTCCCTCACGAACCCACCTTTGCACTAGGTTTCTTATTGAACTAATAAAAAGCTTATATTCCTTTGCAACGGCGACCAATGCATTGGGACTAGAATGTGCATGAGAAATTGGCGATGCTGTGGGTGATAGGCTTTTAGAAGAAACGTGTTCCCAAGTAAATGACCCCATGCCTATCTCTGTATATAAATGCTTAGTATATGATAGTGTTTTTGAGTGAGCAGTACCTTCAAGCAAAGCAAGGTACGGATTCTTGTCGACTTCTTTAGTGTGTCGGTCATCAAACCAGAAGACCCAAAGCTCAAGTAGAACTGTTTCTTTTTCTTTGGACCCGTTGAGATCAGGAGCAGCATGGTCATCGTCTGGCGAGACACGCCACATGCATGGTATGCGTGCCCCGATCAGATCCCGGAACGCTTTGATTAAATTGGTTTGGACCGGATCGAGAGTGGTATCTCGCTGATTGTACGTCTGGTTATGGTCGTGTGGTAAGTTGTCGTTACACTTCAAGAACTCTACGACCAAGGAGCGCTTGCAAAGCTGAGTATACGTTCGATAGCGTACTTGCGACACACCAGTCTAAGGTAGATCAAGGTCCGAAGATGTAAGCAGCTGGTGATTCCCCGACATACTGTTGAACTTACCACGACGAGTATGTTTGCTAAACTGGAGTCTGTTAACATCAAGGTCGTTAATGGGTCATTTAAGTTGTGTGTCTGGAAAAGAGCTTAAAAGCCGGACGGGAGCATTGCCTGTCCAGCTGAATTTCTGCCCTCCATCAAGGCGTTCTCATTGGCCAATGGCTTTCAAAATCCCTATACTTCTAGCTCAGCGTCCGTGCGAGAAATCCAGGACCTCTCAGCATTGGATAAAATTAGAATCGTTTTAAAGATAAAGTCAGGGCGATAGTATACAGAAAAAGTGTTACTTAAAGTCATTTGTATGATGTACATAGCATGTAAAGAGAAAGTGTCTCAAGTTATTTTATTCATTGGTATAGCAAAAGGTTCAAACGCTTAAAATCTGTGACTCTCATGGTTAACCATTCGAGTTCATATATTTTAATGACTTGGTCAGTATGCAAATGACTCTAATTCATTGGAAAGTAGCTCTTATTACTGCTTACAGACGGATTTTTATATTAGTCTCGTATATTTTGATATGGATGCAAATGATGTTTTGACATCTTTTCTTGCTTCCCGTCAAGTTGGTAATAGTGAACTTCCTTTTATTGCAGGTAGGTTCGACTCGGCCAACCTGTGCCATCGTTTCATCCTACAACAATTTATGCATCCATCACTCCGATAATTGTGCGATACCTGATAAACTTGCTTACATAGACCATGTTCGAATAAACTGACAACAAGTTGAGAAAAATATGTACTTTGCAATGAGAAGCATGTAATTGCAATCGTAGCGCAGAGTGATGACAGTGAGCGATAAACACTAAAAGACTGCATTTTTTAAAGACAATACGGGGTAGCTTAACCCTTTCCTGCTGATTGAAGAAGTAACTGAGTAAATGGATAGAGGTGGAAATAGTGGGACATGCTTAAGCAAGTGGGATTGTGAGCGGGTCACATTAACGAGGTCTGACGTTTAGCTAAAACGCAATCTACTGTATCTCCCCCACCACTTTTAGTCCAAATTGGTCGTATCATTGATTTAACTGCCACTTTGGTTCTGATGAGAAGTTGTCCCTCGAATTAAGTCTATTCAGTTTCTGTTGGTACTACCAGTCATATCAATGATTGTAATAATTGAGAGCTCAGATAGGCAATCATAGGCGGCGCGTAATGTCTGATAGCTGCGACAAACGCCGCCAGAATAGCGGGTGGCCCTGCGTATTCTAAAAGCCAAGTTACTGTGGATGGCTTCAGTTTTTTAACCAATGAGGCAACCTGCAGTTCAAGCTGCGAGATATCGCTCGAATTATCAAGTACGATATCTGCACGATCAACCTTCTCTCGCAATGATAATTGTGCTCTTATACGTTGCTGTGCTGCCTCCTCGGACAATCCATCTCTTTGCATTAGACGTCGAAGTTGAAGTAGTTCAGAGCTATTATGACGAATTAGTGAACATTGAACGGGACAATAGCCGTGCATCTTTCTTCTTTTACCAGTACACGACCACTGTTGTCCCCACCAGCTTATTGAAACCACTTTCAAACAACAGCGGGACATCCAAAACAACCATGTCCGCACCTTTTAGCCAGTAAAAAAAAACTTCTTTCAGCATCTCTATCCTGACATACGGATGGGTACACTGATTTAGAATCTTTCGTTTTGACGGGTCTTGGAAAATGATTTCGCCCAGCTTCGCCCGATCAATGTTTCCATTAGCAAGGAAAACTTCATCCCCAAAATGCTTTCGAATGAGCGTGTTTGCACGTCTACCGGGTTGGACTATGTCCCTTGCAATCTTGTCTGCATCAATGACCGGTACATGCTGTTCTTGCAACAGACGTGAAACGGTAGATTTCCCTAGTATGACATGTTTAATTCAATCGAAACTTCCCTTACTATGTATACCTGAGGCAATGCCGCCTGTAAGTCCTACAAGTTTCATCACTTGGTTGCGCTACAGAAACCTCCAAGCGACAAACCACTTTTAATGCGTAGATGCTCAGCCACGCTGAACACAAACTATGATATTCTCTACGAAATCACGAAGCCAACACCATCTGTCAGCCCTGGATAACATATGCTTTCACTTGCCATACGATTTTCCTATTCATGAGAACTTGCTGAAGCCTTTGTTCCCGGTTGGATATATATAATTTGTTTATATAGAGGACCAAGCTGACTCATATCGAACTAACATTTATAGTTTGCTCGTACTGTATTGAAGCCATAAAAGTCTTCGTTTTATTTGCATTCCCACTCCTGATCCCTAGAGCTAATACGTACAAAGATCTTTTCACTTTTTTTTTTGAAGACAGAAGTTCTGTGAAATGAACAGAAGTTCTAATCCTAAAAGACTCCGTTAAAAATGGACATGAATAACAAATTGTTGCGCAAAACTTTTCTATTCCTGATCATCCCCATAATCCAACATACCACGGCAAAAAGCATATAACGCCATTAATAGAGTCAAACGCAATGTCCGGGAAATGAGGTCAGCCTTTGCCACCTTTGTCTATGGACGAAATCAATCATTATGTGCATTAGCAAAAAATATATGTTTATATTCCAGCAAACAGACGATTTACCTTTAATGAATTTCAAGTTACTGTAAGTTTACATAGAGTTCAATTTGGATCTCATGCTTGGTGTCTCTCTGACAACCATGGCTTGTATGAATAGAAGGTTTTGCTTAGTTTGCAACTGATTTACTAGGTTCCTGTACGCGTTTGTAGGCCCTTATTCTACGAAGGTGTCTGATGCAATTGTATTAATTTGCAGGCTATAGTTGTTTAATACGGACGCTGGTTTGTGAAAAGCACTTTTTCAGGTTTGCACAGTAACTGCTGCTTTTCTTTGCACGGTGTTCCCTTCATGTCCCGAGAGAATACGTGGGAAATATCAGTTAAGGATGGCCTACCATGACTTCGTTTTGGGCGTCCGGAGGCAAATCCGTCAAAAGTCGGAAACTGCGGACACATCGTTGCTTTAACCAGCACTTTATCTTCTGTCTTTCGATCATGGAAAGCACTGGACAGTCATCTAATGCGGAAGAGGTATTTTATCCGACATACCACGAGACCTCCGTTTATACGTTACGAACTATTCTGTAGATTCGTCTAAAGCGCGTGGCAAAGATGCAACAGGAAGCGGACGAAAGAAAGAAGCGTGACGCAGAGGAAAGAGAATCGATTCCCTCAAATTCAGCGTCGATGGAAGCTAATAAGCCATTGACACCGAAAGATTCCATTGATGTAAATGTCAAAAGTTCTTTTTCGTGTTTCACGAAGATAGCATACTAACAGGCGTATATTAGCATAAATTTACTGCATCGGTTCCTCCTCCTTCAGAAACAAATGCACCGACAATAGTACAGGCAAAGCAGCCTGTGACAAGCAAGTCTTTTGAAGATTGGCAGAACGATGCTTTGTGTCGCATACTTCAGATAACTTTAAACGTGAGACTACCGAAAGCATCGACTGTAGCACTCATCGGCAGCTTAATTCTAGGCATCTTATGGACAAGGCCGGTTCATTTACCTACGAAATCTTGCCAACGAATTGGAGCAGGAGAATGGTGAGACTTGATCATATTTTAATTGTATTTGCTAAAACTGTGGCAGAACCTCGCCCCTTCCGGCTCAGCCAAAAGTTAATGGATCGTGCCCTCGTTGACCGTTTATCAATTGACCCGAACGAGTCGCATGACGAGATTCCACCTGATTTAAGACAAGGATTACATGTCCCTTTATTCTACTATTTGTTGAATTGCTGGAAGCGAGCACAGGATATCCGCAAGAACCTGATTGTAAAGGGCAAAGTGAGTGAGGTTGCATAGAACCTATAAAGTACTTAGAGTGCATCTAGTCTTTAGACAGGTCTGTCATGGACGAGCGCTTAAGTGTGTTGGATGCTGTGAAGCAGTTACTAGTGTCATACTCTGGCATTGTCCTTCAGATGCCTGACTTATTCCCACAGATAGAAGGGTAAGTCAAGGATGATGCGCTGAAAGGATTACTAAGGTATTGTAGATCTGCGCTGGATGCTGAAAACATAGTACCTCGCTTCTTAGCCGAGCCGGATACATCAGAAGGATTACCTTCGAACTATATCACTGAGCTAATAGTGCGATTCCATGGCGATGGTCTGGATACAGTAAGCATTTGTAGCTATCACTTCTACGGTACTGAGGCAATCGTAGATTCTAGGTCCAACCATGGCTAGCATTTTCGCAGCAGGGAAGAAGATAGATCTTTTGGGGGATTTCAGGTCGCCTCTTCAGGTAATTCATAATTGCTTGGATCAAAAGATCATTAACACTTATCATTGTATCTTAGTCACTGACTGTCCTGTGCGAGAACAAAGCTTTTGCGGCCGCTGTGTGTATATTACGTAGGATTCGTTAAAAGTCAGTTCTAACATATCCTTTTTCCTAGCTACCAAACATTTGCGAGTTTGATCCGCAGGATGCAAATGCAAGAAACTTTGAAGACGTATCATTTCTGGGCCCTTACTTGCGCTTGACAGCC
Organism: Apophysomyces variabilis; assembly: GCA_002749535.1. Classification (NCBI taxonomy): domain Eukaryota; kingdom Fungi; phylum Mucoromycota; class Mucoromycetes; order Mucorales; family Mucoraceae; genus Apophysomyces; species Apophysomyces variabilis. Next base: position 12,917 of record MZZL01000388.1, on the reverse strand, counting down.
TATCCCACTTCTGCTGCAAGTATATCTATCATTCTATTGCTTTCTTGATAAACTCATATCTGAAATAGCCGCAAATAGCTGAAAATCTCTTCCAAAACTTTGAAAACAGAAATTCAGCAGACATTGAATCCGCAAAAAGTGGTCTCCGAGGAAGCGTGAATAATCTACAGGTCTGTATTGGTTGGTTTACTGAATCCCTGTTTCCTTGGTTTAACACGTAGTTGTCATGTTTAGTTCTCTTTGTTTAATATTTGCAACAATATTGTGCGAGCCGATGCCACTGCTCGCGAATCTTTGCTAGCATATTTTGCCCATGTCATCAGATTGAATGAGAAACGTGCCCAAATGCAAGTAAATCTTGAGAATGTTGCTACTGAAGGTTTTATGCATAATATAACTGGCCTATTGTTAAAATTTGCCGACCCATTTATGGATTTACGGGCAACAAAGGTGATGTCGAACAGGGAAATCGTGATTCATATTCAACGTACCCTTTATATAGATCGATAAAATCGACAGTAGCTACTTAAGGACGTCGAATCGGCTGAATGTGACCGAGGACACGAAAATCAATGCTTCTAAGGAGCAAGTCGATGAGTATTACAAAAATGCACCACCTACGCAAGGTTTGAAAGAGAAACGTCTACTTGATTAAACTATGATATAACACGTATTTTTTTTCCTTCAGCGCACAATTTCATCACGGAAATATTTTTCCTGACATTGGCCTTTTTGCACTATGGTCCTATACGTTCGCTAATTAACTACAACGATTTGATGCGCGAATACAGTGAAACCAAGAAGCAAACTGAGAGAATGGAAAGGGAAACACTTGCAGCAGCTAACGTAAGCATGTTTACAGGTTATCACTGTTATTAACCTAGAAAATATTAGGGCACACAAGCGGTGATGCAAGAATTTGTGCTTAAGCGTTTCAAGGTAGGAAACATAGGCTAGAGTATCAATTCTTACGTATGTTATCAAGGCAAAATTGGAGATCATGACGATGCACAAGCTCGCTTACGAATCTATGATCATGGATGGAGAGTTCCTGTCACAAATAATGCGTTTTTACAACCTTGTTATGGCTTGGCTGGTTAGACTGGTTGATCCTTCGCATAAACACCCTTGGCAATCTGTCACGCTTCCGCTTCCTTCGGAGATTCCGGAAACGTTTTGCATGCTACCAGAATGGATCATAGAAGACATTGTCGAGTACTTTATATTCCTTGGCAAGTAAGTACAGGGTACTGTTGGTAACCCGTTATTTATAAGACGGGCTTAGATATGGATATGCGACCAGAGTTATTAAAGACAATCCCCAAGAGGAGCTTGTCACATTTACAATCACTTTCCTACGGAACACTAAATATATCAAGAACCCTTACTTGAAAGCAAAACTTGCAGAGGTAAATATGCTTTCTGAGCAACGCAAGTTCTTGTAAGACTGACGGTTATTTACTAGATCCTCTTTTTCTTCACTTATCCAATTGCTGAAGGGTATCCAGGTGAACTTGAGGCACAGCTCAATTCACATCCATTAGCTTTGAAACACCTTGTTCCGTCTTTGATGCAATTCTACGTTGGTAAGTTGAGGAATAATTAAACAATGGTATGTGAAAGATTGATGATCCCAAAGAGGTAGAACAGACGGGAGCCAGCTCGCAATTTTATGATAAATTCAATATTCGATACAATATCAGCCACGTTATGAAGACAATTTGGAATCATCCCTCTCATCGCGAGAATCTCCAACGTGAAAGCAGGTATACTAAATCGCCAAAACGTATTAGCAGGATATTAAAAGGCCTCAATCAGGAATTCTGAAGATTTCACCCGTTTTGTGAATATGTTGATTAGCGATGTTACCTATCTTTTGGATGAAAGTTTAAGCAAATTGGCGGAAATATACCAAATTCAGAATGAAATGAAAGACGTGGCCGCTTGGCAAGCGCAGAATCCTGTAAGTTCAACAAAATGTCTGTCGAATTTTGGAAATACTGACTTGTGCTGTGACGCAGCCTCAAAGACAGGAGAGGGAAAATCAGTTTAGAGCCTTAGAACGACAGGCGCAGTCGTACGTTGCTCTTGGCAATGAGACTGTGAACATGCTACAGTATATGACGGCTGAGGTGAAGGAACCCTTTTTGGTCAGCGAGATCGTGGATCGTTTGGCTGCTACTTTAGACTACAATTTGTCACAGTTGGTTGGCCCGAAGTGCACGGAGCTCAAGGTTAGCATGACATCAAAGGGGGAAAAGAGGGCTTTACTTACCAGGTTTGTGATATTATGTCCCACAGGTGAGCAACCGCGAAAAATACCACTTCAAGCCTCGCGTTTTATTATCGCAAATCATTGACATTTATCTGAACCTTAATAGCCCCGAACTTGTTGGGGCTGTTGCGCGTGATGGACGATCTTACAAAAAAGAATATTTCTTCAAGGCATGCGACATCCTAACCACGCGGGGCGAAAAAGACTCGGACCAAATTGCCAAAGTAAAAGAGTTCGTGGCTCTTGTGGAGAAGGCTATACAGACGGGTGTTGAGGAAGAAGAAGAACTGGGTGACGTTCCGGAAGAATTCCTCGGTAAGTCGGTGATAAATGGAAAGCGAAATGTATCAAGCATTGATGAGCTTGTATTACATATAATAGATCCCATCTTTTTCTCACTTATGGAAGACCCGGTTTTGTTGCCGACGTCCAGCGTGATCGTGGACCGCAGTACGATTCGTGCTCATCTATTAGGTGACACCCGTGATCCGTTCAACCGCGCTCCGCTGTCCATGGATATGGTACAGCCAGGTAATTACAAAGAGCAAACTGGATGATTTGGTTTGACTCATAGTGTATATATAGCTACGGAATTGAAGCAAAAGATCCAGGATTGGAAAGCACAACAAAAAGCAAACAAGAGCGCAATGGATACTAGAGAGTAAAAGAAGTAGAGTACTGACTTTGGAAAGGGCAAGGTGGATTTGGATTAAACCCAAAAAACGAAAAACAATTATTATTATTTGTTGGCTTTTTTACGATGGAAATGTCATTTGAGATTGGCAAGGAAAGAAGAGCGAGGAATAGTTTGCAACAAAAGAAGTATGATAAAAGCGTGGGGTAATAGGAAAACAAGTGAGAGGGAAACAAAACAAAAAGAAGGGTAAAGGGTAAGAAAAAAAGAACAAAAATACAAGTATGCGTCAGATCACAAAATCACACAGGATTTTGATTTCTTTAAGGTAGGTCGTACTGCATTAATGAAGACATCTTGAACACCTTCTCCCGTTTTGGAAGAACATTCAATATATTTGTAAGCCCCAATGGAACGAGCCATACTAGCACCCTTTTTTTTTTTGGAAATAAAATCAGTTACTTATCGTGGATTCTCGGTATTCTCTTTTTTTATGTACCTGTTCGAAAGCGACGGGTGCTTGGGATGATTTCTGTAATTCGGCCACAATGGCAGGATCATTGCGCAAGTCCTTTTTACATCCAATCAACAGATACGGCAGGCCTGGGCAATACTTGCTGATTTCGGGTAACCACTAAGTTAGAATAAGCCAGAGAGGTACAGGTTAGAGAGACTTCTTTGTCGGTTGGGCTCAGCTTTTTCACAGAGAGAGGGAGGGAGAGGGGCACATATGGGTTTATTTTACTGTTGTTAAGGCCTACCTTTTCAGGGATATTCTCCAATGATTCGGGCGAATCAACGGAAAACGCAATCAGGACCACATCCGAGTCAGGATATGACAATGTTCGAAGTCGATCGAAGTCCTCCTGACCTTTTTTGTTTGTTTAGAAACTTTAATTTTTTTTTCTCTCTTCAAGTCGTCCCATGTATATATACCTGCTGTATCCCACAAAGCCAACCCGACTCGTTTACCGTCGACAGTGATATCTTTGACGAAACTATCAAAAATTGTAGGGATATATTGACCCTAAGAATTTCGGTGGTGTTCCTTTTCTCTTCAGTGACTGATTTTGGAAAAATGGTATGTTCTTATTTGGCTTCTCTCTATTCTCTCACCTCGGGGAATTCTCCGTGCGCAAACACTGTAAGTAGACACGTCTTGCCACAGGCACCGTCACCGACAATAACAACTTTTCGACTTATTTCTTTGTTACCCATACTGCGTGTTCGTGAGTGGAAGGAAAAAAAAGAAAACGAGAGTAAAAAAGAAATAAAAGGGGAAGGAAAAGGGAGCGGGTTTTATTTTTCTTTGTAAAAAAAAAAGCAGATGACCCGAACGTTGCAAAGTTAAGTGGGTGACTTGGCAACGACCTTTTTTTGTGTGTCTCTCTGTGTGTGTGTGCTCAGCTCCGCAGGATTTTTTGGTGTTTCGTGTACCCATGAAAGTGAGGCTGGTGTGGCGACAATTGAGAAAATACAAAAAACAAATGTTTATCATAATCAACGAAAATTAAACCGGAAAGTGTAATATCTACCTTCTTGTTTATTTTATTTTTCAGTTTCCTTTTGTTTTTCTTTGTATCATTGTTGCTTCCAAAAACCATGTACTTCATGGTCGTGATGGCGTTTTGTTTCTGGATTTTTTTTATTCCCTAACGAATGGCCATTTTTAGCACGCATTAAGGTTCCGCAGCAACACGAGCATTGGTATTTTTACATCATAGAAAAAAAGCAATCTTTTCATTCCTTCCATCTCCTAGGAAACAAAACAAAAAAGAGCTAAAGGGCATACTGCCAAAGTACAAATACAACTGTATTTCCTTTCCTGTTCTCGACGGTCCCAACTCGTTCGCCAATTTGGTTTCGGAGGGCGCACAAGGTTTATTTCTTTTGGTTTCTCATGACAGCCACGATCCCTCGTTGTCATGACAAAGCAGTCATCTTACTCATTACCACGCGATGGTAAGACATCGTGCACAGTACGTATATATGGTCTTCCTACGGTGTAGTGGACGTCCCTACAGGTGACCCAGTAGAGTAATTGAGCTGTTTAAGATCTCTTGTAAGGCCTTTAGTGGTGATTTTCGGTTTGTGCACAAACAATCTCACTTTTCTCTTTAAGAGCTCTTTATTGAATGACGTTTCTGTTTGATAAACAATGCGTTGATCTGTCAGCGTTCCATTACAACATATTTAGAATGACTACTCTTCCTATTTCGCTCGAGTCGAGAAAATGGGTTATTCTTTATTAGGAAATGGCAGTAAATGCCGAACTTTAGGTTTCTGAGTGAGCAGCGTTCGACCAATTGGTGGGAAATAGGACTTACACTGCCTAAACCTTGTACCTTAATTGGGCATCCGACTTCACTTTTGGGCCGCAATGATCCCAAACGCAGGTCCAATACTTGTTTCAACACAGACGCATGGACAGACGATAGACTCATAAACTCAGCTGTAAAGCTTGTGACCCGAGCCTCGGCCAGACAGCGTTGTTGATCCGCCGTAAAACCCAAGATCGGTTCATTTCATAACCAATCTTTGTTAAGACCATACTTAGGTGCAATGGCAAGTTTCACATTTTGTCGAAGTGACTGAAGGAAAAACAATTATCAATGCAAATCATCTGTGCGTTTTTTCTTTCAATGATTCGATAAAACAACAGAATGAAACAGAAAAGTATACAAATATAATGAAAGGCGCTTAGACTGTTTGGCGTTGTTCAGAAATAGGATCACTTGTGCTACATGAACGTGCTTGCCCTATATGTCTCTGTTTCCTTTTCATAAGATAATGCGTCGGCTTGATTTCCCCGCCAATTTCAGATATCTGGTGCTAAAACCAGTATATCCCTCATGGTTGCTCGTCTTAGTCCAGAATGGGAATTTGAACAATACAATCAGCTTCACCTCTTCTCTACAGTATTGGTAAGCACTGTTCAAAAAGCTTTCTTGGCTACAAAGGCTCTTTTTAGGAGTTCCATTATCGTTAGTTCAACCATTATAAGTGTGGAAGTTTAAGGTTTGTCGGACAGAAACAAATACACATGGAATGGTCAATCTTTGCCCTGCTACACGTTCCTAACAAGCCGAAATCATTTGCTTCTCTTTCTGTTTGTTTATCACCAGAAAAGAGCAATCACATTTAGATGTTCTGCGATATTATGATATGTGTCCCAATGTACAAGTCAACTTCCGAGAGACAGTGTTGGTAACGTTAATAAGGCAGCAGCATGGCAGTTGGAAGAAACGTCTTTCCTCAGTAAGATCTCACTTTAGTGTGACAATGCAGAACTGTAGGTTGGAAGTTATGTACCTTGAATATCTTTTCTATAATAGTACGTTTCACTCTTAACACGTTCCTTTATTGCGTTCCAACATCCTCGTGAGCAAATCAAAATGACAGATATTGTTTGATATTTGCACCTGCTTTGACATTGTCACAGCCACAATCGTCTTTGCTTTATTTCCTGTCTCTTGATGTTTTCTTGTTCTAGTTTATCTACAGCTTCTGGGCTTGTTCCCACCCCCCCCTTTTTTTTTGGCCCTTTATGCATGACAAGCTATCGAATTACACGCTCTTCAATGCGGAAGAACAACATCTGTTTCCTTTTGCAGTTGGCTTATTCCGATCTCAGCTTCTTGATTTTTGTTTGCACAGATTCTAATTCACGCTTAAGACGACGCATTGCTTCTCGTTTGGATTCTAGTAATAACAAAGGCTACTCATCATCTAGCTTAGTACTGCATCATAAGTTCAATGGATCCTCAAGAGACTTACATCCTCGATCTTTGGTAGTTCGATGTGTTTCCATTCTGATTCAGGTAATTCATAGCTAAAGTGGAGAAAATGAGATACTTCTTGTTTCTTTCCAAATAGCTGCCCTTGTAACGGATTCACGCATAACTACTTACAGTTCCTTGTTTTTCTGTACCCGTTGACGTAGTTCTTCTCTCGACAGCTTACCTGGATAACAGAACGGCATAAATTCCTGCTTTTCCTTTTTCTTCTTCAGATCATCCATATCCAACGTTACCTCCGGTATTAACAATGCAGTTATTCTTTCGTTTAATATGGGCCCCTTGGATTTTCGAATTTCGTTCACCGATAACTTTTGGATCAATGTGAAGACCGGCGAACTCTGCTGTACTTTGCTGACCCAATAACCGTTGTAACTGGAGATTCATCTGGGCGTTGGTTTTCCCGGGCAAACAACCACTTTCGATGATTTTTGCCCAGTTGCCCACACCAAATTTCATTAACGCTTTACGGAGTGTCTCGGCCTCGTCTTCAGTCCAGCCTTTTTATTTTGGACATTGGTTCGCATTTTTAAGATGTCATTCTCAGGGATCGTGTCATACCTGGTGACAAGGTACAATTCCACAGACTTGCTGAATCATTAGACCGAAGCACATTACGTGCACCGGCAGTCATACTACGTGGTTTTGCTACGTTGGCCATGATGTGTTTGGAAAATGAAAAAATGAACCAAGGATAAATAGGAAAGTGAAGCGGAGAGAGCAGCAAATTGTCCAATTTTTTTGTCGCGTCGAAGAAAAAGGGACGCGTTGAAAGACAGGCCCACTTTTCCGTGTCTTCGTATGACTTGTTGATGCTTCATCAGTTCCCCCTCATAGCTCCTATTGATGGCGAAGGCTATGTATACCGAGGCTTTCTTACTATCAGCGTACGTTACAACAGATAAAAACGATCAGTTCCGAAACTATTCTTCGATAATAGCCCAACTAAAACCACTCGCTTAGAACCAAGAGCATTTGATTGAGATCCATCTTCGTCATCCGGCTAATCCTAGCCACAAACCTAGCCTATATGGTGATGCTGAATTTCAACGGCTTTTAGACGGCAGAGAAGAATGGGTGGAACAACGCCTCAGCCAGTGCGATGATGTCGAAATTTTCCTAGCTGATCTTAAGGACACATTAGAAACTATACCTACAGCAAAGAATACGATATCTGCACAGCGTTACAAACGTTTAATAGCTGATCTGCATACGATTGGCTTTGAAAGGATACGACATATGAGCGAATCGTTGGATCATGTAGCGTTCGATTTAAAGTATAGAGAGAAATAACGTTGAAAGACGGGACTGAACTTACGCTCTTACCTTCCATCTCTTTATCAGTGTCTCTAATCGTGTGCACGTTATCCATGCTTATTTTCCTCCGACTTACCCAATTGTTGCACCTCAGCTCTCCGTAGATATTCCTTGCGAAGTTTCGATGGAACCATCGACATCGTTGGAGGACATGTTGATTCAATGTCGTAATTTGCTGGCACAATACGATACTTTCTTCACTTGCATGGAGGAAATCGATATCCACACACACGTTCTGGAACCAGAAAAACCGACACGACGTGATACATGGCGACGCATAGCTCTTGGAAATCATTGCTCTGTCCACGTCGAGATTGATCCTCTTATGCCCCGAGACACACCAAAAGTTCGGTTCTTTGGCAGTGAGAAAAGAATAGCTGTATTATTGCAGAATTGGACAGAATATGTTGATCATTGGTAAAGGAAAAAAGCAAATAACAGTGCCAATGTATGGATGAATTGTCGGAACCAACTTGACAAGACTTTAGGAATATCAGTTGGACTCCTTACGAAAATCTACGTAGCGCTCTTCACACTACATCCATATCTCAGAAAGAGGTGACTGATAGTGTGCGGAGCGACACTGAATGTGGTATATGTTACTCGTACAAGCTGCGACATCAAACGCATGGTGAACAAACACCAGACGTTGTTTGTACCAACGAACAGTGTAACCGAGGATTTCATCCATCCTGTTTGTACGAGGTAGGGATAAAAATCGAAGCAATACTGCTGCATGGGTTGACCAATACTTTGCTCAGTGGCTGCGAGCGAATCCAAAGACAACACGAAGTTTCAACGTTTTGTTTGGCGAATGTCCTTATTGCAACGAGGTAAGTTGATTTGTTCGGTTAGCTAGGGGATCAACTGACAGCGGACCTGTAGAAAATTACAGCGAAAGCTATCATGTAGTCTATGGGACATGAGTAGTCCATACAATGATAAGTGAGGAGATGACTACAGTGCCAGAAAATTGACAAACAGCTGGTGATAAGCCTAATAAGCAGTAACTACACCGAAATATAACACATCAATGTGAAAACAACCAATCTATATGTGTTACGGACAGATAATGTTTATTTCTACCCAATTGGTTAAGATGGTTAATTATAAAATCATCTTAAAGAGGGTGATAAATCGTAGTACTACGTGGAACCCTCCTCCCCTTTAGCGATGCAATAAAGCAATGTAACCACATAAAAATAAAAGTGGTTTGTTTAACTTGCAAAAACTTTAATGGGGATAATGGGTCTTTTAGGTTTTTTTTGGATACCTAGACTCTAGTCAACCATACCGCTTCAAGCAAATCTGACTTGCTTGCACTTCTGGATCCTACCTGACTTGGCAGATTGGTCGGAATCTAAAACTGCAATTTTTGTGGCTTAGTACATCGATCTGCTGGAAATTTCATGGGTGTGCTTCAGTGGAGAGGAAAGAATCAAGCCTACGATTCATCATGTTTGGTGTCATTCGCTCATTACCTCGAGGTGCAAGCCGTGCTCCCTTGACGTCCAAGAAAGGACACAACTATTACAAAGGTTCGATTACCCTTAAGGAAGAAATCGTTTCAGCAACTAAATCCTCTTTTCACACTTTAGGTACTGGTTCTGGCGCCATGGGTCGACATACGAAACGTGGAGGATATATCATTGACTGGAACAAAGTCCGAACTTTTGTTGTCCCTGATTTAGAAGGCTTTACGGTACGTTTATTCTAGTTGAGTTGTGTTTATGACATGGTCAACTCATCTACCTCGGTAACTTTTCAGCTTGGACCTTATGTCTCTCGCAAGACCAATGCTGTTGCGGGAAAATAATGGCGAAGCGAAAAAAAAAAAAGCACAAAACATGAGAATTGCACCCAGAGACGTTTATGTACATAAATCTTTACCTTGCAGAAAAAAATTAGGTGTCAGTAGATGCATAGAACGGCTCACGGAGTATGTTTTGTTTGCATAGGCCAATGTTTTCTGACATGCAGATCCTATGCCAACGAATCAGACCGTCTAGCCTAATAAAAGAATTCTGTTATTGAACCCAAACAGAGAGCTTCTGGATGGTGCACGTACCGTTGAAATAGGAATTTGGAAATGGCAACGCAAACAAAAGGCATGGTGCAGAAAATTGGATTTGGAATATTTGCTGTGCCTATTTCATAATATTCCACGTTGATGCATAGGATAGGTTTACGCTGGTGAATAAGTTATTTTTCATCAATTAGATCGTGGCAAATACGTGGTGTACAAAAGGTGTATTCTTCGCTTAAATTCGAAAATCATTGTCCTTTTCCATCCTTTTCCATCCAATGAAGACTATGTGTTTCCTTATTTCATCTGTATATGTACTGTGTTACAAATGAACTGGCAATTGCAGCGCATACGAGTTGACACCTGTGTGCATACCCTATCGCGGACAGCACGAGATTGTGTATAAGGAACGAGCAGTAATAGTGACATATTCATAAGTGGCTCCAGCCATAGAGTTGGATGGGCAAAAAAGAAATTCTCCATTTCAATTAAATTGCTTCCTCCAACTACAATACGTGTTTGCTTACACCCAGCATAAAGATGCCAAAGATATTGCTGGCATATCAATACGGAAATAATACTGGCTTGCTTAAAGACCTAACCATAGAATAACTGGGATATCAAAAAATGCTGATGGTCTCGCGCCCTGTTATCACCTGCTGTACGAAATAAGTTAGTAACGATATACTGAGAGATTTCTGACACTTATCGGTTTAGATGTAAATATTGGGGTAGGGAAGAGTGGTGGCAATTAATGGATCTTCTGAGCCATTGATATGACGTACACTCGGCAAGGAAAGAGATACGCGTAAAGGTGATCTCATCAAAGACAAAGGTACCGTCTGTATGAAAGCCTGAAGTAATTTACCAATAGAACACTTACATACATTGTACGCCATCTATATTGAACACACTCCTTTCGGAGACACTGATACTGGATAGCACGGGCCGTTTAGGCAAATACGGAAAGTCAAAGAGGAAGTCCAACGAAGGCAGAGAAACTTCCTCCAAACCTATTGAATCCCATATCAAGCTTGCCCAAGGAGCACATTTACTTGTCTCTGCTATATTTGAGGCAAGGAAACGTTGCTCAAAAGTAAGCACAGGCCACTTTCTAGAAATAGTATGTGTAGCCATGATGTTCATCAACAAACGAAAGTAAACAGTGAAGACACGAAAAGTTTCCTAGATTGCATGTAAATATTTCCTTGTGGCCAGAGGGCTCGTGGCAGATATCTATCATGCGTGCCGATTTACAGCAAAAATGAGAATTAGGGCAAATAGTAGTGTCATAGATGATTCAATTATGTTAACTGGAGCAAGCCATAGCCGCAGGCTTAAATCAATCATTGACTCCAAAAGATCTCTGCCAAGTTCAATGAGAGGTAGGTATAATGTAGGGTAACGTAGAGTTCCATTCGCATCGTTTTTACGGTGAATTTCTGCACAGGTAGCGATCAAGAAAATCTGCGACTGAGAGCCGTTAGATAACGAAACCCAGAGTAGCGTAACACCACGACATACAATTATGTCCTAGACACTATTGGCAGATGATCAAATAGCTCTTTAAAGAACGCGCAATTAAGATGAGACCTCCCGCTATTTAGCACTACCTTTTTTAGGCAAGCGATTTTAAGACAATATCAATGCTCTAGAAACGCAATAAGAAGAATTGTATGAAGAGCATGCTGAAGTATTTATTGACCTAGCTGCTTGCATGTACAATTGACGTATGAAAAGGTATCCTGGGCTAATCTACTACTACCCTATGACTACCATGTTTGACGGGAACGCGCCCCTACCAAGCTCAAACCCGTCCGCTAGCCGATCCTTAGGACGCGGGAATCCTTTGAAGCATTGACTAACTCCACTAGTGCATACCAGTACAACACAGAATTCAAAGATGCATTGTGTTAACTAGTTAGCTTGACGTGGAGCTAGCCATGCCCCAAAAGACTCCCTGCCGGCTCCTAGGAGCCGGTGTCCTAAAGATCCCGCACAGCCAGCTCCCGATAGAGGAGCTGACCAGCCATGATGACCAAGCCAGGTCACCATGACCTTGCACCAGCCGGCTTCTCCGGGATCCCAGAGAAACTAGCCAGTGACAAGGATCAAGACAAACACAAGCCATGAAGCACGAAACAGGACTTACAGCCGATCCACCAAGGCATCACCGCGCACCTTCCTTTGTACGTGTCTGACAAGGGCCTCTACAGAAAATTGAAAAAAAAAAGACCTGATACAGTGTGGATGCCTGTTTTTGTTGTGGCATCCACACTGTGTCAAAGCCGATAATTACAAAGAAGAATTAGTATAAAGCTGTAAGACTGTCAATATTGATTTACCTTTACATGTTGTTGCCTATACTGTATGCCCAGTGACATATACGAAGGTGGGGCAACACCAGCGGTGGAAAGGCGGCCTGCCGTGCTTCGGCTTGTGTTGTCTGATCCTGCTAGCTTTCAGGTCTTCGCTCGGTCGAGGTTTGTTCACTACCCTAGTTCCGATCAAGCCTTAGGGCTCAGGGCCTGAAGACCTAACCCTAGGCCCAGATACAGGCCGTACCATAGCCCATACCATCGGATCGTTCCCGTAGGACCGTTCCATAGACCTGTAATCCTTAGGTCCGGACCCTAAAGGCTTGGTGCCAAACCTTCCCAACAAGTGTCAGGAAAGTTTGGCTCGGAACCAGGACAAGGATGCCGCCAACGTGTTCACCATAGGGATTCGATGTACGCCAGGAGACCAGAGGGAGGAAAGCGCGACAAGGATGGACAACAGTAGAAATAGCTTGTTTGTCTTCAGTAGCGGTCTTTGGGAAGGTTTGTGTTCTTGTTTTGTTGTTTGCAATTTGTCCTTCTTGATATC
>MZZL01000387.1:436089-733776 GCA_002749535.1 Apophysomyces variabilis | reverse complement strand
TGTCATATTTTATTCATTGATATTCTATTGTTGACACCTTGTGGGCTGCCTGATCGATTTTACCAATTAAATAATCAGGAATCAGCCTAGCAACCGCGACAACGACACCGTATTCTGAGCTGGAAATCCAATGGCCAGATAGGGTTGAGACAGGTGTAAAAGACAACGTAATAAGAGATAAACGGATAGGATGATGATTTATTCTTTTCGATCGTCTGCGTATTTATATCTTTTTGCTACAATTCTAATTACATAATAATAGTGGTGATAACTATAAGAAATGAAAACTATACCGATATGGTGAAACTGTAACCATGAAGAGGGGCTCAGCAATGTACAGCGACAGATCAGAAATGGACTTCTTGAAGATGCCTGTTTTTGGAATGATTGCCGAAGCAAAAAGGAAGTTACCCTTTATGGATCTTGGCTGTGATTGGTCGAAGTTCTTGACTACGACATGCATGTTGTGCGCCAATTTTCTGATTTAGGCTTCTTTTCTGGGGACACTCAAACTCACTCAGCGTAAAGGGAAGCAAAGAATAAACGGAGGAAATATGCACTGCACAAATGTTCCCTATCTATGATTTCTTTTAAAAATTAATTGTTTGAATGGCTTGCTAATTGTTCGTTCAGGAAGGTGAAACGGGAAGATTGTTGTTTTTTTGGGGGTTCCTAGGCTCGTCCGAATCACTTATAAAGGCAAAGTCGATCGGCCAGCCCAAACGGCGTAATACAGTAAAACGACACGTATGAGAGTCTTCTCCTTTTATTCAGTCAATATTTTGCCCGTTTATATATATATATATATATATATGTATATATATATATTTTGGCTCCTAACTGATCGGGCTCAGATTTCAGGTACAAAAGAAATCTCTAAAAAAAAGAACTTCGTCATCATCGATGTTTCGGATATGACACTACACATATTCGTTAAGGCTTTTGTTTTCCTCCGATTCGGTGTAATCGACCTTAGCAATCGGCAAAACATAGTCTACAAATGGTTCTCCGAACGTAGGCCACGACAAGATGAAATACTGTGTAGTTAGTGTGCTGACCGCATATAGAAAAATGATATTGCTCTTTTGTTGTAAAGATCAATCCTTATATCACCTATTTTAACATGATCAAAAACGACGGTTTCAAAAGTTGCCCACTAGGACCTTGCGAACGTCATACATGGGTTATATGTTCTTGCCGGTAATGCGAAAAACAAGGAGCTTTTATTAATTGTTCTTGTAATGTTTTTGTCCTGCAGGATTAAGACTTGCATCGGTTTAAAAGCGGATATTACGGTGATGGAAAATTTGAAAAGGTAATACTTGTGGTACATGTTAAAGGAAACTAGAACGCAGAAATCGGACAATAGAATCATTTGAAACTGCGTCTCACGTTTTCATTGTTATTGTGTGTTAAAAATTATATATATATATCATCTCAAAATATATGTATATGCGTTGTGTAATGTGCTGTTCTACGTGTTGCCTCTGCCAGATAGTAAATATTGGTGACGATAAAGATATACAACGAAATGAGAAGTACTGATTTGTATTTGGTTTGTTGCATCATGTATGTAGTGAAAGGTTTGATCGTCTTTATGCTGCGTAAGCAAGAGTGCTACATTGCACGCAAAACATAAGAATCCGTGTACCTTATCAATATTATGGCGTCTTCTATATTGGGATTATGGGTTACAATGCTTAGCCGCCGTATATTCCCTTATCACTAGCTTATTGCTAGGTGGCTTCCAAGTCATACTACTGTAGCTATCACATTTGTTTCCTTGTGTAGAGTCGCAATGAAAAAAAGTTTTGATATCCTTATAATCAATCAAGTCTCTGCTTCCAAGAGCGCTGACAACGTTGTGGGAGTTAGTTACTGTGCTTCGAACTAATCTAAGAAAAATTAGCCATGTGAAGTAACCGACGCATCTCGCAGTGCCTCTATTTGACCGTGTCCGATATTCGTTGCCATAGTCTAGTTGCAAAACCCAATCTTCCCGGAAAAAATTGAGGTTTTTTTTCCGCGCGCTGCCCGCTAATTTTCTTGCTTGCTCCCAAAACAACCTGTTGGCGAATCTGTTGTACTAATATTAAATCTCTGATCACAAGTTGTCTGATTCACTTAGCCAGTTCAACGTCAAAAAACAATTATTGACACACTTCAATAATTGTATATCGTCGTTCTCGTCAACATATCCGTTTATGTTCTGCTAAAGTTGATAAAATCATCGTGTTTTCTGTCATTCTATACAACTAACGTTATGGTAATAGCAGGAAACATTTATTAATGAGTCCTCAGGTACTCATGCTAAACATTATTTAATAATGAAGATAAAGTCCTATTTATTACTATTAAACAACAGTGTTAAAGTAGAGCAAGTCTCCCAAGATTACACTATGGGAAATTTTTCGTCGGGTTCGTCGGGTCTCCTTTAGCTAACGACGAACCCGACGAACCCGACGCCACGACGTCGATTTCCCGACGAATCCGACGAAAAATTTCCCACAGTGAATTAAGATATGACCAATTAATGTCTTTCACAAGGACGGGTATGCTTCCTATGTCATATAAGCAACGGGATGGTGCTTAATGATGCTTTTGCCTAAGCAAAGAGTAGTGTCATAGATACCTCAGCATCGCTAAACTATACCGTCAATCGGCGTTGAAACAAAATAAAACTTCAAAAGCCGGACTGGTTGTAAGCTTAACTGTTTTAAGGTACTTTGTTCCCAAAAATTAAAGTCGCATCCACCAAATTCACTTGGTGTACTTTGGTAATTGGAGTTGACGCTAACAAATCATGATAATTGTCGTGTTATAAGAGTTTGAATTGACCGATTTTCCATACCTGTCAGAAAACTGACGACGCCATACCCATCTTCCCGCCAAGTGAGTGCAAGATGCATATATAAATTTCAATTGGTGAGTAATAGAAGAAAAAAATAACAATCATTCAGTGACACTTACTGAATACCGGGCGTAAAAGCCCTATCCACTTGACTTGTGGACCCTTTTCTTTCCTTTGGATTGGAGCCTTTCAGATCGCCTTAAAGGAGCTCGGGACGATTCTGGTCTTTCCTCTTCTCGTCGGCTGATACGTCTGCGAGACCTGGGTGGTTCAACCATAGTCTCGGTTTGGCTGGCTCTTGTTCGACGTCGTGCGGTTGGGGTTATCATGTTCTCTTAATTTTTATAGAATACCTATTGTCTGCTAAAGTCTTTTACAGTCTTCTTCTTTCATATGATTTGAAAGTTCGTCTGCATCACTCCCGGTAAAAGACTATATTGGTATGTCTTCGAATAGAGTACGTAAAAGTTGCATCATCTTGGGGTGCATCTGAACAAAAGTTTACATAGTTTATGCCATTTCCATTTCATTGTACAATGGATTTGCATGGAACGTTACATAAATATTACACGTGTGTATATAGTTTATAACTCGGTCTACTGTTCCCATCAATAATACCTCAATGTCTATCTTGATTCAAAAATTATGTCATGCTTACAGAAAATGACGGGAAAAGAACGAAAATGACATGTGAAGGAAAATAAACAAGTGGGTGACATGCTTTCCATTAGCGGTTTTTCTGCTAGATAACGGGAATAATAATTGAAATTCCCAGCTGGATCGTATTCACAGCAGTAAAAATGCAAGAATACACAAGGTACCCTTTATTGATCTTTTTGCAAGTAGGACATCCTGACAACTCGCAGTGCGTCTCAAATTCTGATATTAAGAAGCCGATTTCCTTAGGGGATAGATTGTTAAGAGCATTAGATATGTCATTATTCTAGCTTACAGACTCTGGATGCGTCTTATAGAGGTTTGTGGATTACTTTCTTTTTCGAACTGAGTGAATGACATCGAGTTTCAACCTAGCACTATCTAGTTTCTTGGGTTTATTCAGTAGTTCAAATGAGCGCAAAAATAATAATTGTGTCCGCCCGGTCTAGATCAATCTGATAAAAATTGAGGGCGGATGGAAAAATATCGGGGAAAGGCGTGAGTATCAAAAAAGCCTTTTTGCAAGGAAGAAGCGGGCGACAGCAGGTCGGACAGGGGACCTGATGCGACGGATAGCTTTTGCGGAGATATCGATATGTATTAGGCATGTGGATTGAATGGACGGGTTGTATTAGAGGAAATAGATTCAACAGACTTGGCGTCTAGGGAAACTAGAGCCTACCATCTAGAGAAGGGAAACGTTGTGTTGTTTGAGCCTACTAATTTCAACCTTGGCACCAGCGGGTTCTGCTTTTGACTGTTTAATAGTGGGCATGGGGAGAGCTCAAGGATGTGGATGCACTTTTAAAATGAGGTAAAGCGGTAGCTAAGCAGAAAAAGGACGGCATTGAATTTTTTCTTTTTTCATTTGTTGCGACATTTAATTCCACTGGACTATTATTTTTGGGAGGTACTGTACTTTGTGCAAAATCTCTGTTATTGTCACCACTAATTCACTCCGTAAAAAATAAAGTAGTGTTACATTCTATCTAACTAGCATATCCACAACGAACCCTATTGGTTAGTCATCTGGTTTGATTCACGCATCTTTCAAACCTGGCAGCGCTAATCCGGGCAGCCATGAGCAACAGCAGGCGCAGAGAATTCTCTTGTTCGAGTTGTACCAACATCAATTCCCTTGGCTGAAGTGGGGGAGAAACTATGATGTGGACGATTAAGCGCAAGGTGCTATATAGATAGATTGCGTGTTACTCCTTGCTTATGGTGATACGAAACAAAACAAGTATATCGGCGCTTATAGTTTTGAGTTGCAGCGGCTGCACGGACGGTAACAGGGACACTTCGCAGGATAAGGTTTATATAGCACTGCTTTATCGAGTCTTTCCCTTTGCACATGATAAATACATGTTTTACTGCTCTTCTCTGTTTTCCGTTGCAATCAAACGCGCTCTGAGATTAAAACGCGATGACGCGATCAGAAAAAAGGGAAAAGGAGCTTTCTCTTTCGCTTTTCTTCTTGTTTCTTCTCATTTTTTCTTTCCGTCCAGACACATGGTAAGTTTGTAATGCGACCTATAAACAGTTAAAGCTGAAAAAATGTACGTAAACCCATGTAGCAGGTTTGATCCTTTGATCGGAGCAATTCGCATTGTTACTTTTAGTGATCTGAATTACTACATGGCTGCAGTAAGACATGATTGGGAGTTGGGCATGTCCTTCAATAGTAAGTTCCTTTAATTCGAACCGCAAAACAAATCAACCAATACCAAAAATATACACAAACACGTGTAGGTGATGGTTGGGTCCTTGGATCGGTGCGATTCGCATTGTTACTTTCCGTGATCTGAATTGGTACATGGCTGCGGTAAGGCGTGATTGGGGTTGGGCATGCCCTTCAAAAGTAAGTTCCTTACGTGCTTGGAAATCCGTAGGTTTGGACTTTCGCCCTATGAAGCTTCAGTAATGGACTGCACCACTTGTTTTTTTTGTGGGGTAAGACTGTCCATCGACTGAACCATAGATAGACTGAAAGGGAACAGATCAAGACGGTTGTCGGCATTGGAAACGGAAATTGAACATGGAAGCCCACTGCCAACCGCATTAAGACGGCTGCTTGGCTATGAAGGTTCATAAGGGGGAGCAATCCATATCGCGTGAGACTTTCTGCATCGGGATCTAGTGTTTGTTGTTTCGTACGGGGCTGCAGGGCTCTTGATGACTTGTTTCCAAGAGCTATCGGTCAGACGGCTGTCCGATTAAACACGCATCAGTGAAGATGAGGACCGCTGCCCATCCAGGGACTGAACCTTGGTGTATGTAGGAATCATGCAAAAGGTATTCTCTGTATCGCACATTTCTGCTACGACAATACCAATTTGTCTGTCCTCTTTGTTTATCAGTTGATGCAAAAGCAAGATTGCTGAATCTGTTCTCTCTTCGAAAGGGCGATATATCGGCTATGGCTTATGTTTCTTGATTTTCATGTCAGAGTTGCGCCAATAGTTTGGTTAGATTAGATAAAAGGTAAATTACAACTTGTTAGTTAGTATGAACGCAAGATATGGTATTACGCCCGGCTTTTTCAAAATAATTTATGCTCGGATTATGAAAACATGAGTTTAGACAATTGCGCGTGTTAGCTGACGTCTATGACAGTGCTAGTATTGCAATCCATGTTTTTCTAAAGGACGTGTGCTTGGAGACTTATATGAGCTGTTCGTGTCTAGCAAACTTACGTCATCTGAAATCCGGATGGCGGTGCCGCAACATTCTTTTTCGACGAAGTTTCTTGAACACACCGAATCAATAATAAAAAGCAATAAATGGTGCACTAGCTGATATGAAAGAAATTGAAAAAAGCGATCTGTAAAGATTTGAACCTTCAGCGGAAATTGAAAAGTTTTGCAGAGGGTAATATGTTATGAGGTGGTTTGCGCGGGCACAAATAGCGAGTCCCAATTTGGATGCATTCAGAAACGATTGTTTCTTGGGTTGCACTGTCTCTTCAAAAGAAACCATGAGCTCTGTCTCCGTTATCGAAGCAAAACTAGAGGCAGAATCAAAAGCGTTCCAGAAACTGCAAAAGGGTACTTTATTCCTTTCCGTGTCTTTCGTCATCACTAAAAGGAAATGGAACTTCTGCTCTTCATTATGACAGAACTTACCAAAGTTGTTGAATCCAGACAGCGGCTTGATTCACAACAGCAAGAGAACGAGTTAGTGAAAAAGGTTGGAACATTTCGCGTAACGCGTGATCTCCCTTTTGACTCGTAGCATTGCATTTCCTAGGAATTCGAACTTCTTGACAGTGAAGCCAACATCTACAAATTGATCGGCCCTGTACTGGTAAAACAGGACAAAGGAGAAGCCGCAACCAATGTAAAGAACAGATTGGATCTCATCACGAGCGAGATGTAAGCATCGTGTTTTTAAGAAATGAATTTTAAGACTCATTGATATGCCATAGTAAACGCGTTGAAAACCAGCTGAAAGATTTGACAGAGAAATCAGAGAAAAAGAAAAACGAGGTACAATTCCTGCATGAAATTAGTCAACAGCTTAACCAGTTTCTGATGTAGATCGCTGAATTACAGATGCAATACCAACAACTTATTAGCAGCAAGAAATAGAATAAAAACCAAAGCAACACAACAGTCGACAGCCACAAAACAAAATTATTAAGGTTATAAGCTATTGACCGGAATATTGGTGTGCTTTTCCATTCAAAAAGTTGATAGCTGCATCTCAACCCATCTAGGCTTGATATATTTATTGCTACGTTAACTTTTTCATTTGAATAATGTCTCCTTCACCATAGGTGAAAACTCGCTCTTCCTCTCCTCCACTTTCAGCTTCATCTTCATCCCCTTTTGGTATCAGTTCGAACTTGCCTCCTTTGTTCACGTTTGCAGAAAAGCCAGGAAGATATTCCACAACTAACGAGCGTTGCTCTCGTTTAATATCCACCACTTTTACTTCCTATGTTGGATTCTTTAGCTATCCATTTGTGCTGACGGTATAACAGATGCTACCTTCCAATCCGAGATTTCCGGGGTATACATGGCGGACAATTGGAAGATCTGTAGATTTGTTAATATACGACAAATATAATAAGTTTCAATGGACGTAATAACTACCTTTATGGCGAGATGATCACCGGCCTCCACATCGGGCGTGGTAAAATCGACGTTAGCATAAGCTTCATAATCCTTTGGACCAGTGGGAATCACTAGTTCATTGGAAGCTACGTCTTGTGCTTCTATTTCTGCTTCGACTGCATCCACCATCATTGTATCGGTTTCACTTTGAATAGTTTGATCATAACGCGGTCCAGCACGGATGATTCGTGCATTATGAATTGGATATTTGCGGTGTGGCGTCGCATTATGGTCCACTGGTACACCGTACGCAGCATCCATGCTCGTAACAAAGGCACTACCATGATCTTGGACGTGCAACTCTTCCTTTTGTTCGTAATCTAGTGTCGGCTGGTCTTCATGTTCATCATCAATGGAAAATCGCACGTGTTTACGTGCTTTGTTCATCTCCTTCAAGAAAGTTTTCTTCTTGTTGCGGTTTTGCACGACAAAGTTTTGCGGCTCGATAACTTCGACCAGCTCATATGCAACAGGAGCTTCGTCTTCCTGCTGAGATACTTTGATAGGCTGGTTCCAGACATTCTGCTCTTGTTCAATGTGCTCGGCTGAGTGGCCCCGTGTTGCCAACTGAACCAATTCATCGGCCTTCTTATCTTTAATTGCATTACGATGTAAACTTTTCAAAGCTCTTTTTCTGGCATTTCGTCTCTGGGTTCTTTTTGTCCCTTCATATGGAGGAGTAACCTTTTTACCGGGTTTCTCACTTATGTCTACGTTTTCATTAGGGCTAGATTTTCTGGCTTGATCACCATCCCTCAGAGTGTCGCTGATTTGCTTCAAATCCTTTGCTTTTGCTGAGGAGAGTTTGGCTAGTTGCTTGTGAGTATTTTGCTTCCTGCCTGTATCCGCTTTTTTTTCATCTTTGATCATTTCCGATGTTTTCTTTTTCTTGATAGAAACTTCATCTTTGCTGATAGCATACTTGATGTTCTCTTTACGCGTATTTTCCTTTACCAAGTCTTTCTTTTTCTCCACCTTTTTTTTACTTCGATCCTTCTTCTTTAATTCTCTTCCGTTCTTCTGATGCTTCTCGCTTAATTGTTCCACTTTCGATGCTTCCTTTTCCTTCTTGCTCTTCTTTCGCTTTTCACTCTCCTGTTTCTCTGCAACGATATCAGAGGCTATAAAAGATTTAATGAACAGCTATGGCATCAAATTTTATCTTACCTTTTCGCTTCTTGGACAGCGGTGCTTCTTCGGTTTTCGTCTTACGCACACTAGGAAGGCACATAGACTTACTTAGAGACAAGAAGGAAAAACCGAAAGCTAGTACACTTATACACTTACATGACTAAGTCACCCTCCCGTAAAAGCTCTCGAACAATGGCTGTTGGGCGCAATTCGAATCCGTCAAGTTCGATTATGACATCCGAAGCTTTCTTTGCCAAGGAAAGTTCGGTGACGATCCGCTTAGCCAGCATGTGCATCGTTAATGGAGTCGAATTCTTCTTGTCTAACTCGTCGTCGTCGACAGCAAACCAACATTTATGCTTAATCAATGGTTCACATGTGGCGACTTTGAAGCGCATGTTGTTAAAGAGGGAAGACGCTTGATTTTTTCTCCAAAGTCACACAACCGTGCTAATGACACGGCACATTTTCGCTGCATGAAAAATTTCGGGCACGCACATGCTATTACTGCAAATCTTAGTGAAGCAGGCTGATTAAGCATTCTGCTTTTTAGATAAAGAAAATTTTAGTCTATGGTGATGAAATGCTAGCAAGATCATGAAAGTGTCAGCTCAAGTAAAACCATGCCCAAAAGTACATCTTCAACTGGTTGACTGGTGACAAACATTTAAACCGAGAACGAAGCGTATCAAACGAATTCGCTTACGCAAGAAATCAATAATGCAATTTTGTTGAAGCAAATAATTACAAACTACTCGTATCTTTGTTATGTACAATCAATTAATCGTCGTGCTTGAATTCGCATCTATCCCCCTCCCGGCAACCCATCGGTGACCGATAAAACCTACATCGTCCACGATTTCGAACTGGTCCACCACCTTGATCTTCTGCACCACGCCCTCGCCAATTGCGGGCACGGCCAGATCCACGGATGGCACCACGGGAAGCTGCACGGGCTGTTCCACGACTAGCCCCTCGTGCACTAGCACGGGCCGCGCGATTGGCACCTCGAGCACCACGAAGGGCAGCCTTTTTCTTAGCGGTAGTCATACTCCAAGCTGAAGCATCCTGTGTATATTTTAATGAGTTTACAACTTTGCGCATTTGCCCCAATAATTACCTCATTTATCACCACTTGATCAGGCTGTTGAACAGGATGATTTGATATTATATTCAGCGGTTTGTCTACAGTATCTTTTGTTGGCAGCATTCCAAACTTTTGCAGTGATTGTATTAGACTATCAGACAGTAAGTATCTGGCTTCTAGTTTGCAAAATAGGTGAACCCACTCTTCAGAGAAAAAAGGCGGAGGCGACTTTTCGGTTTGCAATTGTAGAGTTGGGGTTTGAGGGAAATGTTGTGGTGTCTCTGGTGCAATTTGGTAACTAGAATAAACATCATCGACCTCCATGGCAGCGGTATCCTCCAGAGGAATTACTCGGCAATCATCGTTGGATATTGGAAGCTCATCCGGTTCCGCTGGGGAATATGGGATATGTTGAATATTCGTATAAATCTTAGCTAATGCAGTACGCTCCCGCGCTGCTTGGATTTTAGTTTCTTCGGTTTCCACATGTGTATGGAGAGTAACCTCGCTAGGAAGCAAGATTTGCCTAGGAGTATACCAAGTTATTTGTGGTCTGAGATTCCAGTGACATTGTCTGGGATCCATATCACGAGTGGCAACAGACGGTTGATTATTAATAGATCCCGTATCCTATAACATACGTTAATAACCTTCAAAGGAACCTCACGTCATATTTTGTTTACTTACGATATTCCATTCTTCTGGGACTTTTTCGTATTCCCTCACCTCTACTAGACAGTAATCGGGGGCAAATTGCACGCGCTTCTTGCTCTTTGAGCGTGCAGGTTTAGATAATGAGGTAGTACTTGAAACTTGCTCTTGCGGTTTCTTCCATTGATTAAGTATTGCAGCTACTACATTTGTCGTTGGTGTCGTTGGTGTCGTTGGTGCCGTTGGAGATCTATTTATCGGTTTAATTCAGATATACGTGATAAATGCAGATGAGGGTATGACGCACTTGGTAGGTGGGGGAACAACACGTAATTTTTGCGGAGCTGTTAAGCTGCTAAAAAATGCAGTATTTGTAATTGCTTTTGGTTTTGCTGGAGGATCCTTCTGTAAAGCTAGTCGTATCATCTTTTTCTCGGCATTTGGTTCGGCCCACGTTACTAGGAGAAACCCTGTTATTATGGGACTGTTCCTTCCAGGTTTTAAGACTTACTAGGCTTGCTATCTGTATCGGTAACCGATTCTTTCTCGCTAAATCTAGGGTTAAAATAGATGTTCATTCAGTTGCATCTACTGGTCACTTGCCTCAATTCTTGCTTGTCACCTTGAAAAAAAAAAGAAAAATTTGCATTAACAGTCTAATCTCAACTTAAATTTCTCTTAGATTTATCATACTTTTCGGAATTAACTGGCGCCATTCGTTCATTAAGTGTTCGATCTCTGCATCAAGCGTTATGTCACCTACATTATCATATTAGCATGAGCATTCTTCTTAAGCAGTTTGCACACCGTTTTTTAAGGCAATTTTCTTTGCCGATCTAACGATCCGTCCCAGTTTATTTGCTTTTAACTGATCTAAGTCAAAGGGCAAGCGGCTCAATACCTGTACTTCGTATCAGTAAGCAATGCGACTGGCTATATAAGGCATACAGACCTCAATCATTTTCTTTACTAAAACAGGATCCCATTCTGTCAAAGCGAAATCCAGCCATGCATACAATGATTGACACGCTTTTGGTGTTTGGACAAAACTATTGCTATTTTCAATTTCTACGGTTCTTCTAGAAAATCGTTTCCTAGACAAACCTTTGCAAGATACGATCGTTTTTGGAATGCTGTAGACAATTCAACATTGCCAATCGCACAGCATGACGTTCTTCCATTGCCATCCATTCCACGAAATGTTCGATTTCGTTAGATGTTTCAAGTTTTTTTAAAGTGGTAACAGTATTCCCACTATGAACGCTCGATGGCTCAATTTCTTTTGTTGTTCGTATAGTCGATACATTTGTATTATCAGCGTTCTCTTGAGCCAAGCCATTTGCCACATCAGCGGCAACCTGTCCATTGTTATACAATGCAGTGCTAACCACTGTGGGATTATATGACATCGACGTATTAGATAATGTCTCTTTTGGGACAGTTTCTGGCTTATTTAGTTCCTGGATTGCAGCTGGAGTCTCTGTTGAAATAATACTGGACTGTCCACTTATATCATTGGTTCCATTGCCTAATACCCGAATTTGAATTAAATTAACTCCTCTTTCTTAGAACCTTACTCTGCTGATTTATCTCGGTGGTGACCTATATCGTAACATTAGATCCAATTAACTATAAACCGAAAAGTCATCTTACTGCTATTGTATCACATTGTGATAACTTGGCATCATCGTATATCTATACAATCATTATCGATTTCTAAGTTGGTACCAATTTGCATGATCTGTAAGCCCTTTATATTACCTGCTCATTTGAGGGCTGGTGTTGATTTAATTTCATTTGCAAGTGGAGTACTTGTCCAGGAGTAAGCTCCTGTTGGATTACGAAATCTGGGAATGAAAATTACGCTGTTAATGGACAAATCTTTTGTACCCCGTTTGTTAAAGAGAAAGAAAAAGGAAATTGCTGTTTCAAATAGACAGAAGAGAAATGAAGTAAACACAAAGTCAGTGGACAAGAACACCAAAATGTTCAAATCAAAAGCTTCATGGCTTTTCTATTTCCCTTCTCTCTTTGTGGTCTTGTGCGCTTAAAAGCGGCATCATCAAGACTAACTATCTAAAAGTCTGATAAACTCTATACACTGAGTTTTTGTGTTCTTTCTTTTTGCTTTTGGTTCTTGTAAAGCAAATATTATACAGCATGTGTCTTATGCTGGCTATATCTTCAATTCCCTTTTCTTCCACAATAAAATCTTGCGTACAGACACTTTACAAATTGAATAGTAAAGTTTCTCCGGAACAGATACGAAGAAGTAATGTTAAAGAATGGTTATATACTTACCCTTTCCAAGTATGCTTGAGTTAGGATTTGATGACATTTGTAACTTTCCCCAATTCAGGAAAAATATATGCAGACTTTAGAAAAGTACAAAAGTGAAGAAGGAATGAATGCAGGGAAGAAGAGAAACTGTGGAAAAAAGAAAGCTGCTGTGCTATTTGTAAATCTTTTTTATATCCAATTTTATGATGACGTTTGCTGCGGAAACTTCCGGGTGCTTGGCTTTTGCAAACCAATTTGCGCCGCCTGAAACTATTTCTGCGCTACCCAATAGAATATGTTTCCGCTGGCTGGTAATGAATTTTGCGCTAACAAGCAGGGCTTTTTTTCATCATCCTTTGTCATAAAAAAGGCGTATGCTGGGTCTGCTAATGAATTCGCACTATTTTCTATGATGGACGACTTATGCGGTAGCAGATACTATAAGCTTGTTTGCACTTTGTCATTCCTTTGATAGTGCGCATTTGTATTACAGTCTTCTTCGTAATCATGACCTTTAGGTCTTGCGGCAACGGTGCCACTGGAATACATCCGTCCTTGTCCAAGAAGTGGAACTGACGCGAATGGCCGCTTCTGGTAGTAATTCTGCTACTGTAAACGTTGATTCTCCCTTGTTGATATGCACCTCTGTTGGCCATTAAAAGGTTAGAATTTGTTTTTGGTGATAGCATAATAACTTACCGTCTCCGATATGGAACCCGCGAACAGCATATTCCAGCATGTTGCGACAACAATGACTGATATTTCTGCTACATGGTCGGTGCAAATCATGGTAGTGGCAGAGGTTTCAGCAGTGAATGATTCTTGGTGTCGTTTGGGCAAGACATTTTGGAAGCATTTAATTGAGTGGAACACTGCGTGTTTGCATTTTTGGTTCAGCATTCTTGCTTGTGTTCTCCTTAACGATTTCCTCTGCTCCTGAGACACTACCGTTGCCATCTAACAATTGCTTCCTTTCTGCTACTGTTTCATCAAAATGTCCCTCCGCAAACGGCCTTCATTCGGCAGCTCCATAAACTTTATAATGCATGCTTTTTTGAGTCATGAAAGGCTCGTAATTGCCCAGTTTATTGACTATCCCCCAGTATGCTTCTCGGCAACCTCTTTGCGTTTATCAATGTTTCTTTAAAAGCGGCTAGCTAGTTGTCCGGATCTTGCTAATTTCTATCGTCCCGTTCCTTTTTCGCCAATATTTTCTTGATTATTTCGCTCGAGCGGGAGTCAAATGCTTAGCTAAGATAGATACAGCCAAAGTTTCCCAATTTTCTTTTCCTGGAGCATTGAAAGTTTTGAATGTGGGATATGTACATCCTCAAAGTTAGCTTGAATCCGGTTTGACTTGTGGCGCGATTTGGACATTGTAATCGCTGTAAGGAGAAGGAATACGTGAGAGATACCAGAAGACAGCAATTCAAGAAGTCGAATTACACTTCTTGTCTTTAACCCTGTTTCTGCTAGGAATGGACACTCACAAAACTTATTTTCACACCGTTGATATCGTTAGAAGCGGACATTCTTCAGACACATTCATCAGACATACTAATGCGCAGGTATATATTCTCTCTCTTTCACTAGAAATTCTGTTGCAAATCCACTCAACAGACGACTGATAGTACAAAAGATCGACTGATCAGTCTTTTGTACAGCTTAGAACCATACCACATAGGAACTTCGAACGGACGCAACCGCGATAGTCAATTCACAAAACGTAGGGTGTGGTTACCAAACCTTTTCATCATTGTTTAATTGACGGTCTTTAGAATATGGGGATAAGTTATTGTCAATTACATGTACTGTTTCTTACTACGGACTGGCAACCATAATTCCAACTTCGCGGTTGAGGTGTCGATCTTTTGAAATGTCGACTAAGACAACATTAACTGCACCATTATGCTCACCGCTACCAGTATCTATAGCCATATATATGCTTTGGCGGCTTCATCAGCGGTATATCCCGCCGGTATATATTTCAGGATTTACTGTAGTTTTGGCCACACCGTCTGTGCGTTTAATCTTTGATGTTATTTACACGTAAGTGAGATAGTTCAAAAAAGAAACAAATTTGACTGAGCTTCAAGCAGCATGTAATCAACAGCAGAATAATTCGCGAAAAAGCACGAAATAAACTTTTTAGAGGAAAATCTCTAAAGTAGAAAAGCCTTATTTTGGTTTTTCTAACGTAGAGGCAAGTAAAAATTTGCAAGATTCATATTAGTAAACGGTTTTGGAGTAGAGTTACAGCATCTTAATAGTTATCTGCGCTTTTATCTACTACCTGGATTTTTCGTGTTTTCTCGTCATAGTTAACCAAAAATGGCTTCTTCATATGTGAGATAAACTCCCTCCATTTTCTCTGAACGTCGCTAAAGGAATCTGTCAGATAATAGATCTATAATGGAAAAGTTAGAAGCTCTGAATCAGAAAGGACTCATTGGCCTGCGGGCTCACTGAACTGGTTGATATTCGGTGCCAGTATATTTTCTTGAAGCGATAATAGTTGCATCAAACAGTTGAACTGTTGCTTGTTCCGATAGAGAATACTCAAGCTCCCCAGAAGAACTCAACAAAGCGGCGCCATAAGCACGAATGCCACCTTCCTGACGACACAAACCGAATTCCACTGTGGCCCAGTAAAGGGCTGATAACTTATCGATTTGCTCATCTGAGGCTCCTAAAGAAGCAAGCCCTATCTCTTGAGAGAGGTCTGCGAAATCGTGGTCAGCAAACTAAGATTGAAAAGCGTTAAAGGCAAGGAGCTGGCGAAAATTCCCCTACCATTGGTACATGACCGAGCATTTCATGGCATATATCTGGCTCAGGGGTGAAGCGGGGTCTAGCAGGATGTCGCAAATATTGTACCGAGCAAAACACGCGAAATGCAAGCGCATTCATAAAATGACGGGGAATGACAAAACCCATCACTGGCAAAATGGTAAAACCTGTACGTTCTTTGAGAAAGGAGGACACGGACTCTAACTGGGGTATGGTCCGTTCGCTGAAAACACCTTTCTGCTCTAACATGTCGAACATTTTCCAATACGCTTCAGACGCATGAGTGGGATACAACTTTTTGACATCGCAGTATACATTAGACCATGTATTGATCTCAAAAGCATTGTAATCCACTGAAGGAATGGTCTGGCCGATTCGGTATTGTTTTGCAATCTGGGTGATTGCAGCTCGGCGATCACGATACTCTGGGTCACTGAAACTAGGATGGTCGATAGCTGTAACATGATAGAGGCAAATAGTGAGAACGACTGAAGACAACAAAAGTGGGATTAGCTACCAAGGTTATTGTATGGCTGTAATATCTTGGATGTAGAGCCATTCAGATCCGCCAATACCTTAGGAAACCATGGTATTGTTTCTAACCAACAGAAAACGTTGTAAAGACATATATCATAAGGAGAATATGAATTGCCCAGCAAAACGATTGCTTTACTGTATAATAATCTAACTTACTAGTTATCTGCTTGGTCGACCTCACATTCATGGCTTTCAAGACAACGCAGCAGGTATGATTTAGTAAGATGTAAGGATGAAAAGTAAAAATTGCTCAAAGTTATTGCATGAACAGCGTAACCACGGCTTGAAGTATTTCCGAGAAACGTCTCGGTCAGAAATTTCCGATCGGCTCATCCAACAACTTTGGATGCATAACGGTCAACTCCACTGGGGTAACACCACTGCCGACAACCGTTTAATGGTGAGCAGTGTACATTACAATCATCCATCCTTGTGCATCATTATCTTCGCTAGTCCCGCTAAATTCGCATTATAGTGCAAGTATATATTTTGGTTAACAGAAAAGAAAAAACATCTACAGATGCTTGGTACTTTGTACATATTCATCAAGTGCCTCTCCTTCTTCTGCACTAGAATGGCCTGTCTCCACAGGATAGTCATAACCATCCGGGCGAGGCAAATGTCGCTAATCCATTTGCATTAGATATTGCAGCATAAAGATGTCACTCACCTTTCTTCTTCTCTTTTTAGCACGTTCTTCGTCACTAAATCCATGATCGCTGTCCCTGTCTGACTCTCTTCGAATAGAATGTCTGCTATGCCTCTTCGATACTCGACTGCGCGATCTACGGTGCCTGCTATAAGACGTATCTTCGTCTTCCTTGATAATACCTTCCTCGTCCTCGTCGTCGTCCTGTTCATTTTGTTTTTCCTAGGTATTACATTTAGATTATATAAGATCCAGATGATTTCACTCACTTTAAGTCGTTTAATAAACTTGTTGAAAGCTTCCACTCGATTCTCTTCATCCTCAATATCTTGAAATTCTGGAAGCGCCTCAGCTCTTGAACGGATATCTTTCCATTCAGACTCTAGGCTAACAGGCGGCTCAAGACGTTTTAACGCATGTCTAAGCGCATCCATCTTTTTGCGAAGTTTCTTTTCTTGTCTGCGTTTTTCTTCCTTTAGCCGATGCTCAGCCTTATTTTGTAACTATTTTTTGTGTGTAAGTTCGTCTGGCACAAGATTCTATAGTACACTTACATGTTGGAATATATATTTGACATTTTCTTCCGGCACCTTCTGGCTAATCTGTTCATCTTGTGATATGATAGCGAGGTATTCCTCGTAGGTGGTTTCCGTTGTCACTTCGAAATCATGTTGCTGATAAAAGAAAATTAAGACGAGTAAAACTTATTTCCTTTGCATTACCTTGAGCTTATCATAAATGATCTTCTTTTGTTGATACAGCTGCTCGTCAAGGGTATCCAAAAGATCCCATAGAAAATCTAAAGGTGTAGAATCTCTAACGCCCAATAGATCGAGATACCTCTGATCATCCTTGATATGAGGGTAAATTTCTTTCCACATGGTGTGCGCATTGATGAGACGCTTTTCAAGCAATTCGTCCAGCAGTGACTATAAATGCCAGGTTATCAAAGCCCACTCAATTGTTTTCATTGCATTACCTTAAAACCCTCTCGCGCTTTTCTTTCTTTTCGTCGACCATCGCGTAACATTTGATTCAATTCTTCCAACGGCGTCTCCCACAACTGTCTACTATGCTCCTCGAAAACGGATAAGAAATCCAGCGAGTCCATGCCCTCAAATGCTTTCGGATCTTCAAATTCTGGTCGCCTTAAATAAATACTCTGCGCTTCCTTCCACTTCGTTTTGTAAGTAATTTCAGGAATATTGCGTAATAGATCAGCGAACCGCTCCATGCTACTTTTGCGCAACTCTCTCAATCGATCTTTCTCGCGGCGTTGTAGTCCATGGACGTATTCCTCAAAATATATCTCCCTCTGCTTTTCAGGTTTTAATTGCGTAAACGCTGGATGATTTGCAAGTAGCTTGGCAGCATTTCGAAATCGAGTATACGGCTTGATTTCTCTGGTATTTTCAAGCATATGGAAAAAGGACATGCGTTGCTTCGTTTCACGCTCTTCTCGTTGTTCCTGTCCAAGGCATTAATGATCTGAAATTGTATATCAATTAATAACTTACCCTTTCACGTTTAGCTTCCTTGTCAATGAATGCATGGAAAGCAGCCTTCCGCTCCCCAAGCGTCTTCAGTGCTCGATAGAGAGGGTGTGTAATGATAGCGCGCATTGTTTGTTCCCAGGTCCAGTCCGGCTTGACGCCCTATCCAAAGAACAAAAGGAAAACGATAGTTCATACCGTCTTCTCTGCCTTTTTGTCTTACAGTTTCCTTCAACAATTTGTTAAATGCTTTTTCAGCTTCTTCTCTAGTCGCAAACTCGACAGCTGGAGTCTGTGCTAGTAACGTTGCACTGGGAGGTGGTTCAAAACGCGATAACTTTTCTATACCAGCAGTAAAGGCCGACATTTTGGATCTATAATCCAAGTCAGGTTAAAAGAACATAAAAAGTATCAACTTACGCCTCTTGTGCTGCTTTTTCCTTAGCCGCTTGTGCCTTTTCCATAAGTTCTAGATGGCAAGATAAATATAGTAGTCAATTGGGTAGGTTGACTCTACCTTTGTATTCCGCTGGCATTTCCCATACAGTTTCCTTTGTCTGAGAGTTACTATAATATTTTTTGCCTTGAGGCGTGGTGTATTCCTTCCAAGGAGAGTTCATCAATGCCTTCTCTTCCGGGGTCAAAAGCTCCTTTGGTTTTTCCCACGTACTCTGTCGCGTCACAGTATTGAACCAGTACTTTCGACCTTCAGCAGTTTGGTGCTCTTTCCATGCAGCCTTCATAAATAAATTAGCACAAATCAAACTAATCACAAGCATCTTACTGCTGCAGGAGAGACTGATTCGGAACCAGGAACAGATGGAGGACCCTGCCAAGGCGATCCGCCAGGTCCAGGTTGAACAGGGCTTCCGTACTGAAGATCGTTACAAGGCAGGTAAGTACCAAGTGTAAATTCTAGTTATGGACACTCACAGAAGATGCATTATATGGTCCGGGTGGTGGTCTGTACATGGCTGCAAATAGGTGTAATTCTTTGCAAATGATTCAGAAAGAGGGACAGCTCTCTGCCAGCAAACAAAGGATAGCCTTCCAACACGCACAGAAAAGCAAGTCACTGCGTCGTCGACATTACCATCTGCGTGCCCCGTATAAAGCGAGTTAGCCAGCATGCAGTGAGAATAGGGTCATAGGCTACTTATTGTAGAATATATTCTGTGGATAGCCTCGCCATAAACAATTTGGATGATGTAAAATATCAGCAAGCTAAAGGATACAACTTGCTAACCAGCAAAATGTAGGTTATTAGGATCATTTGCTTTCGGATATCTGGATACCCAACCTTTGCATCGTGAAAAGCATGTAACCTTCTGAAACAGCTATAAATCTTGCAAAAAGTAAAAGCAAGGCATTGCTTCCGTCAATCGAACAATGTTTAAACGGTCTTTATATCCTTCACTAATTCCTCTAGTTTTTCTTTCGCTCCAGGTTTAATTCCACTTGTTGATGTACTATCTTCTTTCGCCAAAATATCCAACCGTTCTTGTGTCTTCTTGTCTCGCTGCTCCCACATATTTGGCACCTTAACTTTAACAAATGTCGGATATACCAGTTTGTCAATATAAACATTTCGTAGCTTAGTTGTAATCAAATCGGTAAGTTTAGGAATATCCTCTAACTTCGTACGAGATCCAATCAATGACCGAACGTTCATGTCGAGGACAAAATCAGAATATGATGATATAGCGATATATCTTTCCAACGGTTTTTCTGGCTTTGCGGTCGTTTCAGGAGGATTAATTAGTTCAATCGTCAGCTGATAGATGGCGTCAGATTCTAAGACTTGGATTCATCGAATCTATCTCTTACCGTCCCAGAAAATCTGACTACAGATAGCACCAAGGATACTGGCAAAGCAGCGAATGCCTGACGAGGCCAGTTTAGAATAGCCTGTGTCTCTATTCCTAGAGTTATTTGATCGTTGTACTCAAAATCGATTTCGGCTCTCTGAAGCATGGGTGAGTAAAGCACAGTGTAATATCTAACTCGTCTATACCATCGATCCAACATCATCAGACGGCCGTATCCGAGCACTGCTAAAGATAGGGAATTCTTCGCCAAGACTGAGTTCAGTGACGTGAATTGGGCCCTTTGTATAGTATATGAGACATTTACCCTGCGTATAAACTACGTGACTCTTACCAGGAAACTAGGTCGAACACCGTCGTTAAGGACTTCGTCCACTGCCAACATCAATCTATTATTAATTTGTGCGTCATCACGATATTGCATGATAGCCTGGGCAATAAGCACATTAAGCCAATCAGTGCTTTCGGGCGGGTGATGGACGAAATCGTAATACGTTTTAGATGCTATGTATGCCGCAGGAAGCTGAGACGCGGCAGCAGCATTAGCTCGTGAAGGAGGGGCGCTGGATAGATGTGACGGGATATATCTCTAATACATATTGATTAATGTCTCGAGTTATAACATTTATGTACCTTTTTAACTCGCTTCACGTCTTCCATTAGAAGATACCGTAGTGCCAGCACTACAATAATAATTACGCTCAGCTGCCCCAGCATAAAGCCTTTAATGAAGGAGAATGTGCTGCTATGCGAACATGCGTTTGCCTCCAGTTCTCCTTGAATACACCGGAGTACCTGAGGACTCAACGTCCCAAAGTCGTTTGACATGGCACAAGGGACTTGGTAACAAATGTTATTTAATCACACCTTTGGAGGGAAAAAATACAAGTTGAATTTGGAGGGCAACTGTTTGCGCCGCTCTAAATTTTTTTGCTGCTGACTGTGGACAAAGGCCAAAAAAGAAGGCTTCAATACCATGAATAATGGTAGTAGATTAGTGATGTTAGTTCCAAAGAGAAAGACAGCTTATCCGCCTTAAATGGGAAGAAAGCGATCTGTTATCGTACTTTATTTCCAAAAATTAAAGTCGCATCTAGCAAATTCACTTGGCGCATTTTGGAAACTGGGCTTGACGCTAACAAATTACATTAATTGTCGTGTTATA
This sequence comes from Apophysomyces variabilis, assembly GCA_002749535.1. NCBI lineage: Eukaryota > Fungi > Mucoromycota > Mucoromycetes > Mucorales > Mucoraceae > Apophysomyces > Apophysomyces variabilis. Next base: position 712,541 of record MZZL01000387.1, on the reverse strand, counting down.
AGAGTTCGAATTGACCACTTTTACATACCTGTCATAAAACTGACGACGCCATACCCATCTCCCCGCCAAGTGAATGCAAGATGCATATATAAATTTCAATTCCAAAGGCCTGCGACTTCGATTTTCGTAGTTTGCGAAATTATCTCTGGGAGAAAGGAGCCAATTTATAGTATGCTAAACAGCTATAATACAGCATGGTAGGATTTTCGTGTCTTATCTCATATAGGATACCTCACTTGTCAGTCTACCTAAGTCCCATTTGCTCAACAATAATTGTACTTCGGAAAGGGAATCGAACTAGGATTTTTGCTAGTGTTCTAGGAATATTACTGGAGTATTTCTAAGCCAAAGGTAACTCTTAGAATGTCCCGGTTATGTCACGTACAATTCGAAAGATTCTTCTCAACTGAGCTGTCAGTAATTAGTTAGATCTCTCACGCTTAACCACCATTGAATGTATAAGCATTGTAATTTACCAAGCAACTCAAACTGCAGTTTGCTTAACCTGTTATCTAGTTTGCGCAATTCCTTAATGGGATACTAAAATCAAACCCTTTTTAACAGTGACTTGAGGTGTCACAAAGATAAACGAGATTTTTCTGCTGCTAACTTTGATAGCAGATAAAACCTATGGAACAAATGTCGCCAAAAGATAGATCAAAGCATATAATACGGAATACTAGATTGCTGCTGTTTTATGATCTATCAATGTTCCTAAAGTTACTGATGGTATTTTTAGGTTAACTATATCAATGTTCTACCTTACAGACAGGTAAAGGTAGCGATATGACAATGAATGGATTTAGTAAAGAAACTTTTACTCACAAGCACAGCACAAAAAGAAATACGCTCTACGCTGTAAGTTTTCATTAAAAGAAACAGAGTCATCTCATCATCTAATAGATCAAAGCTAATGAGTGCTCCAATCGGAAAATATATACTCTTCTCCCGAAAGGTCCTCCATGCTAATGCGGTCTACGTCCGTGAATGATAGCCTTCGCATGGAAAAGCAAACAGTATAAACAGCCATTTTTTGGCTGATTTATGTTAGGGGTTTTTCCCGCCATGTTGTTGTTGCCCATTGCATAGCGCCCAATATCAGTTTGATAATGTCCTGTTTCCATTTTTTTTTTGTTTTTTCTTTACAAAGCCTATAAGAATGAAAGCGCGCTCATTGCGATCTCAACACTTTCAGGAATGATAGAGCAAATTTTTTCCGCTAAACAACTTGATGATTACTGTGATTTTCGACAACAAAAGAATGTTGACACAGTTCACTTTTGATCCCGTCTGCTGGCTTTATACGTTCATCATATCTTCTCAGTCGGGAAATGTACAGGGTTTGATAAAAACCCCGTTTCACATTTTCTACCTGTGGTTTGCTCTCTTCCGCGCGTACGGTGGAACCATTTATCGCTAAGAATAGATCATCCTTCCAAAAAACATAAGCTCATGAAATTCTCTTCATGCTTCACCATCACAGCTGCTGTAGCAACGACTGTATCAGCAGGTAAGCATCACACGAGTAGTATGCATCCGATATCATCAGTATTCATCATCTTCATGTAGTTGGTTACGAAAGTCTTAACCAGCAATCCGCGAAATCTCTACCAATTGGTAAAGAACGTTATCGTTACGAAGCCAATGCAGTTAATGGCGATTCCTACACCACTCCCAACACGCCTTATCCAGAGGATATCTGGCAATATTCTGGCCCTGAAAACGATCAGCCGGACGGAAACAAACCGTATCCAGCCTACGATGCACCTTATCTACAGATCAAGGAGCCGTCACCATACGCAAAGGAACCATCCGCCGAAAACCTCGAAACTTACCCACTTTCTGACGGTCCTTATCTAGATAGGAAAGCGTCAGCGTCAGCGCCATCGGCCTACGGGTCCTATCCCATCCACGACCCATTATCTACCGAAAACAAGGAAGCATCATCGTCCATCGAAGAAATGCAACTCGGTTATTATAAACCTTACCCACCTTATGATGGACCTTACCCAGAAGAGAGTGACCCGCTTTTTCCAGCGAACGAAACCAGCCCAGCGCCTCCCCAGCCGTATCCAGAGACAAAGTACCCGCTCGAAAAGGGATGGGAAGGCAAACATCAGCATAAATACACATATACGCAACCTACTACAGGAGGAGTAGAGTATCAAACCAAGCCCCCTGTTGTCATTATTGAAACAGTAACCAATACTTTACCCAGCGATTTCCCGATTGATAATGTAATGGGATCGAGAATAGACAACGATTCAAGCTAAAAGTATCTTTTCTCTTCTAATAGTTTCCGCAGCAATGGGGTGGCCACCATTATGACTCTAACCATCATTATGGCATCAAAGGAAAGAAATTTCGTAAAGTGGACATATATCATAAAGATCATGATGGACCCTATCATCCACATGGAGGGTACGGCAAGAAATACCATAAAAAGTATGACTCGAAGGGATGGAAACATGGCCACAAGAAGAACAAAAAGAAATCGAAACAAGGGGATAAACATGAACACAAGCATGGACATGATCATGGGCACGATGATAAGCATGGCAAACATAAGTATGGTGGTGGCAAGCATAAGCACGATAGCGACAGTAAAGATAAACACCATAAAGACGTACATGCAGACTCCATTGATAAACCAAAGCTAAAGTCCAGCAATCCTCTCGGCGACTTTGGTGCCGCATCTGCTCCCTCTAAACCCAATTCAGCCTCAGCGTTGGCCACAGGCTCTCTTTCTTCATCCCATTCCTCTAGCGTGATAGCAGCCAAGTCCGCTGCGATGGCGCCGGGTAGCGCAAGCCAGAGTGCCAGTGTTAGTAAGATTTCTGCTCACCCTGCTGCGACCAGCGTTCACTCAGGAGCATCACGTATTGTTATGAAATGGTCTACTGTATTCTTTGTTGGCCTTGCGGCTTACTGTTTGCTTTAAACCCTTCGTAACCCTGTAAACTCACTCAACCATACACAAACACACAAACACACATCTATAATACTTTCAATCGCACACAAAAACAGAGACACATAAAGAATCAAGAAACAGACATACTCACGCTTGCACAAACACATATGAATATATCTACACTACTGACACACTCATACACCATCTACAAACTACTACTTAGCTATCGTCTGTTCACTTGATATTCCTGGAATCCATAACTCCTCTTTCTCTTTACATTATCAAATCAGTTGCACTACTATATGATGTTAGTCCAGATTTTATAAACATTGTCTTTCACGTTCAGGGCCAGATAACTTTCATCTATCCAATGAAAAAAACGAAAAAAATGCCGCTTCTATTGCATCATTCAAGCTGACTGATTCAATTGCAAATTCGGGCGCATATGGCTCGGCAACCGTATGGGTATTGTATGCGGGAAAGCAGGAGATTATGTATAACAAGCGAGCGACAACGCTGGCCCTTTTTAAGTGAGTGCCGGCCAAAAAGCTTGCTTCAACTACACAATATTTATCATTTGCAGGCCGCGTAAACGCACCTAAGATATTGCTGGGACGCCGATTAAGGAATAATGCTGGTTCACTTAAGACCTAGTATAGAAAGGCTGCAAGATCAGAAAAAGATAATGATGTACCGCCTTAGTAGCATTCCTTATTCAAAATCATTCAGTGATGCTGCCATTGATACTTATCTGTTTGAACATGAACCGTGGAGTGAGGAAGAGAAAGCAATCAACGAGTCCTCTATGCCATTGATATCATATACACTCAGCAAAGCAAACAATGGAATGCGCGTAAATGAGACCCCATGAAAATACACGTACATGAAAGGATCAGAAAGCCAGCAGTGTCGCATTCTGCAAAATAATCATATCATCAGTACGAAAAAATCAGAACGTGATTCACTCGGCAAAGCAATCTGTTAAGTGAAAGGGTCGATTTGACTGATAACTGACCGGGAATGGGAAAAAAGGATAAGATCCTCCAACACATTCTGTTACAGAATGATCAGGTTGAGCTACCAAGAGACGAAAGCAACAAAACGTTTTAATGCGCTTGGACGTTGACACTGAAGTGCTCTCTAGTTTCAATATCGGCAACGAGCAGTTGACTTAGAGTCTCGAGGGAGGGTACAGCAAAAGAATTCTTATTTTACCCTGCAGGCAACAAAGGGTGAAGGTAGGATTATCGACTTTAGATCAAAATAGTTTTTCCTAACCGCATAACACAGCATTGTATAGAAACTAGCTCGCTGCTGTGGCGAGATGTGTCTATGGCAATTGAGGTCATGTATAGGAGCGTTGATATGGATTTAAAATGGCGTCGTTTTTCACATAATATATATATATATGATTGATTTAAATCATATGGTCCTTGAATGGAGTGAATATCTTATCGTCCCTTCTTTTCAAACCAAAAGAAACTCCGAGAGTTGAGAAGATCCAACTGATTGAGTGCTAGCTTTTTTCTCTACTAAAGTTGGCTCATTGCCTTTTATTTAGTTATGTGTGTCTTGATTACGAGCAGCATTCTCAGCTGCACGTTGGAAATTTTGGGCATTTTGCACTAGTGCTGCAAATCGGTTGCCGCTGTTGGCATTCTGATGCAGGGCACCATAATTATGCGCCGGATTCATGCGTGGAGAACTGGTGACTGAAGAGGAACGACCGTGAGTGCCACGCTGCTTGTTACGGGATCGGCGTAGAAGGGAATAGACTCGAAGTTCGTTGCGTACATCGCCAATGGCACCTTCCCAGCTCATTCGAGAATAGGTCGCCAAGGGCTTAGCCTCCTCGGAAAATCGATGTCGGCATCCGCAATCAGGGAGAAGACGAATGACCGTTCCGACAGGAATAGAAAGCGATCCAATCAAAACAGTAATAAGCCATTGCATGGGCGTCAACGGCACCGTCTTGAAAGCGATGCCTCCAAAGGTAACAATCAAGAATTGTCCAAGAATAACCACTACTTGCACAGCAAGGAAGATCCAGTTGTTGAAGATGTTCTTAAAGATGTTGAGCGTCCCATCAATGCGTCGGCAATTGATTTCGTTAAAGACTTGCAAGAAGACAAATACATTGAATACCATGGTACGCAGGACAGCTTGGTCGTGCGCGGTCTCGCCAAGGTGGAAAATGTCCTTGCCCAAATAGATCACACATAAGTTGACAGCGATCTGGAAAATGGCTTGGCCGAGAATCATCTTGGCCATGGTGAAATTGATCAAATGGGCGTACTTGGAAATAGGTTTGCGCGACAACAGATCGTCTGATGGAGGTTCTGTAGCAAGAGCAAGCGCAGCCAAGGTGTCCATAATAAGATTAACCCATAGCAATTGCACAGCGCTTAAAACACTTTCAGAGTTTTCAGAGGTGATGGCACTGATGAAGGAAAGAACCACGGCGGCGATGTTCACCGTCAACTGGAAGGTCAAGAATTTGCGTACGCCATCGTTCACGGCACGACCCCAGAGAAGGGCCTTGAGGATCGAATTGAAGTTATCGTCCATGAGAATGATATCAGAGGCTTCCTTGGCGACTTCCGTACCGGCAATACCCATGCTGAAACCGACATCAGCGAGCTTTAAGGCAGGACCATCGTTGGTTCCATCGCCCGTCATACCGACCACTTGATCTTGCTCTTGCAAACGAGTAACCACAATGGTCTTGTCGGTAGGAGAAGAACGGGCAAGAACCTGTAAACGAGGGATCACCTTTCTTTGTTCCTCGGGCGTCATGGCTCTCAATTCTGGACCAGTTAAAGCAACACCGCCCTTTGTAAGAATACCAGCATTACGAGCAATAGCCTTGGCCGTATTGATATTGTCACCAGTGATCATGCGTACGAAGACACCAGCCTGTCTGAAGGCGGAAACGGACTCTACCACTCCGGGTCTAAGCGGATCCATGATACCTACAATACCGATCAAGACCAAGTCTTCCAGTGGAGGCTCGTCGTTTGAAAGACGGCCGAATTCTTCTGTGTTGATATCACGATAGGCAATGGCAATGGTACGGAGGGCTTTGTCGGCATAGCTGCTGATGATACCGCCCCACTTGACTTGAGCTTCCTTGCTCAACTTCTTCACATGCCCTTTGGCATCCATGTATTGAGTGCATGCTTCCAAGACGATTTCAGAGGCACCCTTCACATGAATTCTGTAATCAGATTGGTTCTTTGTCACAGCCGAATTTTCGAGTCTCTGGATCACGGTGGTCATGGTCTTTCTCTTGGATGCAAAGGGGAACACCTTTGCAACCTTGCAATCGTGGCGAATGGTTTCATAATCACATCCAAGGTTCTTCACAAAACCAAGCAGTGCACACTCTGTCTTTGATCCAACGAAATCAACCTTGCCGTTCTCATCTTTGCCCTCAAAGGCCGTTGAGTTGACGCAGACAGCCTCTTTCATCAAAGTTACGATCTTTCGATCCACGCGACAAGACCAATCCTTTGCCTGCTCTGGTCTATCAAAGCTTTCCTCGGCCAATGTTCCCTCGGCCACGGTCATTCTGTTCTGAGTGAGAGTACCGGTCTTATCAGAACAAATAGCTGTTGCGTTACCCATGGTTTCACAAGCGGCTAACACGCGAACGAGGTTGTTATCCTTCAGCATCTGTGTCGTGGCGAAGGCAAGGGCCATAGTGACAGCCATTGGAAGACCTTCTGGGACTGCAACTACAATGATTGTGATGGCTTGGATGACAATGCTAATCATGGCAGCAGCAATCTCTGTGCCAGAAGGAAACTGAGGAGCGACTGCCGCGGTGACGAAGTATTTAATGACAAGCGTGAGCAACATGGTGAGAGCGGCAGCAAACCCAAGCTGAGCAATTTGTTCGGCAAGCGTATCAAGCTTCACTTGCAGAGGGGTACCTTCTGTCTCAGCACCGCGCATCGACATCATCGTTTTACCAAAGAACGAGTTCTCACCGACAGCAATGACGACGGCCCGACCGACACCTTCCAGCACTTTGGAACCGGACAAGATAAAGCAATCGCCTTTACCTTCTGTTCGTTTCTTCATGGTATCACTCTCACCGGTGGCAGAGGATTCATCACATGCCAGATTGTGACCTTCCAGGTAAAGACCGTCGACGGGAATAATATCACCAGGCTCCAGGCTAAGAATATCACCCACGTTCAAGTCATAGACACTGATTTGTTGTTCTTTGCCATCACGGAGTACTTTCACCACACGATCTTCTTTTTTGGCATTCAGTTTCTTAAATTGTGCTTCTTTTTGATAGTCGTTGATAGCATTGGTAAAAATGACGGCAAGGACGGCGACAAGAATGGCTGTGCCTTCTACCCTGGAAATCGGAGAAAACTTTGGATTCAGATGCTTTTGTCCCACCTAACACACCAGCCACTTTTACATCAAAAAAAGTAAGAAAGCAACGTACCAGCCAACACGTGGCTCATCCTCAGGATGTTGAGGCGAGTAATCTTCCCAAATACCCACAGCAAGGGATACAACAGAAGCGATCGTCCTAAAATTCAATCCATCAGTAAGCTTCATTGTTTGCTCACGTGCGATACTAAAATAGGGAGGTGGTCTTACAGCATAACTAAAAAAGAATGCAAGATAAGCACCAAGTATGGTTGATGTATTCTTTCTTCCACTTACTAAGGGTCTTGTCATTGTAGGCTGCCCACAAAAGCTGAAGGAATGATTTGGACTTGGCTTCCGGTAACACGTTACGTCCAAACACAGCCTGACGTTGCGCAAAAGGTGTATCGGTCGAACGCTCAGCTCCTTCGTCAGGTGATAGACCCACTCGAGGATCAACGCGGATTTTTTGACATATTTTTTCAACACCTCCTAATTGTTTTAAAAGCTCAGGATTTTTAGGGTCAACGAGCCGACCGAGTTCATCGACGGTGATACCAAAGGCCTGTTGACAATCCTGACTGTTCAACAGCGGCCTTCGTTCTTCGCTTGGCATGCTGTCTGAAGACGGGAATGGGATGGGACAAAGAGAGAGAAAGAGAAAGAGAGATAGAGGAGAATGCTATATACGGGGGAACAAGAAAGAAAAATCAAGTACCAAGCGAGAGAAAAAAAGAAGTACCGGTTTAATAATATGGAGGGGACTTATAAGCAATGTTTCAATGGATGAGTTTCAACATTGGAAGAACCACGAGTTTAATTTTCTTTTTTTTTTTTGCACCACGGAAATTTCCTGTTTCTTTTTTATTCAATCTCTTCATCTAGGAGACCTGCAAAATCATCTAATGATGATGAATCCTCGTCTTCCTCATCGCTACCATCTGCTGAACCTTCAGATGAACTTCCACTAGTTGTTGCCGTGGTAACCTGGGATAGTTGTGACCTTCCTAACCGTGCATATTTTGCGCGCCTTGCTGTCAGAGGTGATCGAGAGCGTTCACGACCCCGAATATCATCGTCGTCATCATCGTCATCATCATCATCTGATAGGACTCCGCTATCACCGTTGTCAGTTAGTTCCCGTTTCCTTTTCCCTTTTCGGTGTAATTCCGTTAATGGGCTAAAAGATAAAAAAAGAAAGTGAGTTGTGGCGGATCGTCCAGTTGATCGTCCCAGCGAACGGACTTGCCTTTCTACGGCTTCTGATTCGGTATCCCAGACATCGGTCCCACTTTCGTTAATAAAATCTTCCACTTCTCTATCGGCCTCTTCCCAGTCAATATTCTCGACTAGCCCTGCATCGTCATCGTCAAACGCACCGTCATCGAGATCCAACGGTGTGGATTCTGGGTTTTCAATTTCACCTTCTCCTGGTGGGGAAGGGGTGGATGGTAAGGCATACCGTCCCTCATCCTGGATTTCCCACCGAGACGTTGAATCTAATAACCATGCCGGTGTAACAATCTTAATAGAGCGACCAGAGTGGCGCGCGGCGTTCACCTTGGAAGTACCCGCCTAAATAAAAGTCCACTCAGCTGAGTAATAAAAAAAACTAAATTATGTGCGGTTACCTTGGCAGCTATCAAATGCGTGATCTTCCCTGTCAATTCCAGGGAGCAAACAGCCCCAAATGATTCAGCTAACTGCCATATCCAGGATGTCTTTGGATCTTGCTGTAATGGTATCACACCTGAAAAAACGATATGGACACCCTGTAGGATTTTTTGCTTCATCCTTGGTATCAATTTTGTGACGTCTGGCTTACTCGGTGGCGATCCTGCGCCGTCAGCTTCCACTTTCTTATTTGCTTCAACTGCATCATAGAATTGCCTGTGCACTTCTTTTAATATCTGGTAAAACAACAATACAAATGTCATTAATTTCGGAGCACAGAACATCAAGAAAGAAAAAAAAATTCCTGGAGATAAGCTGACCTCAAGCATTGTATATAACTCCCGGTCGTCATCGACAAGCAGAGGTTGATCTTGCTGAGATGCTAATTCGTTTTGTCGTTGTGCAAGTGGTCTCTGTTGTTGTTGTTCTTTTGCCATTTCTTCTTGTTCACGTTCTTGCTCAGCCAATTCTTCTTCCTCCAGTTCCTCCTCAATTTCCTCTTTTTCTGCATTGTCCGAGACGACCGTACTATTTTTGTCTTCAGATTGAGGTTTTGGTATTGGAATTTCTGGGACCTATGCAGACAAAGAATCTCAGTCAATTAACAGCACGGTCGTCATTCCACAACGGAACATTCCATTTGTCTAACCTGTTTCGGTGCAAACGGAGAATTGATGTCACCAATGCCGACAAAGAATTCATCTAAACCGGGTAAATTTTAACGTTGAATATTGCCAAAGTTCGTTACGCAAGATAGAACAACATGAAAAAAAAAACCGTCAGTATCGGTTACCTACATGGCTTGATTTTAATTAGATTGGGTGAGAAACTCCATACATCGGAACGATCGTCAAGAACGACCACCATGGATGTGTCACAGGGAAAAAGTCGTTGTAATTTCTTTTGCGTCATGCCTATCAACATCTGAATTAGCAAAGAATGTTTTATCTAGCATATACTTACTCCCACTTTCATCTCGGGAAAGAATACGTTCCCGGAATATGGTTCCTTCAGGGTCAATTTCACGCGCCACTGCCTCTGCATAATGGCGAGTACCCATTGTGTAAATATGTAATTCAAAAATTTTGGAAATTTCGCGTAAAAATTCATGCAACCCCGGTCTTTTGTATGGCATCGCCGAATAAGTAACATACACTTTTCTCTGACAAAAGACTTGCTTACCTTAGCTTAATGTAATATACAAGCACACTCCCAGGCAAAGTAAATTTGCGAATATCCTCTGTGGCTGCATGATTTGCATTGTTTTTGTCATTCATCCACTCTCCTACTGTTGGATCCCATGTCGCGTGAACAATGGTTTGATCAAGATCCAAAATCAAGGACAATTTTTTGCTTTCCATTAGTCGCGCAGCATTTTCCTGCTCTATACGTTCGGCTTCCTATCCTAGGAGTTAAATCGCGTTGAAATGCATTCCCATGTTCTATATTACCCTTCGACTCACAGTCAATCCCAGGGTGTCATGACTCATATTGATATTGGCACGTTGTTCATCCGCACTTTAGAAAGAAAGGGAACAGAATTTTGTGAGGACCATTGCAATATGAAACATACCTATCCTTGCATACCTTTCCAGAAGTGATCCACACATGGCGCATAGACCTTTGTATTGGACTTCATGCGTACACTCCTCCATCCTTGGTTTTTTGTATCTAGAGAAATTGGTATGATAATCGATAAGTGAAAATAAATATCAGGATCCAAGCAGTAAAAAGACTTCTAAAATTATGAGACCATGAAATCGGGGGTAACTCCTGCCAATAATTTCCTCCCTTGTGTTGCCAGCGCGGACACCTTACCTTGGTCTGTCTTAATAAACCTTGCGATTTGCTTAGCAGCTATAAAGCGTATAAAGTTCCAAAAGTATTGGGCTATCTAAAGGACAAGAATCATAAGCATCCCATTTCGGGACTGAACGCTGACTCGGACTGCGGTAGATTGATGATCGCGTACCTACTAGCGTACCCATGGTCATGAACGAAACAGAGACGAGTAGAACAAATTGAGTGTCTTGTTTATCCACTTATGCAGTGAAACTTATTTTTTACTGCAAGTTTTTATGACAGACCTACCTGATCTCTGAGCGAGCTCCCTTTATTTTTTTGTGTTTTCTCGCACACGAGGCAAAAAGATGAAGGAAAATCAGCAATGCATCCGAGCATCACGTGTAAGCACAATGATTCGATGAAAGAAGTGGAACGCAAATCCCGCTGATGCGTTCCGCTCAGCCTATGTGAACATTATTATTCTACACCAGGTCCTTTTATTTTTCTATTAGCATCAAGCACATCAGAGAAAACAGTAAGGAAGTAGGAAACTTCTATGGAAAAACCCTCTTTGTCCGACTCGCGCTAGATTCCATTGTAGAGGATGTTTTTTTAAAGGTTGAGTGACTTGGGCAAACCTATCAGAACGTTTGTTGTAAAGCATACGTTCTCCTGCATACGACAAGTAACTGATCAAATGAATAGTGTTAGTCAATTAAATATATAACAAACTAGGAGAGTTATTAACTATTGTATCTCATGATGAGAATATTTCTGCACTGCACTGCTCTCAAAAGTTGCTGATGCCCATGAGGTTACGAATCAAAGATGTGTATGTTTTCTACGTTAATAGCCGGTTTATATTCAAGCTGATCAGCATTTCTTACGACTATTCTAATCTTTGGGCAGGCCTACACTAGACGTGCAGTTCTTATGTTGGAATTATGTTTTTTGTTTGTGCTGGAACTGTAATGTTAGGTCAACGTTTTTAGGGTGCTCTATTACGGCCACTAATTATTCTATATCGCAAAAGCTCCAGAAACCAGCTTAAATAGACTTTTGTTTCCTCGGCATTTCGATCTTTTTCTGTGCTAGGATCACAAACTGTACTCGATGTCTGATCTGGCAACAGATAGGGAAAAAATCAAGTATTGTTCACGAAACCAAGCATGGGAATAGCAGTCAAGGCTTTATAAAGTTTATACTGAAGCGTAACAGATTTGGCTAAGGACAAACGCGTTGATTCGTGCGTATGGCATTTTGACCTCTGCCATTCTCGCCTGCACCACAGTTGTACTAAAACACTGAGTCATTTACTGTCAATGAGCCTGATACCGAGTGATCAACTCATTTCTGTCCACCCCACGCCGCAGAAGCATCAAGCTTAACTGAACCTCGCATCGTTTTGCGAATAATGATTTTAACCATAAGCAAGAAGCGGCATTTCCTGCTTATACTCTTTAAAACTTGTGATCTGGCAACGGTGTTGCAAGCCGTGTTGATAGATGTATCCAATCGTTGAGTGGTTGGCCTTCACTGTTGATGTCTTTATGTCAATCGCCTTTTCCGTTATGGATTCTCAAATTATTGCCTTCTTTGCACGGCATGATTTGACCGCATATATTACAGTATTCCCACTTCACTGCTATGACTCGCTCCGTCCTTCCGTTTTTACTTTGGAACGCCAAGGTTCTATTACACATCGTTCCAGAAAGGAAACCTATTCCTTACTGCAACATAATCTCAGTTGATTAAGGAAACTTTCACCTGTAAGTAGAGAAAAAATTAAGCTGAATGACATCACATTCCTTGACCATAGTGTGCTCTTCAGAGAAGTCACGTCGAAGTAAAGCCTGGGGCTTTAGAATTATTTAAAATTTGCGAGGGTGACAGGAAAAGAGCTTGTAGAGTTTTCCTTTGCTTTACTTGTCTTAACCCACTTTTTACTCTTAGCTGGGAAACCCCCCGTTTTTATTATCTGAAAGTGTTTCTATTATTTTTACTACAAGCGGGCCACCCTGAGACTCCGCTGCTTTCCCTAAAGCTACAAACGGCAGACTCTGGCAAAAGGAGCCCCGAATCCACGTGACTTTCCTGTCCGGTCTGCCGACTCTAGTTTGGGTAGTTTGGCTCGCGCGAGAGTACGCCGGTTCAGCCGTCCCACTTCAGAAGCAACATCTGACGGTTTATTTAACTCTTTGATTGCTAAGTGTACACTATGTCAACCTGCGCGTCCAGACTACCATACGAAGTGTGGAAACTTATTGCACTTCTTTTACAGAGAGAGGACGTTTATAATTGTGTTTTAGTATGCAAAGAGTGGTATGCATGCTTTATCACTTTCCTTCTTAATGAAATCGGAGTCAGCGGCAGACGTGAGTTAGATCGCTTGTTTCGAACGCTTAAAAAATCCGGGTTGGGACATCATATTCAAACACTTAAACTGGATCGCTTTAATGCTCTGGAGGACAAGGTGCAAGAACTGCAAAGGTTGTGTCCACGCGTTCGTTCCTTATGTCTTGGACGCACACTTTCGGAAGTAAGCGAACGGGTGTCTTTCCCAGGATATGCGGCAACCACCGTCCGTTTGTTCCACGCATTTGCACCACAATTAACAAGTCTAACACTGAATGCGTGTGCCTTCCGTTCTAAATGGCACTCTTGTGATGATCTTTCGTTCCTGAGAAACTGCCCACATCTGAGGTATCTCTGCGTCCTTTCTATAGATGAACTTCGTATTGCATTTTTGGAACTTATACATGCGTCCTGTCCACAACTTGAAGATCTTGAACTCGAGGGCGCATATCTCCCAGATGTGACTTACGAAGATGCTGAAGCTGTTGCGCAAGTACCGCCAATGCGAAAAATTAGATTGAGCTTTTCCACCGGATGGTGTCGCTATCAAACTTGGTTGCGCGCGTTTGCCTTCAAGTACCCAAACCTAGAGTTTCTTGATCTAGATAATCGGCACGGTATCATCTCCTTGCGACGGGAAGACGAAGAGCTGCGGTTACAAGAACATCGCTCTTTTCAGTTGTTGGCCCATTACTGTCATAAGCTGCGTCATATTCGATCAAATTATATTTCATTGGATCCGCGACTGTTTGAGTCCTTAAATAGCTACCAAGCGCAACTAGATACTTTATACCTTCACAACCTTTGGCGCCACGGGCGAAAGACTACTTTGGCTGCTCTTGACTGTGGGCGCGATACCCTGCACACATTTTCTTTGACTATTCCCGGTAGCGTAGGGAAAGAAGAACTATTACTCCTTCTGGCCGCATGCAGCCAGCTTACTCATTTGAAACTTGCCGATCGGGATAATTTCGGACCGAAAGAGTATCAAATCAGTGAGATTCTTTACTACTGCAGGGGATTAAAGACTTTGGAAGTCGGGCACCTAACGATTGTTTCATTTGATGAAGAGAACGCAGCAAAATCACATCATCCTCTCGAAACTCTCACAATGAAGCAAGTAATGTTTGATCAGAAGACGCTAGATTCTATCCGCAATTGCTGTCCGAATCTGCAGGAGCTTTCTTTAATTGGCTGCAGCCGGCTGGACTGCACGGATGATCGACAACTCCATATCCAGCTACCAGATCATAGGCTTCGATCGGTTATTCTGCAAGACATCCACTACTATTATTGTGTGAATCGAATCAAATATTTCCAATTGATCAGGTCCAATGAAGAGAGCTGGTTCCACGTTAGACATGTCAAATCCGGGCCTAAATTATTGCCGGTTACCAAGATGTTTACTGGCAATGAACTCGACTTGCTTAAGCAAGCTGTTATCGATCCGTCTGCAGAGTACACATATACGAAGAAACTTAGAAGTAGCGATGGAAAAGCCTTTAGCTGGAGTTTTGAGGATCTCATCCGAGGATATTTGTCTATTTACTGTTTGTCATTGGATCGCTTGGTCGTTGACGACGCGCGTCTCATGTAAAGCTACCTTTATGTTTATTGTGTAATTTAGTTTTAACTTCCTTAACCATCGGATAATGTAGAATTGCCATCTACATCCGGCAGAAGCTTTCTAATGTTTAGGTCGTACCAAAGAATGGTTATATCTTTAAACAAAAAGAAGAAGGAGAGCCAATCAACATTTATTTTCATTGGTTAACAGCTAAAGGCCAAGAAAGTTGGCTCTTGGTAGTTGCTGCCGTTATTTAGGGCGAATTAGGAAAAAAAACAGGACGGCATCGTCAGCTTTCTAACAGGAGGGTTCTAGTATTTTTTTTTTCCGCTCAGAGCAAAGCTATACTACCCGCTGGCGCAAAAGTAGTCTTTTGGACGCTGCAAAATACTACAGTACAGTAGCATTTTTTGGAAGATATCCGGCTTGGTTCGATGGGTTCGTGTGACTTCGTTGCACCTTTTCGTCGTGTCGCAGGAGCTGCGGTAGTCATTTTTTCTGTCTTTTTTACCTTCCCATGACTGATGAAGACAAAGAACTCGAACGTTATTTCTCACAGTCTGAAAAGCAGCTGGAGATTGAACGAGTTCTAAAATGCTTCAAATTGGACCCTTTTGCAGTGCTTGAGCTGCCTTATACCAAACCAGATGCGAAAACAATTAAGATGCAGTATCGTAAAAAGAGTTTGATGATCCACCCTGACAAAGTCAAGCATGATCGTGCCGAGGAAGCATTCGCTATGTTGAAAAAGGCAGAATCTGAGCTGAATGACGAGAGTCGCGTCAAATTTTTGTTGACAGTTTTGGAAGAAGCAAAGGTGGAAGCATTACGGAGCCATGGACATAAGGTGAAAACCCATGTTCAGGACGACCAAACCGAATCAACCACCGTCGTAGATGAACAACAGTATCCATTTTTGAAAACAGAAGAAGGACAAGCCGCTGTCCGTGACCAACTAAAACAGATCCTCATCAATATGGAACTAAGACGTCGCCGCATACTGAAGAAAGAATTGGAAGCTGAAGGTAGGTGATCTTGAGAAAATCTTTACAATATATACTCATCACGTTGGTAGGTGCCGAGGCACGGAAAAATGAGGAAGCTGCCAAAGAACGAAAACGCAAAGCAGAAGAAGCTAAACTGTGGGAAGAATCCCGCGATCAACGGGTAACCAGCTGGCGTGATTTCCAAAAGAAAGGTGGCAAAAAAGTAAAAAAGACCAAGCGATCAGGCATGTAATAAAGAAACATGCTATGTTATAATTGTTTTTATTAGCGTTGTCTATGAACAGGATGGTGGAAAGATAGGATAGAAAGATTTTTAGGCTTTCAGGTTCTAAAGAAGAGTTTAGCCAAGTTTCATACTAGAATCGATTAAAATCACTTACAGCAATGACAGCCTTGGTGTATTCAGTGTTAGTCGAGCGACCACCCAAGTCGGCCGTCAAAAACTTGCCCTCAGCAATAGTCTTGAAGACGGCTTGCTCAATGTTGGCGGCCTGCTCGTTCAAGCGCATGTGTCTCAACATCATGATACCAGACAGCAACAAGGCGGTAGGGTTAGCCTTGTCTTGACCCTGGAAACCACGGATATTAATTAACCATTCCTTAACCAAATACCTTCCTCAACTACTTACAGCAATATCAGGAGCAGTACCGTGAACAGCCTCGAAGATGGAGGCGTCACGACCAATGTTACCAGATGGGGTCAAACCAAGACCACCGATCAAACCAGCACACATGTCGGACAAAATGTCACCATACAAGTTAGGCATGACCATCACTGTATCAGCGTAGAGAGAGGGGTCGGAAGTGATCTGTAGTCGCATATCAGCATATTCCATTTTACGTTCTTAGACGAGAAAACTTACGTGAAGACAGGCACGATCCAAAAGAACATCGTCAAACTTGATGTTAGGGAATTCCTTGGAGACCTGCTTGCAAACGTCCAAGAAAAGACCGTCGGCCAATTTCCTAAGGTCCCATCGTTCGCAGTTCGTTCTTTCTTTTAGCAATCTAGGTATCACTTACATGATGTTAGCCTTGTGGACAGCAGTCACGCGATCTCTGCCAACAGCCTGAGCGTAAGTGAAAGCATAACGAGCACAACGCTCAGAAGCCTCCTTTGTGATCAACTTGATGGATTGCACAACACCATCAACGACCTGAAAAGCATACCTATTCTTAGCAAAACCCAGATATACCCTTTTTTTATACCACCCATACCTCGTGTTCGATACCGGAGTATTCACCCTCAGTGTTCTCACGGATAAGAACAGTGTTGACGTTCTCGTAAGGTGTCTTGAAACCAACCACCGAACGACAAGGACGCACGTTCGCATAAAGGTTGAAAGTACGGCGGAGTGTCAAGTTGAGGGAAACGTGACCCTTACCGATGGGTGTGGCAAGAGGACCCTTGAGAGCAACCGTGCTCTTGCGAACGCTTTGGATAGCCTCATCAGGAATGGCAGTTTTACCGTCCTTGACAACGGGGGTCACATCCACCTCTTCCCATTCAATAGGTGTCTTGGCAGCAGCAAAAATCTCCTTGACAGAGCGGGAGATCTCGGGGCCAATACCGTCACCGGGAATCAAAGTGACCAAGTAGTTGCCCTGCAACGCACGTTTACATAAGTCTACGTTTTGTTTGCCCAGATTTTCGGTTGCTTACGTTCTCATTCTTTTGAGCAGAGAATGCCTGAGTGATGCTGGGAGTGGCAGTTGTGATAGAACGGAAAGCGTTGGTCTGCAGACGCGATTAGGTTAATAAAAACAGAGACAATGACTCTCCATGCCGACTACCTTGACAGAGGACAAAGCACTTGCTCTAAGAGCGCTGGTGGTGGCACGAGACAAGAACATCTTTCGAAAAAAAGGTAAACAAAAAAAAAGGAAGAGGGAAGTGGAAAATTTTAACCATGTCACGGTCTGTCCGGCTTGACGTTTATCCAGTCAAAACTCGGTCCTCATGGTAAGTGCGGCGGAGTTGACCTGTCGGGTAAATATTACTTATCAACCTCCTGGTTCATTATCTAAAGAACGATGTTTCCCGTCTTCTACAAGCGTCATTCCGTCCATACCATTTCATCATATCTTTTTACTGGTATGTTTACTAGTGTTTTTATCACATGTATTATATCGCTACGAACGGCATCATGCATTTGTACTACAAAGATATATTGCATTTACGAACGATTCCCAGTTGCTGTCTATGAGCCTGTAACAACATACAGTACATTACACAAATCCCGAAGAGGAAACCATGTTTGCGTTTGATCTTACCCAGCTGATTTCAACCAATGATGCTTCTTCCGTTCACTTCTTCCGTATTTTCAAATACCCGTCCGCCCATACACAACTGTTTCCATAACTCACATTCATTAGTCATACGTATTTAAGATCTTGTCAAAGAATGCCTTCTTTTCTTTTTGGATAGTGACCTACAGCGGGTATCAAAGTCATGCTGAAGAAGCGTCGCAACCTTACGTTACTATCCTCGACCTACATATTATACGTATCATTACAGTTCTGGGTCATCTACCCCAAGCGAACTATTAAGCTTACATGAGGCCATCACGGTTTTATTCAATTGAATGCTGTCTGCTTTAGATGAGATTTATTTAACCGCATTCACTGTCTAATCGTATCATAAACAAACATCTTATTGTTCAGCAAATTAAAATATCGCCTCAACCATGCCAATTCCTTCTTTTTCGAGAAGTTCGATGATTGGATCGTTGATCTCGGCAGACATAGGCGCCAGCACACCCTTCTGAGTTATTTTACCATCGAGGATAAGCTGTACGGCAATACCACAGGGCACACCCACTGTCTTCGCCATGGCTGTAACCTTTCCAGGAACGCCATACTCAACCAAGGTGGATGTACGCGTCTGGTGAGAGCCATCCTTGAGCTCGATTTCAAATCTGTGCTGTAAGAACACCATATCCCTTTCACCTTTCTCATACTGCATCTTCTCTTCCAAAGTGGCACAGAGAGTGTCCAGCAAGTTACCACGACGGTGAACCTTCGTATCGGAAAAGAACCCTAACCAACGCATACCTTCCAGAATATGTGCCTTGCGTGGATTTTGATCGAGATCGGCTTTAGCAATAATCGCTTCCTTGAGAGTGGATTCATCTGTAGTAGCAGCGCCAACCACCTTGGCCAGCACGTCTTTCCAGGCAATTTCGGGAGAATCACTTAATAGATGGGGTTGCTCTTCTTCGCTGAGAAATCCAAAGTTCATAAGCACTTTGACGAACTGGCAGAAGCCATCGTATCGAAGGGTTCCACGAATGATGGTCTTTGCTTCAGGGATGTTGTATCGCTTGTCGTAAGGTGTGGAGTCTCGGTTACCATAACCGACAAAAGCGTAACCTGGATAGCCAGAGTTCAACGGTTTGGCTGAATCCATCAAGTCTGTACCAGAGACCTCAACCACCTTCAAAACCATTTAAGCTATCATCTATTGATGGATATACCCTATTCTTATAATTACCTTGCCGTTCTCGAGATACTTGGCAGTATTCTTTAAAGCAAGCAGAACGCCACGGGCAGACCATGAAAATTTGTAGCCGAATGGGTTGTTCGAGTTCTCAGGAGCCGGGAGACCACCGCAAAAGGAAATGAATTCAATAAGCTAAAAAAGAAAAGGCAAGGAATCAGTTCGATAAGCTCTCATTAGATCGATCAAAACTCACTTTTCCACCTTGTTGGTGCACCTCATCAATGGTACGAACTGCGTAAAGGTGATCAATACCGGGATCCAAGCCAATCTCATTCATAACAGTGATGCCTGCATCCTTAGCTCTGGTGATTCACACGCTGTCAGCTCAAGCTCTTAACGTGGATACCCTCACTTACGCTTGGTCATATTCCATCATGGCGGGTGAGACATAGGAAGTAGTGACGACGTTTTTCTTGTGCTTCACTGCTGCTTTGATAACCTTGGCATGGTAAATATAAGGGATCAAACTAAAGCAGCTGCGTGTAAGCAATTCCTGCATGGATTTGATTGATCGGTTTTTTACTTACCTGATAACAAGATCATGCTGGGCCACCAGAGCTTCAATAGCTTGATCGTCATTAATGTCACACGAAACGGCAGTTGTATTGCGAGGAAATTGTTTGGATAATGCCTGCGCGTTCTCCAGTCTTCTGCTGGCTACGGTATGTGTATGTCAGTTGCCATCGATGTAATTTGTTTCTGTTTCTCTTACCAATTGTCAGCTTGTTTTCAGGTCGACGAAGAATATATTCGACAGCAGGAGCAGCAACAAATCCGGAGCCAAGTAAAAGAATTTGTCTTTAAGGATTCTATCGCGTTTAGATATACAGTGGGCACAGGGTTCTTTGTCTACTTTACTTTTCAGACATAATAGTTGATGGATATAGCGTGTGAAAGAGAAAGGTCTGGAAGAGGGAGGGGGGAACCTTGTGTTCGTGCTGGTGATATTTATTTAAGCTGCTTATAGGTTTCGGAGATGTTCATTCCATTTTTGGTATCCATCTGTAGATTTCTGCATCCATCTCTTTTATCCTTCATCTATAACTCTATAACGCCCAAGGCATTCTTCTAGCAAATTCATAAGAATTAGAATGATTATCCCTGCTGTTCATCTTTTAACCATCTTTATACTTCTTTGTGACTAAGCTAAGACTCTAGTACTTACATTCCAATAGACTCGTGAGAATATGGCGGGCTTCAAATTCCCCTTGTAAGAAAGCTAACTGGAACCCTCACGTTTTCGCAATGTGAATGTCCGCGACAGCTTTTGATACGACCCAACTCTTCAGAAAGTAGAGACCACTAGACTAACTATGATCTATATGTTACTTCAGCAATTTGTTTAATTCTGTCTACTACTTTTGTATAACTGAAGTCAAACAACAACCATTTTAGAATATCTGAGACATAAGAGCAAGTCTTTTAAACAGAGTATGAAATTGACGTCGCCGTGCTAGGAATAGATATACACCTCGCCTGCTTCCCTTCCACAAAATCAACTACAACCAATAGTTCAGAAAATAGAAACAGCTTCCTAGCCTGCTTAAGATACTTCCAGACATTATAAACCCAGAAACACGATATATCTAAGTATTCTTAACAATCTATTATTGAGGAAATCCACTAAACTGATACCAAACTGGCAGACTTTCCGCAAGTCATAAAGGAGTGGCCTACTTGAGAGAAGATGGATAACTTTTCCCGTGTAGCGGTTCTGCAAAACTGAGGCTGCCCAACATGTTTTTCCTTCTATTGACTACAATAGTAACTTCAAGGCCGGCAAGACTTTTGATAGACATAATAAAATCTTTCTCCTCAGCTCCAAAAAAGGTGCCATTACCTACTAGTGTCAAAAATCCCTGATATTTCAGATATCCAAGGAAACGGGTTAACAACGATCAAGCAGTTAGGCAGCGGAAACCGAGTTATCGGTAATGCTTCCCAACCTATGATCCAGATATTACGTACTTAGAAACTATTTAAAGTATCAGCCATTTTGTGCTTTTTACGACCAAGTAACGTTATGTATGCGTGAGAGGTATACTAGGTCTTAGTGATAATCTGGTTTTACATATGATATAGAAGGGGGATGATCAATGAAAGAAAGTTAAAGCGTATATCGGAGCAACACAACGGATATCCAAATTGCAGCCTTCCATGCCGACATATATTGCCTGGCGTTGCAAAAATACTAAATTTTCATTCCAGAGCACTGATGCCTTCATTTATGTGGAAGGTAACTGGTGAAGCTGATAACGACCGTTTAGTTTGATTATCTTTGTGTCGTAATAGAATATAGATTATTTTATGGCCATTATAATCGATCGTCACCAGTAAAACGCGAGCAACAAATATAAAATAAGTTTCTACTGTTTAACAACGCGACCTAATAAATTGGATGAAGGTAAAGGACCACCAAACCAACAGATCAAAATTTCCTTGCCCAAAGAAAAGGTTCTGACACCGATACAGCAAAACCGGTGTGCTCGGACTTACCGACCCTGGCGGACAATGTTGGCCTATCGACGTCATATTTCGCCGGGGGTTTGCCGATACGGGCATTTTTTTTCTTTTAATTTACTTTTGGCTCGTTTTCTATCAAACTTTCTTCTTCCCCACTCCACGACATGTACGCCAACATCTTCGCTCGTTCAGCCCTCCGTTCTCGCGTTGCTTCTCGTCAGGTTATGCGCTCTGACTTGTACCACTTTGAAAACACGAACGGTCAGGTATGTGGATCAGCGGCAAAATTCGCAAAACTGATGAATCCGCAGAACCTTCCTTTCGACACTAAGAACCGTGCTGGTCTTGCTGTCAAGATGACCTTGTACCTTTCCTTGGGTTTCGCTGCTCCATTCCTTGGTAAGGATAGCTTATCGTCAAAATTATCATTTGCTTATCAGGAAATTGTTTTCTTGTGCTTAGGTGCTGTCTGGCAACTGTAAGTGTCTGAGTCACAAACTTTAAAGTTTTTTGTCTAACAGAAGAATTAAAGCAAGAAGGCTGGTTAAGCAAGCCGCTGTGCTGAGCCTCGAAGAAATAAAGAAAACAGAAAGCCACTGTGCGATCGAACTTTGTCCTAAAATAAGCGTTTTGAAACTAAAAATGGTGCCTTTTGTTTTTGGAGGGATGGATCAAACAGCATAAAATCTGCTCTCATTTATTGCTTGAAATTCTTTTTCTCTTTCCTCATGCACGCAAGCGTTCCGTACTATCTCCTATGCTGTTTCATGTTTGCGAGTGTCAAAGCTGATATCTCTTCGTTTGGATTGCCTCGTCACGATCATTGCGCCCTAGCCTACAATGGCTCATTCTATATATTCGGTGGACAGCCCACCCACTCTGACCTAATAATGACATTTTCTACATCTATTGCGCTACCACCAGCGGTACGTTTTCTGCAGATAGACCAACATATGCCGCAGTATAGCGCATGCGTCGTCACGAGCTATGGTCAGACGATATTTCCTTGTAATCAGACACTTAACCTTCAAACACTCAGGTGGGAATCCGCGCAAGCTTTAAATGGACTGTATCCGAATGTGACCATGGCCTTATGGAATGATATACTCGTCGTCGCTGGGGATATCACGTCTGTTTTTGACGTGCGGCTGCCATCCTCCTGGGTACAGCTACCGATACGTGCATTAACACCAGCTCCAGGTGTCAACGCACGCATGGCTGTCACGTCTCGGTGGGTGCTACACTTTAGCACCACCGTGCAGATCCCTCCTACGACAAACGGAATACCACTTTTCTATTATAACACTACAGTTCACTGTTTCGACCCTATAGCTCTCATATGGAGAGGGAAATTGATTGACTTCGCCATTTTGACAGAACAAATTAATGTCGCCACAATCTCATCAGATACCCTTCTAATTGCCCCTTCTCGTTTAAGCCATGCTCCTTTATCTGGCAAAGAGACGATCAACCTACCGGAAGAAACCATGTGGAAATTGAGTGTGTCAAAGGAGGAGCCACACTGCAACTTGTCTCGGATTGCACAGGTATCCTATCGTCCAGTGGCAGGTGCATCCATGACAACGATTTTTAAGGATCAACTTGTCGTATTTTATGGTGGTGACTATGTGAATCAAGGTAATTTTCTATTCTGGAACGTAACGACTTCGCAATTTCTCGAGCCACCCGCTTGGTGGACGCAAGCGTACCCGTCACCATCGTCCACTGCACAACAGAAACCAATAAGCACGCAGCAAGCAAGTAACAAAAACTCAGTATATGTCGCTATCATTTTAGGTGTCTTGCTTGGAATACTCGCCCTTTTGGTTATCTCGGTCGGTTGTTATTTTCTGTGTCGAGACAGACGTCGAAGGAGAAGAGATAGCCTTGCCACCGATCTAGTTCAGCCTGCCTATGTCTCTGATTCGGAGCAAAATACATTCGCATACATAACGAATCTGCGGCGAGGATTGTCTTCAATGACTACACAATCAGAACCCAGCGTTATTCCTCGCGAAGAAGCAACGTCGGCATCAGGAGATTCGGATACACGGCGTCATAGTCGCTTCACAGAACATTTTGATATGAAAACATTGTTGTTACCTCCGGAAGCGCAACAAAAATCATGATACATTGACCCTTGATTCTACTGTTATGATTAAAAATACTCTAGATTGTCTATTATTTTAGCTTGCCAGTTTAGCTGATTCAGTTTTAAGGATGACTGTTACAAATCAGAATTATATGGCAGTGTTACATCCAGCTGATGTTGGATCATTATATGCACCGGCAATACCAGATATAGTCAGTTACCTCGGAAATATCTTGTGGAGGCAAATAGATTGGTAGCCAAGTATTCTGGAAAGTAAGTCCCTATAATCTGGATCCCTCATACACCCATACTCCAGTTACTGAATAGGAAAGCCCACATTCAGCAATCTGTCATTCCGTGAAACGCAATTGCAGAAAAACAATATTTTGTGCACCGAAAGAACAAGATAATAGGAAGCTTTACATGGATTATTCGTAACAACTCATAATGGAAGTATATCGGCACTAGTTTGCAATCTACGAGCGACGAATGTCTCGCTTTTATTTCCCTTTCCATCTTTACCAAAAACCGAAAGAGTCCCTTTCCCTTCGTCCTTTTGCAATGATTCGTCTCTATTAATGTAGGTATGTCTGCAAATCCAAGAGTGCACTCCATCATTTGCTAATCAGCATCATCGTTGTCATCAATCAACTGTATCATTCGGAGCGAAATCTTGATGAACGAAAGCTTTTTGACTTCCAAGGTCGATCGGTGTTCTCCAACCTATAAGTTTCCGGAAGTTTCTGTGTAGCAAGCAAGAGGAAGATCGGATCTCTTTGCTCTTAGCTGGCATATTCTTACTGATGAGTTACTCATAAGAATTCGTTAATTCCTATTGCCCGGATCAGCCTGTTAGATACGAACGATGCCCGTCTGAGGTTGTAAATATAAACCTTTCGACCATCTTCAGGAATTTATATGCCCCATAAAATCCATGTAAGGTCTTATATTTGATTAAATCAGTAGCAGATTATATCTGTATAAGCTACGAATATTTTTGATTTGCATCATTTCATGCAAAATGATGGCTAAAAATGCAGTCCGCCCAAAAGAAGACTTTTTTTCCTGGCTACTTTTCTTTTTTTGAACATGCGCTTCTTTTGGGTCGTTGATTCGTCAACGGAGCATCCATCATCGGTGGCGAAAGGCGAAATTAACTTCCCAGCTGAATTGGTTAATCTGATCGTCCAGTATGTACCGCGATCCAGTCTTCCTGCGTTGGCCTTAACTTGCAAAATGTGGTACCATGTTGTGGTGCCCTTCTTGTACCGCCATTTGCATATCTGTACTCGACATCATTGGCACTGCCTCATTCGCTCACTTCGTACGAAAGAATCACTAGGATCTTACGTGGAGTCACTTGTTCTGCGAAAATCGCCTCGCTTGGTGCCTGCAAGGCTTACCAGTGCACTTATTCAGAGCACCAAAGAAGAAACGGATGAGACGACGATAGGTTATGTACGACTGGAACGTGTAGATCTCGATCATACAGGCTTAGAAGGAATAGAAGAACCAGCATGGACAAGTAGACCACGAAATGAAAATTACGCTGAATTGGATACAACCGAGAAAGAGGCAGAATGGCTAGGGAAAGTGTCCATTGAAGAAATACGCGAGGTTCTGGAAAGATGTACGCGTCTCCGCTATCTCGATGTTTCTGGTTGTGAGAACCTAGGCGATTTAGCCCTGCCCTTGGCGAGTCGGGTAAGGATCGAAGGTCTCTGGCTGGCCCTGGTACGAGGCTTGACCCCCCATGGTATGCAACTGCTCATCGAAGCAGAGATGCAAAAACCAGGTCCCAGTGCACTACGACATCTTGATCTATCGTTCTGTCGCCATCTGAACGATACCATTATGGCATCAGCTATGCAATGCTGGGGACAATCATTGACTCATCTCCGATTGAACTCTTTGTACGATATTACTGATGCTGGCGTCCTAAGCATTGCACAGCATTGTCCTAATCTACGCTTGCTTCACCTCACCCGATGCTGGCAGCTGACCAACACCTCCTTAGATTATCTCAGCCGCCAATGCCCAAAACTAGTCTACGTTTCTGTCGCCTTTTTGAGTCGTTCAAACGAACAAGGTATCGGACAATTTGTGCATCGATGTCCCCATTTGCGGTGGCTAGATATTACCGGCTGCGGTATTAACTCGCTATTCAAACCAATGATTATACGGACATGGTTTCAGGAAAGACAAACCAAGAGCTGGGGCGAGGTACATTTTCAAGACGGTGCAATGCATTTGTTGTAGATCATTGTGTTTTTGGCTTGCATGTAGTGTATATATTTAAGCATTTGTGTTTCTTTTTTCCTCTTTTTCTTTTCTTTTTTGGTGTCCAATGCTGTTATAATCCAACCCGGAAGAGAACTTGTTTGGCTTTTTTGCCCTTCTTTTGTTTAGTTGCGCTCTCTATGATTTGAGACCTGTCTGTATCCGTTGCTGAAATCCATGCGTTGGTATGAGGAGCCTTGGTGCGACGCATATTCAGCACAATAGGATGTTTCGGTGTAGCAGTGGGTAGAGTAGGGAACTCGTTAGCGTTTACTTTTTGAGGGAGAGATTTGCCTCGGTCAGGCACTGATGCCGATTTGCTGGCACCAATACTATTATGACCACTTGCACTTCCGCTGTTACTGGTTCCTGCCCATGCAGTCTTGTGCTGCTTTGCGGAGTTAATTCCCCTTGTTGGTATGACATCTGACTTTGCTGCTTTTACTTTTCCAGACGCAGCTTGCTTTGTGCTGCCCTTTATAACCAATACACGCGAGGAGGGGGCTGCAGCTTTCTTGGTGCTCGTTGCTGCCAGAGCAGGAAAATTCCTTAGCTATCCTATGTTATCAGTTCCAAAGATGGTGGAGTACCATGGCCTAAACTAACTACCTCATTTTCTCTGTCCTTCCAAGCTTTGTTAATTTCCCATATCTTGTCGGCATTGTCCATTAAGGCTTCAACACCCTCAATCACTGTACCGGCTTCCTGTATGTTACGGTCACATAGTGCAAGGATGCCGTCAAGGTATTGCGAAATAACTATCTCAGAGTTTCGGTAGGAAGTGGTCAATGCCCGGAACATTCCAACCTTTTCGTCCGATTTGAATAGCTGTTTTAGCTTTTCAAGAAAAGCAGTATGGCGCACTAGTGTACCATGGTCGACTGACGTATGTGAAGTCGAAAGGTTACCAAAGCCCTTAGGCTTCTGGAAAAGTTGTTGCTGGTTTTTCTTCTTTGTGGGCGCCCCTGGAACTATCCGTTCGGATGAGGTTCCTATGGCGTCGCGCCTCGAAGATGGTTCCTCGGACGTTGACGAGTTTGCGATTGTACAGTTTGCCATCTGTCTCTCACTTCCATGCGATTGATCGGCAATGCGTCGGCGAGAATGATCAGCATATTCAAAATTAATATCTATCCGCCTCGCTTCTGCCTTTTGCGCTCGTTGAAGGTTTCCCATCAACGCTCCATGGACTTCTACCTAGACATCCCACCCATCGCAGTTAGAACTTTCCCGAGAAGACAAGAATTTTAGAACACAATCATTTTCATTTACCTCATGTGCTTTCAAGTCGATGACAGATTCAAAAA
The DNA here is from genome assembly GCA_002749535.1 of Apophysomyces variabilis. Lineage (NCBI taxonomy): Eukaryota > Fungi > Mucoromycota > Mucoromycetes > Mucorales > Mucoraceae > Apophysomyces > Apophysomyces variabilis. The sequence continues at coordinate 685,206 of MZZL01000387.1, read as the reverse complement.
CGACAAACTTTTTCTCGAGGCATTGACTACGAAGACATGGAAAATGCTTTCGTCTGAAATGGTCTTCCTGAATGGTTTTTAGGTTAAGCTTCCAATCAGAAACAACTAGCAATATAACTTTACCAATCGATTGTAATTCGCATAGTACTCATGACGCGCTCCTCGTCGAACACATATATGACATTGTTCGTGCTTATCGCGGCAATGCTCAAATAGTTCGTCATCACTATAGAACCTCATTCGGCAAAACTGGCATTCAGGATGTCCCATAAAACCTGCTTCGTCCTGTTTCACTAATTTCGAACCTTGTTTATGATGTTTGTCAAGTTGATCCAGGGTGTATAATATATGTTCGTGTGAAAAAACCTTTTTGTGCCGTGTGCACAAATCACTACATGAGTTTTAGTCGTTTATTAACAAAGAAGCGGCAGAAGAAAGAATGAAGGCATATCCATACGTCGTTTGAATGCAAAGACTTACCAAAGCAGCAGATCATGGCTTTTCTTGATATGTACTTTTAATTCAGACAATCCCTGATCGCAGACTTCAAGACAACCTGGTATAGGGCAGTTATATTGCAGTATCCGCAGTGCTTCTTTGTGAATCTGCTTAGTCTCAAATCGTGCATCAAGTGCTTTATCAGCCAACATATGTTCCATATCATAATCCATGAAGGACTTTTCAGTATCCTTGGTGAAAATAACGGTCGATTGCTCCGTCTAGTTGATAGCATAAATGAATGGTTTGCTTTATGAACGCGTCCCAGTATCTACAATGTATTTACTTTGCAATAAGTGCACTGGCGTGTACCATACAGTGCTCGAAGACGAAGAGCGCAAAGGTGACATGTCCGGTGGTCGCAAGCCGCCACTGAACTGATGATCATTGGTTCGGTACAAATGAAACATAGATCTTTTTCATCGTGGGAATTGGAATCGTCCGTCTCCACAATTTTTCCCGTCTTGACTTTTGAACTCTGACACGGCATTGTCTCGCTAGTGATCTTGAGTTAAGACAAAGCTTGGATACCAACGCGCAAAAGTCACCAAAAAAATTTCCAAAAAAAAAAAGGTACCTGAAAAAGTGACAGCCTCAATGATCACGAATCCCGTCCCGCACCTGAATTGGCACCCGGTTTATTATGTAAGGCAGTGGAGATGGATTAAAGCGGTTAACGCTGACTAACCTTTTGTTATGCATGTTGACGAGTGACAATGTGCATAAACGGCCAAGACTGCAATTTGCGCTTTCAAAGATGAGCTGCTGAGTTGTACTGCACATGCGTTTTGCTGTCTTATATTCATATGCCGAAGCAAGAGTAAGCATATGGATTATTACAAGCTTCAAAAAGCCCAGGGTACTTGTAACCAAGTAAGTCTGGATGAGATTAAAACAAAAACTTGGATCCTGATGCTGTTATGGAGATTGTTATTGTCCGTCCTAGCAAGGCACTTCCTTACCTCATATTGATCCGTCTTTTACCTAGGAAAGAAGGGATCCAGAATAATTGCGGGTATTTATTCCTCTTTCATTCTGACACCTTTTTGTATCAGTGTACTGAATGCTCACATCCCTCCTTTCACGTCTCGGTTAATGCCCGGTTCCTGTCGCTTAATACTGCGCTGCTCTACGCTCGGACTTCCACAAAAGGGAATCAGAGCGCGTAAAAACAGCACCACAGCCAAGATATATCATATGCTTAGAAGATGACCATTGGATAGGTACAGTGTTGCGCTCTTGGGTATATGTTCAGCCTTAAATAGGCCACCAAAGAGGTCATACCATGACCCTGTTTTTACTATGCCACGCTCATCGAGTTCTTTAGCAACGCTATCTGCTTACGATAAATATAAGCTTGATATCCATGGCGATAATTTCAGTATACAAGAAGAGCGTGCTCTAGTGCGAAAGATAGATTGGATGGTGATGCCTATTGTCTGCACAATAAGTCTATTACAAGTAACGTAGTAAAGAATAAAGCGATCGATGCGCATATAATGCGACTCTAATTCATTGTTACACATTGTAGCTGCTCGACAAAACAGCTGTTGGAGTAGCAGCTGCATTTACCTTTGACGGTATACTTTCCGACGACTTACAATACAAGGCAATATGCTCGATATTTTATCTCGGATACTTCATTTCCCAGGTACAAAAACTGAACAAAATAACTGCCAGATCGGTCAAGTACTAAAGCGCCATAGTATAGTTCTTGAACAACTATTTTTTACAGCGCATCTCTCTAAGGAGATATATTGGGTTGACTACCTTTCTTTGGGGACTTGTGCTATTCTGCACTGGGTTTGTAGGCGAATTCTACCAGTTGATGATCCTGCGTTGCCTGCTTGGATTATTCGAAGGGAGCATGTATCCTTCTTTAACGCTTTTGGTTTCGACGCTCTACAGACGAAAAGAGCAAGTCGCACGACTGGGATATATTTGGCTTGCTAACGGTTTGGCAGGTGCCATCAACACCCCGATCGCCTATGGCATCACACGCATGGACAACCATAACTTGTCTCGCTGGAGATGGTAACCATATGCGAGCTGCTAGTAATTCCTTTTTCCTTACCACCCAAAGAAAGGACGTTGTTTATTCCTGGTGTCATTACGTGCGTAATTGGCTTCATCGCCTTTTTCTTATTGTTGGATGATCCTAAAGGAGGATTTCTGAATCTGAATGCGGAAAAACAGATCATCATCGAAGACCGTATCCATGATAACGCTGTGGTACGAACAACTACGATCAAGGGTCACCATATTATAGAAGCTTTGAAGGAAATACGCTTGTGGGCCTTCGTATTTTCGACTATGCTTGTCTTTTTAAGCAATGGTCCGATATGCTTTTATAGTATCCAGATATACGAAGTCATTGGGTATACCGTACGTAGGATGTTAGCAATCCGTATTTCAACTAACGCAACATTTAGAAATACGAGGGAATAAAATTAATGGTTACAGCAAGCGTCGCAAATAGTATCATGCTGCTGTTAGGCCTGTATCTTGTACGGCGTGCTCTGAAGACTTTGTATACCGCATGCCTAATGACAGCTATAGGCGCTTTTGGCATGGTTTTATTTATCATTATTCCTGAAAATAAGTACAAGTTGGTAGGCCTTTGTCTGCAGCTCACCATGGGTCCTATTTACGTGCTTATTCTGACATCGATCTCCAACAACGTATCTGGTTACACCAAAAAGATATTCTATAATAACATGATGGGCGTAGCATACACTGTTGGAAACTTTCTGGGACCATTTCTAATGACACCTACATCGTTCAGCTCCGTTCGTACTGGGTTTATTATCTATATCAGTGCCAACCTATTAAGTATCCTCCTTTTACTTCTTGCAAGATGGAGGATGGCAGTTGCGAACCAACGTCGATTGGCGCGTCCATGTCCGTTGGAAGACCACATAGAGGACGATATGACTGATGGACAGAATCAAACCCATATTTATCTACTTTAGAATCTATTCAATAAATGCTTATTTGTGTGGAAAACAAAGTGATCAAGCTCATTGTCACCGTTCTGCCTGAGAGTTGCACCTTAGTCTACAGAAAAGGAAACGTGTCTCGTACAGTCGTAACGGTCATGCTGAGTCTCATAAACTAGTAACTCCTTGTTATATTCTATAGAAGATTCGTATACGACTATTCTTTACAGCATTTTGGAAAGAACTCAAAAAAGCTGCGATTTATCAGTGTATGTGACTAGCCCTTCTCCAGTCGGTTTGCTCGCTCTGTTGCAGCCGCGTGCGGCTGCAGAAGATGAGTTTGTGGCGGTTATTAGCATAGTTTTTACGGCAGCAAAACATATAAAAACCTCATAAAATGCCATGCTTTTAAAAGAAAAGTCTCAATCTATGTTCAATGTTCAACAAGTGCACGTTTATTGATAGACTGTGAAGGTATCACAGTCGGATCAGCTGGGTGGAACAGGTTGCAAACACCGGCAAAATATTTTTGCCGTAAAGGTTTTTCGAAAATACAGTTATGCCGACTAGTCCATCTGCACTCGCTTCGCTCGTTACGTTACAGCCGCGTGCGGCTGCAGTAAATGAATTTGTGGCCATTTTTAACATATGTTTACGGTAACAGAACATATTGCTGAAAATGAAGTCCTCATTTTATGCAAGATATTCAAGGGGTGTACGTAAGTGACTGATATGATATGGTGTTGGGAAATAAAGATGCACCAAGTAAGATAAGTAGTCTAAAACGCGAAAAATGATCTGGAGACATAAGAACGTAAACAAGCCAGTGTCGTTCGTGGGCAACAATTTCAGATAGGCAAAAGAAGAGCAGAATGAATGTTTGAAGCCTAGGTACCTGCCTCGTATAACATAGCTTCTGGACCTTGATCTTACGTTAAAAAAATACAGAGCGAATGACGAAGTTAGCAATAGAATATGTAAGAAACAGAGATAAATTGAGTGTTCACTGAAGGTAACTGTCTCTAGGAACAAAGCAATAGTCCTCCATATAAGGATCTTATCATTGAGCATTTTTATCGTATATAAGACGGATTGAGGTCAATTAGACAATATATTCAACTACTCATTGCACTTTTGCAAAGCACTTGACCCTTCTCATTACTGCTGAAGTTTTTACACAATGCCTATTTAACTGTCCTTCGTAATATCTTCTACCCACTTAATTGCAGCTCAGCTCTCTTGACCCACACATCAAGATTGCATACACATACCAATTTGCTACTGAGAACAACAGTTCCCTTTGGCCTTCTTGGAAAGCGTCAGACAATATCTCTAACGAATCTGTTCCTCTACTTTATTGTTGGACGTATTCTTTTCTCCTAAATAAAGACTTCTATATATCAACTGAAGAGTACGACGGTCGAACCAGCTTGCAGGAAACTGGTTGTACTACCGGCAAAATGTTTTTGCGCGCAAAAATTACTCGAAAATACAGTATACTAATAGAGAGATAGAGAGATAGAGTGATGGTTAGTAGAGTGCAATAGATGGTGATCGTCCAGTAACATGGCGTAAAATATCTGGTGTGATCTCTTGCCAAGAAAATGAACACAGATGTTTAATTCAGTAGACACCGGAAACACAATTCATAAGATGCAAATCAGCTAATGAACTAACCTATTTCTTGCTTAAGTTTTAGGCAAAACCCAAGGATCTACTGTCCGATATTCAGGCCAAGCAGGTTTGAGACCTCAAAATCAATACTATTGGTCTAGAAAGAGTCACTTGGTTACAGCGTGAAATGAGGGTGGGAAAAGAAGAGAGGGAGTGGCTACAAAGCGGCACTAACTGCTGATCCCATCCTGTCCGCGCATTCGCGTCAAGTTCTATGTGAGGAGCTTCGTGATAACTTAAATTAATGATACAAGCTTAAAGGAGGAAATAAATTACTGCATAGGTAAGTCATGAGTAAAGATATTTCTGCTCAGACGGTCACCTGAACGTGACATAACGATAGCCTTTTTTGGAGTTACTCTTTTTCAGGGCTTCCCTAAATAATCGGCCTTTTGCTTATTGTCCAATGTGTTAGTTCCTTATAGCACTTTTCTGTGGAGATTTTTCGCGGTCATGATACCAGCAAGCTTTCGCATACTAAGAGCGGTTCTGTACCACCCTGTTCGCCCTGTGAAAATAGTTAACGGATAATTGAAATGACGCGTTAAGATTTGTTTCTCTTGTTGGCCCGAATCTTTGTAACTGTTGGCCATTATTTTACATCTCGTACCCGCATTCTCCCATTCCGTTATAATAGTGATGTAGGAAAATTCAAGATTTATTATGATTGTCATACATAGATATAGTTAAGCTATGCACGCGTCAGATTCTATATGCATGATGACAAAATTCATTTATGATGTGACAACTCTATCCGAACCGGTAGGACAGTAGATCTATTAAATACAAAAAAAAGCTTATTCACTTCTTGTTTCCTTAAAATGTTGTCCTCTTACCGTTTGGTCGGGGCTGTAGTTAAACACTTGTGGTTTATAGGATGAAGGGATAAAGAGATTGTTCCACACAACCTTCCAAATTAAAGTGTTAGATTTTTCATGCGCACATCACATTTAAATTACTCAATAAGAAAAGGCTAACCTTTGCTATCCACTCGTGCGCTTTGAGGCTTGGATGGAAGCAATCCATGTTGCTGAAAGCGAAATAGGGAACAGATGTTAATATTTTCTTTTTGGCGCTCCTTTTTTTTGCTTGTACCTAAGCATATTAATTGGGAACGCGGCAATATCAATATTCATGGGCTGGTATATCACCCCGAAGGTACCACCTTTGGTTGGCTTGTACTTCTCCGCAATGGCCTGAAGCTGAGTATTGTATCCTTACAAAAGCAGTCAGCATTTACTATTTCAATAATCAATTCATTCTACGCTTCTACCTTTGGACAGTTGATCCATGGTAGCATATTCGCCCGCTAAGTGGCAATCGCATTCTTTGGCATTTCGAATGGTGGCCGTATTATTGTCCTTTTCACGGCAATATTCTGGATGGGCTGCGGATAAAGGGAATACTTGGGATACTCTAAATGTTCCCACTAAAAACCAATAGGCCAATTGTCTGCTCAGCCAGAGTATGAGAATCGGCAGGTAACACTTACACAAGTTAACCAGTGTGCGTGGGATTTCTTTTTGAATACGTTGAATGGCCGCCTCCACATATCCGCTGTATTTTTCAACCGTAACATCTCCTTTGTGGTCACCACATGCCTCACATTGGTCATTACCTGTAATTCCCGGGCCAATGGTATTTAGCCTTCCCTTTGTTTCCCTGTAACCTTTAACCTTACTTCCGATTTGAATAGTAAACAACTTCCAGTCGTTGTCAAAGTCGATCTCCTTAATTTCTTTCATGCCTGAGTGAATTGTATTTCTTTGGTTATCGACACCCATGTATTAAATCATTAATGGCTTACGTGGGATAAGATAGTCTAACTCATGGTCCAGATTTTTCGCTATAGCTCCAGTTTGTGCTCCGTTAAGGACGTCTTCCTTTGGACGATCTGGGAAGAAACCAAATTAGTTAGAAGCCATAACGGCTTGCTTTCTAACCTACATTGATAAGGAAAGCATAGTGTATCCTGACAATACTCTAAGATATGATGACCTAATGATTCTCCTTGAAGATTCGGGCTGTAGTTTTTGATGAATTGCGCCACTGTCACAGCACCCTCATCGCCACCCATAGCATAAGCTTTGCCGCGGTATTCAGTGATGGCAGAGATATTCCACATACCCGTTCCCTCTGCATTCACACCCATCATGGCAAATCCTGCCATGATACTGGGTAAGAAGAATATTAGATGACAAGCCTACCTAGTTGGTCATTCTCTTCTACTGTATCGATCTTTACCTATCTCCCATAGCAGAGACAACTTTGATATCATCAATACGAAGGTCGGTCACGTCTGCTGCTGGCTGCTTGCGCGGAGGAAGCTGAGGACAGTTACCAATGCTGGTGACATTGACTGCTAAACCGGTTGAAAACAGGCCAAGCAAAATCAAACAACGGTAGAGCATATTTGATGGCTGACCTATAGAGATACTCTTCTAAATGTTACCAGTCGAAGCTGTTCCTGTTCTTTTATATCAAGTTGCAAAAGGCTAAGCGTGGAGTTTATTTTGCGAGTCAGCAGCCGCGCACACCAATCTTTCGCAGAACTTGCATTTTTCTTACGTTTTAGCCGTATATGAACTGGCTAAATAGACCGGACTGTAGGTCTTAACATAAAAAGAAAATGACCATAAAAGATAAAAGAAAAAAAAGCCCACGGCGGCTTAGCCGTCTATCACGAGTCTGCAAGCGGGACCCATCACTATGCAACCTAAAGGCTTTAACCTTTTCGTAGGTTGTCAAACAATGCAGAAACACGCATCGCCTTGGCATTTTTATTTGATTCTCAGAAACAGAGAAAGAACGTCCATCCAAACGGTAACATCAGTTGCACGTGGAGCGTTCATTCATCGTAACCAAGAGAAACGCAGTAACATCCGTTACACCGATCGTGTCACTTAATCAGCTGGCAACAGTGGCACTGATCTATTCACCTTATATGGCACTGTAAGCTTAATTTGTAAATAAATTCTGTAACTCGCCATTCCATGCGACATCTTTGTTGTTCTTTGTTGATCGTCGTGGACTATCACGACTGCAAAAAAATACTAAAACTGATTCGGTAAATATAAACAGATTTAATCAAGTCACACGGATAAAGGGAAAACTGGACGATATGAATCATCTTTGTTGTACAGTTTCTCCCCTAATAGTCATCACAAAAGCGAAATGATATCGTATAGTTACACTCTAGAAAGTTTGTATTCACCCGTTGCCGTTAGGGACAGCACACCTTTGTCCTCCCAAAGTTCAAGGCTATCCAAAACTTTGGTTTCTTGCACGTGTATTGCTTCTGCTATTTGTTTGCTCGTCTTTGGCCCAGTTTCTACGTGTCATGAAGTAAGCTAAGGGCAAATGCAGGACGCATATATGTAAATTACCATTTTCAAACATTGAAATCACCATAGCAGAGATAGGGTCCACGCGATATTCCTCTACGCCAGATTCAAATTCCAACTCTAGTGTAGTCATGCCTTGACTGGGGAGCCATTGCAGTTTCCGCGATACCCTGATGCGCCGAAACTCCGCCTCATACAGGTCCATCGCCCTATCACGAACTCTTAGTACCTATCCCACTTTTGCCTAGGACTTACTGTTGAAATCCTGGCCACAGACGGATGGATGCATCATCGTTATGCTCTTCATCGTATTCATCTTCATCGCCGTCTTCTTCGTTGTCGTCCTCGGGATTTTTCCAGTAAAACCTTGACAAGACAGCGACGTGAAACTCTGACGGGATCTCGTGCACCGTTTGGTGAATTTGTCGATCCAATCTCCGCGATTCATTGATATCCGCTACCATCACATCACACCGTATCATTGTATTTTTTGGGAAATGTTGCTTTAATACTTCGAGTTTCATAATCTGAATTTGTCCTAATTAAATCGCATGAATAATTTATCGCCGTTGCTTACCTCTTCGTCCGTGTCGTAGTCTGCACTAGAGCACAAAGCTTCCCTTAGTTTCTCTTCATAGCCTTTGACAAATACTTCTATAGGCCCGCAAATGCTAATCAACATAGCCACCGTATCGGATGATTTTCGCTGCCATCGTTTTAGCCTGGCTTCGCTAGTAGTCAGTGAACGGCTTGATATGTAAGAGATAAATTTTTACTTGGTTTATCGTCCATCATTTCTTGATCTTCGCTTGGAGCAGATCCATCCAGTTCGCTTAGCTCGAAAACATAGACTGGGTCCTCATTAGGAAGTAGATCACGGACTTTGTCTACTACTGCACGAATAGCTTCCTTTCGCACACTTTTGGTCGCACTGTCATGACGTTTAGTACCATCCGCAATGAAAAGACGTTTATGCCTAACGAAGATGTTAGCGGGATCAAATTTGTCAAAATTCAACAATACTGGATATAGTCTTCCATCAATTGGATAATGGGCACCAGGATGTCACATGTCGGATCCCATATTTTCACGCATCGAATACAACAGGTATATTGGTCCAGAATATCAGATGTGGATGCTCCCAGATGTAATAACCGAGTCTGCAACCTAGATGTATAATAAATACCTTTCTTTTTCTCTTTTGCTCAAAGTCCACATACACTTCAATCAATGCGTTTTGGATATTATCAAAGAGATCAAGTTTTTCAATAGCAATCTGAATCACTGTGAGTAGGCGCTCATACATCTATATCCAGAAGAAAGTATAACATACTTTGAGATCTTCAATTACTGGTTGGGATGTAGGAAACTCACGAATCAGATCGAATATCTTGGTAACACTAATTTGCGATACATGGTATCCATTAACTAGCGATGCAAAACTAACACCGCTTTCCTCATCACGTACCGAGATTGATAAAACACGTCGTACAGAACATGCTCAGAAGCTATCTTTGCCCGCAAAAAACTGTACCACAGTTTCTCTATGCATGCTATGATTGATCAGCGAAGAGAAATTGTTCACAACGGTACTCTCACCTGAATTATTGCCGGGTTCCTGCATCACGTGTGATAACCATGGAAGTACATTGGTCCGCAGCCATTTTAGCTCACAGTTTAAGACGTAATCGTCCTCGCACACATCGCTGCATCGCTCACTTGTGATCGCTTGCACCAAGGATAGCCAGTCAGGCATCAGTTGTAATGCGTTAACCCGTTTGCATGTCTCATTAAATCGCTCTAGCAATGTATCTGATATGGCAGAATCTTCCATTAAAACATCCTCATCTTGATGATCCATATCGACTTGGGTTTCCAGATAGTGTTCACATTGCTGCCGTAAAACATTATCCGGTATAGTCAATGGGTCTGCGCGTTTTCCTAGATCTCTTTCAAGATCACAATTCGCTATTTTTCGCGGTTGGAAACTATGAAAATCAGAGATGAAAGGAAGGTGTTCCCATGGCATAGATGTACATGCAAAAATGAAAAACATGCGTCGACTGGTATCAAAAGAAGCACGGAGCATGCGACGGATAGTCTGACAGAAAGCGCTATCCAGCCTCTCTTTTAACTTCTTTGACATAAGTAAACTATTCCTGTACAGACCATATGTTTTTATCAGTATTCTATTTAGACACGGCTTGCTTGATGCCTTACAGCTGCTACCACTTACTCTGGATAGACATTCTCTTCTTCCAATGGAAGATGGATCTTTTCATATACTGCATAGAGATCATGGATAAGTTGCGAAAACCGATGAAACACGAAGGTATGGTCCCTGTGATTGTTTTGCTAAGCGGGAATCATACAAGCAAGATCAGGCACTGCGCTGTAGTACTGGCGTTGTGGATAGGAGGATAACTTACTTTGAATTCCGCTTCATAGGCGGCGAACAATGGGTCGACCGCATGTTGTACATAATCCAAAGCGATCGCTAGTGAGTTTAAGCAAAAGATAACAGGTACGTTTAAAACATTTTGCTATTGCCCGCCTAGTTGTTTTTCCTTTCTCCATATTACCGATATAATAATCCTGCAGAATCGATGGTGGCAATGTCGGATCGTGCAATGTCCTCAACGGAGAATCGCGTACTTTGACAAAGACATAAGAGTGAGTACAGGGCGAAATTAAGACGAGTCTCAGAAAACGTTTACGTGTCAGTAACCGAGGTCTGCATTCCAAATACTGTAGAATATCATTCATCGTGGGTAGCTAACGAGCAGGTCAGTAACCATGCGAAGGACGACATGAGGATCGATCTAACTCGGACCTTAATCTGAAATGTAACAAGAGATATGGTTTACACATGTGCTCTTTGTGGACTTCACAGTTACCACCAATCGACTTACAGAATGGCCAACATGGCGGCAATGAAATTTAATGAATCGCGGTATGGCTTGATCAATGTCGTCCTGCATAATTAAGAAAAGAAGTCTATCTGTAACTGGTGCCTCAAGCGGGACATTTCTTTTCGGAGATCAACAGGTTTAGTCTTCAAACTCTCGTTATGGATACTTTCTGCTATCATATCCTACGTACACACATAGGCAGGCTGAAAATAGGAAGGTTACTGTTTTATTGCGAAGACATCTATGACAAAGATGTTTTACTTGTGCCATCAAACAGATAGATCCATGCTATAGTCGAATTGCAATCTTTTTAATTAGCATACGCTTAACCTTCGCCACTGATCAGGAAACGTATATAAGTGACTTGTAACTATGAGTTGCTTTGACAGGGTTATAGTCCCTACCGTTTAGGATACAGGAATAGGTACGCTCGCTAGAAGTACTCCTACTGGACCATGCAATCGATAGCTAAAAAAACTTGAAAACTTGTAACGTATTGTTACCTAAGCATCGCGGAAAACAACTATTAAAATAAGCCGACAGTTTTCCATTGGTAGAATAGACTGCATCCAAGAAAGTAGTAGTAATCTCGTACGCCCATGCTTAGTTTATGCAAGAATATTGCATAAACAGAAGGTGAGAAGCTAGTAAGGATTGACAAACGTAAAGATATTGCGTTGTTGGTGTTTTGAACTTTCTGCAGACATTATTTCACATGAGTTATGCTATGTCATACCGAAGATCATCGGCGTCCCTAAGCATAAACCCTAATTATGGATTTCATCATGGGAAAGAAAATGTAAACTAAAAAAGGAAAGAAACCAAGGCAAAACAAAGGGGATACTATTGTGTTTCTTGTTACGCCCTCCAGATAGATCGGGTGGTCTTGTTTTTTATTTGTGACAAAAGCAGATGGCTGTAAACTAATTCTAGAACTGGTGTTTCTTAACTTTGACGTCCTCATGCAGCCCAGTTGTAACCAATAAACGTAAAGATAAATATACTTTGTTTTCGTTGTGTATTTACTGATCAATGTATCCAATGAATATTTGTTTGTTTGTTGGGTCATCTGCCGTTCAGTCAGTGGAACTCCGGAAGCTAAAACCTGGACATGACACAACCTTGTTGAAAGAGTTCTGGTCATTGTTGATTGTAATCCTTTCCCAGAAGCGGACTGTGACTGGATCCTACTGAGGGCAAAGAGCATTAATCCAGTGTTTACTTGTTGACAAGCTATTGACAGAAAAATCCAAGGGATGTCCCTATACTTTTCCTTTTACCCTATCAAGAAATGTTTGGTTGTCTCCTTTTTCTCATCGTGTATACATTCGACAACCTACTTTTACAGAAGCACTCTAACTTATTTCTTTCTGTGAAAATTGTGCAAAAAATAGAAAAGGTGAGGACTTCTAAGGATATATGAAAGGAAGGACCAAGCTTTTGTAGCAATTATTTGCGTCTTTGAAGTTATGTTGCATCAGACATAGAATAATCTGTACTAGCATGAAATTATGTTCAGTATACGTTTTTTTTTTCATTTTTCGCTTGGAGGAATGTGAAATCACAAATAGTTAGGTTGAAGAAAAAAAGGGATGACTGCAACAAAAACACTTGAAAACCCGTCCCTTGGTTTTGTTACCTCCTTATATTGGCGTAATCCAATCCACAGATTCGGCGAAGTTTCTCACTGCCCGATTTCAGATAACATCTCGTGAAGAATCCAAAGTTGACCTCATATCAACGAAATGTACATGACCAAGTTTTGGTAATACCATATATAAGACGTTGACAACAATGACACCAGATGAATTCATTGAGTTCAACATATATTCTTTGACGGTAGAACCATAATATGGAAATATGTCCTGTTACATATCACTCCGATATAACTTATAAAATCCCTACCAAGTCTAGGTGAAAAACCTTTTTTTTCTTTGGCTCTCGGGTACATTGACGGTGAATTAAAGCATCTGCATTTCGGATTGTTAATATTTTAGTTCTATATAAGTTTTTGTGTGTGGTTACTATTATGGTTATATAAGAGTGAGAAATAAGAAAGATTATTCGGTTTCACCGTGAGGAGGCGGCGAAGGTGGAGAAGGGATATCGGTAGATGAACCTTGATAAACATGGTCAATGGATTCTAGAACATTTGTCCAGTCGTCCCCCTGGCCAGGTACTGAAGGTAGACGTTCCAAAACAATGGGTTCTACAAGATGAGAAGAGTAATCTAAACTATCGTCTTGTCGCTGCCAAGTCTCTGAGCCTTGAGACATACGACCATCTTCCTCCTCCTCTTGTTCTTCAGTAGGCTGTGTAATAATAACTGATATGGACGAAGGCGGCCTGTAAGACGGGCCATCTCTTAATGTGCAGATTCGAGAGGACGCGGACGACGTGCCGAGAGGACGTGCCGACGATATGACTGCCGGTGCTGGTGGTGTCAAGGCCACTCTAGGCGATCCAACTGCCGTAGAAGCCGAGGACGATCGATCATTTTCGCTTGCTATATCACCAGGCATGTCGTGAGGCAAACCACGCTGATATCGAGGCGGGGTTTGCAACATCATTCGTGAGCGCATCTTGCGTTCTCGTTCATATTCGCTCCATTTTTTCATTACGATCTTTGAACTGTCAAATTCACCCGATTTGTCGCCATGGTGATCCTTTGTTTCACCCTCGACTTTTCGCGTCTCGCCCCAAGTGAAATCGTCAAAGTGCCAGTAAGCATAGGTGGGTAATACAAAGTTCCAAATGGGGAGACTGAAGAGATAGATCAACATCCAGCCCACATAAACTAGTTTACGGCTTGTCATCACGATCAATACGGCAGGGAGACCAAGAATGAGAGCTAGTAATATAAGTGATAAAACCGCAGGTTGGCCGATCAAGGCCAATACAATAAGATAGAGCGTAAAGGAAATTGCAGCCGGTAGCGCAAGCGTCCCGACCAGTTCCATGAACACTACAAATTGCATGGAAAAGCAAAAAGTACCACACAAATCGCGGACAAAAACAAGCTCCATCAGGTTGTGTATGGTTGAATTAATCCATCGGCGCCTTTGAGACAGGAGAACGGCAAAAGAATCGGGAACGACGGTTTTACAGACTGCCTGAGGAACAAAAAGCATTTTTCGACGAGGAAATGTTCTAAGCATGAGCGTGGAGAGGTACCTGTCCTCCCCCAGGAGCAGAAGGTTCTTTTTGTGTAATGTATCGACAACATTTTCGGAATAATGCTCAATGATATCCGGATTGGCAAGGATGGGAACCCAATGACCGTTGGACCCTTTGGGGGCCTTGATACGATACATGCAAAAGCAACCAGGTAGACAGGTCACATTGCCAAAGATCGACTCAAATGCTTTCGATTGATGATGTGAAATGTAGTACTCAAATACTAGAAGCAAGTAAGAAAAGGAATAAGAAAAGAAAACGAGATGATAGAGTAAGCGATTTGTTCATCTTGACGATTATAGTGTTTTTTCTTCTTACCTTGGATCATGGAAACCCAGCTGTCCGTCTTATTTCCAATCTTGGTTTCACCACAGAGTCCTGCTACTTCTGGGTCATTTACCATGCAACTGATAAGACGTGACAGAGCATCCGGATAGACCTTGGTGTCGGCGTCCACCATAAGAACAATCTCGTATTTATCCGGACTGACCCCAGTAATTCGCCAAATGTTGATAAAGAATTCATATTCAAGCATTGTCATACGTTCGTCAAACATGACTTTCTGCAGGAACGACATGAGGATCACCTGACTGTCTCGTTTGCCGCGATTTCCGGGTTTTGCTTCGCTCTGCTCCTCTGGCGCGCCACATTTGACAATGGTAATCATGGGAACCTGCTGTTGCTGCGAAGGATCGACTGTGGTATCATCATACTTGTAGAAACCTGCGAATACTTTTGCCATATTATGCCGCTTTGTACCATCAGCAATCGCCACATATGAACATGGTTGAACTTCTTCCGTTGGCACAAGGAAATCACGCATCATGGAGAGACAAATATCCGGGGTGGACGCAGAATTTCCATGGCCGGTAATTAGGCCGTCCGCAATGACAAGGATCAGTTTATGCGAATTAGGATAATCCGTGGTTGCTATCGAATCCAGTGTTGTTCGAAGACCTTCGACACCTTCGGAATAACAGGTAACAAGACAGATAGTATGCGCCAATGCAAATCCAAAAGGCATATAATCTCGTTTAGGTTGCGGTACTGCATGTCTAGAAATGGCGTAAGGGCAACTCAGAGACGATGTGCTGGTCAATCCTGACGAAGAAGAGATTGAAGTTCGACGAGAGGGAGGCGAGCATTCGCTTTGACGTCGTGATGAATAACTTCGACTATTTTCCGATCCTGTCGGTCTGCGCAATCCACTTTCGCCGATCGGGCCAACTGTAGATCCATATTGACCCAAAGCTCGTGAACTGGAATATATATATATGTATACGTACAGACAAAGGTTAAAGAGATAGAAATTAATAACCAGTACAGCAAAACAAGATTACACATAGAAATAAGAAAAGGAGGGTCTAATGAATTGAGCTTGCATAGCAAATTCTTTGCCCCATTTTCTTTTGCTTTCTTCTTTTTTTTCCCTTTTGCTTTGTTACCTGGGAGAATGTTTCCATAAATTACTTCCAGGTCTTTCCATTGGATTAAAATGCATGGAACCTGTGTTGGGTTGTGTGAAGCGGGAGGTACGGGGCATGAGTGTGCGTCTGGATGATTTCTGGGGGCGAATGGCTTCTGCAGGGCGATAGATGCCCGAGGTCCAGTACTCTATTTCGGCTTCACGTCTCATTCGTTCACGATAAGATCGGCCTTCTTTGAAATTGCCCAGTTTCCAGGAAAGAAACCAACCAAAAACAACGGCAAGAGCAAACTTTACCAGAATCACTCCGAGAATGACAATCAATGAAGCGTACAGAACCACGTCCGAAGCAATGCAGCCGACACTTTTGGTATCTATTTCACCGACTTTGATAATATCCGTTAAACAAGCGGCCTCCTCTTTCCATGATGAACTCGCCATTCGATGAGAAGCAACGATATGGGTAATATCCTGTCCACCATAAAGAGCAATATTTTCGAGAATGCGCTCGATCAACCCTCCCGAGGGTATGTTCAGGAGAGACAAAGGAAGTGCTTGCAGTAAGTTAAGATTAAGAACATTGCTAGAAGAGATAATAAAATATATCCCGGCCGAGTTAATCCATCAAATGAGCCTGCTTCACTTTTTCTTTTTTCTTATTTTTTTTGGTACCTATTATAAACGGCCAAATGTTCGGTGGCATAGATATCTTCCCAGTCGTAGTATACCCTCCCCGCCTTATCAAACTTGCCCTTCGTATTTGGCACGCCAAAACGGGCAAGATTTGCAAATTCTGAGCGGGCTGTTGGTGAAGTATGACATCCTGAATGGTTTCCGTATGTCGAACTGTCGGGGATATCATCTGAGAAGAGCCTGCAGGGAAAATAGGTAGGTAGCTCGGGGTCACCTACAGTAACGGTCTGTGATTTGGAAGTGATCACTTGACTGCATCGACCGTGGACATTTTGAAACAAGAAGGAGGCATCCTTGCCTCCAGCATCAATAGGTGGATAGATGGGATTAGTCACATTGACCCATTCTTTCACCGGTGGATGCCCTTTCCATGAAGCCAGGAGATAAGCCCAACCATGGATAATGACATATCCTTTGTTGAGATTTTCGGTTCGGAAACTAAGGGGAGGTCTAGGACAAACAACTTGCGTAAATCCGAACGTAAGAAAACCGACAAAGGCCATAAGACAAAGGATAATTGTCACAAGTCCTATCTTTTCCCGGTAGGCGAATTGAGCTGATTTGTCCTTTTTGCCTAGCGTCGCCGAGGTAAAAAAAGAGACAGACAGAAAAGAAATTAGTTTCGCACGATTCGAGTGCTTGTAGGAAAAAGTTATACCTATTGATCTCAAAATAAACGGAGGACAGCAACAGGTTACTATGTAACAAAAGACTGTCCATAAATCCAATCGTTTTGTTTTCTTGGGAAATGGAGGCGGATCATCAGAAGCGTGCTTTTCTTCGTCTTCTCTAGCCAGTAATCCTCTGCGTAAAACAGATCGGCGCGTTGGTGTTGATCGATCCAATGTAGTTCGGTAGTGATGTTCTTCTTGCTGTGTTCGACGATGTGTATGGTATTGTCGATGATGAATATCTATACGTTCACGTTCGGGTCGAGTCAGCGACATCTGTCTACTGAGGGTGTTGTCCATTTCTAGAGGAAGACGAAAAGCGATGCAGTGTGACCGATCTACAGAGCAGAAAACAAAAACTTTATTACTTTTGCTTCGACCTATTTTTCTTTGACCCGACCTCTCTCCTTCTTTTCTTTACTAAACGATTGGATAGGATACCTTGAGAATAATATTACAACGAATGGCAACAGACACGGAAAAAAATAGTTAACAACGTAAAAAGAAGAGACAAGAAGAGGAAAAAGGAAGGGAGATAAAGGGGGACGGGGGGTGAAAAAAAAGAAGTTATATGAGGGAGATCTAAGAACCAAAAGTAAATGGACAATTGATGCGAGAAACGAAAATGAGATATAAGTCTCAGGGGCACAAGGCACTAAAGAAAAGAAAAGTTCTTATTTTGGGGTAAAAAGCAAAGGAAGAGAATAGCCTTTTTTGTTATATAGGGGACAAAAAGCATGTTAAGGATACTTTTCAATCCAACGCGATGTCGTTGCAACCAAACGATCAACAAAGATGCATTCACCTTTCTTAAGCGAAATGATAGAAAAGGAAAAAGCACATGTGCGATGTAGAGTCATTGACGAAGTTCAGATCGTTCTTTCTTCAAGTCTGTGCACTTTTATTCACCAAAAGAGATGCGATGCGGTAATAACAGAAAATAGAACAAAATAAATACAAAAACAAATGAACAAACCTACTTTCTTTTTCCATCTTCCTTCTTTCCCCTCGCTTTTATTTTCTTCTCTATTACACTTTGTACCCTCTTTCTCACTTATATACAAGATTTTGTCTTTTATCAATTGATGCCTTCAAAAAGAAGAATGCAACTTCAACAAATCCTTAAATTGAGAGAGAATCTATTTAACCCTACAAGGAAGGAAAAGAGAAAGAGGGAATGACGAGAAATGGTGCGGTGGCGTAACCAAAGCAACCCCAGTTTTTTCCATTGTCATCCTAATGAATCAATCCAAATTTATGCACTGGAGACCATTGGTCAAATCAAGTCCTGTTTTGATCCCATTCTAGCATCATCCAAATGTATATGTGGAGCTTGGTCTTCCAAAAAAAACTTTCATTTAGGCTTTTTCTAGTCTTGATCTCCCGAATCCCCTCGTTCCAACTTCTGTCCCTTCCATTTCTTTTTTCCCTCGCTCCTTGTACTATCCCTTCTTCAGTAAAAGACGAAGCGAAAATCGCATGCAGGATGGAGAAAACCCGGTCATACTTGCTAGTTACAAAGTTATACCGAAATATATGGTAAATACAAACAAAACACGGCCAAATAAGAACAAAACGAAAATCAAAACCGAAGTTATTGTTTCTAGTGATCATAACATCAACGTTGACAACGAATCGCTAGAATGCAAGAAAGCCCTTGATAGCCTGAGCTAAGTATCTTTCACTACGTATGACGAGAGTATGATCATTTTGGATTATGCTGCTTTTTCCCCAGCGTGATTATGTTATAAAAGAGCGACAAAGTGCGTTTATGAGTGGGTGTGATGACGGATGACAGATGGATTTTACAAAAGGCAAACCTCATTGTGCTTTTTGACTTGCTCTTATCATTAGGTCACCTGTCAACAACTTTGATTTAAATTCAACTTGTTCCCAATCATGATCACCCTGTTTGCATGATTATGTCACCTAGTTTTACTCCTCGCTGTTAATGCATCCCATTTTGACAAAGCAAACCCGATTGAGCTGGTCTGATATGTTAGCGTTGGTCTTTTGTTTCGCAAGATGAATGTCAATTCCCACTTCTCTTCAGCAGCGTTAGGGTAGGCTATAACTAAATAAGGCACCAACACAACGATGAGTATGGCTATAGAAGAGAAAAGGCATTGAAATTGAATGTACCAGGAGAGGGTAGATGATGATTGCTTTAGCACAAAAAGTTTTGGAATTAGATATTGATTGTGTCTCGTTTAAAACTATCCACGTTTCCCCGAATAGGGGTGCAGAAAACAAGACCGTGAACCTGGAATGAAAGAGTGGGGTCATTTTGCCCATGTCCGTGACATTGGGTTGCCAAGATTACGGCAAATTGTTATTTCTGGCCAAAGATGGCACTTGTGTGCCTCTTGGATAATGGTCAAAGTGTGAGTCACCACGGAACGGGAAACCAAATGGTAACGGAAAGGTGTCCACCGTCAACCGATCGCAATTGGATTTTGCAACTCCGGGGAGCCAATAAGGCACTATGATTTATATATCGATCATCAGTCCTCATCGTCGGCTTCGAAAGATGAAATGCAGCAGATTAATAAGAGTGAGAAAAGAAAAACAAAAGGCAAACAGAAAGGAAAAAGAAAATAATAAGAAACAGAAAAAAAGGAAAAAAGACCGTTTATCACATCACACAAGTCTCTACGAGGACGACCAATGACAAAGAATTATATACAAAGAGAGTGACCCCATGAGAGGAGAGGACAGTGCGATAGAGTTTTACTATAGCTAAGGCAACGCACGATGTCGGTGATTCTTAGGCGACGGAACGATAGCCCCCCGATCCGAAGGCACAAAGTTGAGGTTGCACAATAATGTATCACCTTGTGGACCGGCTTCAGTTCCGTAGCGTATTTTATACTCCGGTTGCTTTAGTTACCGGCTCTGGTCGACGGTGTGATTTCCCATCTTCCATGTCATGTCATACCCAAAACAAGCAATGAAGATATACATTTCATTAATCAATCATTGGTTTTAAAACTCTCAGTCATCTCACGCGATGCATCACGATGATGACATTTTGACATCCTTTCCGTAAGCATTAAGGCGGACCTTTGATAACTTCCTTAGAAAGGCTATTCTACACGTGGATCATCTCACTTTTTAGCACTCCCAAACTCCTGCAACGCCACTTTTTTTTTCTTAACTTCGCAATGAAGTGTTTATCGGTCCTTCAAAGGAAAAACGAACTAAAAATCTTGTAAGCCGATAAGTTGCTCTAATCATTCTCTCTCTGTTTGAAAAGGGCATTACCATGTTGTTGATCGTCACCTTTTTCCCAAAAACTTTAAATTATACATAACTAGCCCTTCTCCAACCCCTTTCTTCCCCTTTTTCCCTCCCTCAGATTTCCCTCTTCTTTTCTCTTTTTTTTTTTTTTAATCTCTCTCACTCTCACTCTTCTTATTTTCTTTGTTAATTCCAACCAACATGCTACAACGAAGAACTTCACATCATAGTACCAAAACACAAGCCTTGCCACCCAGTAGTTGTGGTAAAGATATCTTAGCAGCTGCTAAAGAAAACAGAATTGTAAGTGGAATTGATAGAAACCATCCCGTTTGATCTGAACTAAATTTTTTTCTTGTCATTTTTGGAAAATAAAAAATCCTCTTTAGCGCGCCACAGGTGGATTGGTCAAAAGGACGTCGTTAGGCAATCTACGAAAATCCAAATCTTCGACTACTGCTGCCCGCCAAAATAATGATCTCTTGACAGTCGATCTAACGATGAAACGACGATCTACGGGATGTCTTCGACGACCATCGTTTCTCAATGCACAACAAAAAGCGACACAATCTTCCTTGACCAATAGTAACAATAATAATGCTGTCAAGGTAAATCAGGCAAAAAAAATAACTCGCATCTTTTCTCTCTCTCTCTGTGTGTGTTTGTGTGAAAGATCACATGGGCACTAAGTAACATGGCATTAAATCCTTTTTTTTTTCCAAAATTTGTAGGCTTGGAGACCACCGGGATTCTATGAAATTCCCAATATTCTTGGAAGCGATTGTTTTTTGAAACCGGAAATTGAGCCAAAGACATATGACCTACGTACATTCAATCCAAACAAGAACATTTCCAAGCGACCTTGGTTACCAGCCTTCAATTCCGAAATCCCGCAGTTGCCACCTTTGGTTCGATATGAAAATGAATTTGAAAGACGTATCAGAAAAGCTCTCCCTCAAATCCAAGTCAACTCTCTGGATCCACGTAACAAGTATGGTGGTTTCAAGGAAATCGGCACGGGGTAAAACTTTAAAATTTTCTTTTTCTTTTTTTCCAATGTCGCAAATCCGACTCACCCAAACTTTTTTTTTTTAGTGTGAATGGATCTGTAGTACGTGCAGTGCATCGGTACAAGAAAAATCTACACCTGGCTATCAAACGATGCCGATTGGATCCAGACCGAGAATACCGTGCAGCCATCGTCCGGGAACTTCGGATTATGGCTACAGGTCATATTAACCTTATCCGATTACGAGAAGTCACTCTATGGCGAGATGATGTCTGGATGGCCATGGATCTCCAACGTTGTTCTGTTTTTGCCGTTCTCTGTCAACGTGGAATTCCGGAGAATTTTGCCGTTTATATTGCCTGTGAATGTCTCAAGGCTTTGATTTATCTCCATGGCAAAGGATTTATTCATCGAGATATCAAATGTGAAAATCTATTACTAGGTTGGAATGGCGAAGTGAAACTTGGTAAGCCTTATCCCCTCTTTTCCCCACCCCGAGAAAGAGAGAGGCAGAGGGAAAAAAGTAACCACTCACATTATGATTTTTTTTCTTTTTGTTTGTGTACGCACAGCTGATTTTGGTCTGGCGACCCGAATGAACAAACGAAATCGCGACCGTCTTGGCACTTCTAAATGGATGGCACCTGAAGTCATTCGTGAACAGTATTATGATGAAAAAGTGGACATGTGGTCTCTGGGCATCACTGTCATTGAAATGATGGACCGAGTTCCGCCACATTACCTGATCAAGGATGAAATCGAATTGTTTGGTACCATCCTCAGTGAACCCAGCCCAACCTTTACGTACAGTTACCCATCCATGTACATGCGGGGATTGGTTGCATGGTTACTTGACGAGAAACCAAGTAAACGACCTTCCGCACGGGATGTACTTCAGGTAAGAAAACACATACACACACTATATAACATAGGGATCTTCCCCTATGTTTTCTTTTTTTCTTCTCATTTTGCTGATTTATTTATTTTCTTATAAACTACCATTAGGAAATTGATGCACATGTACAAAGTAAGTTGCTGCGGTGCGCCAACTCGGTGGAATTAGCACGATTTGTCAACCAAGTACTGCCTCCCAATTAAAAATAATGCCATACGCCCCAAGAAGAAAACCAAAAAGAAACAACAACAAGAAAGAAAAAAAAAGCCCTCCGTTCCCTCTCTATCTATCTATCCATGGTCTTCGTCTTTTACTTTCTTACTTCATGCCCCTCTGCTCGATCAGAATAACGACGATTCCCTCCGGCCTTAAAATGAACGCGTAACATATACCCAAAGTTTCCCTTTGAAACATCAACACCAAGCCCGCTGACCCTTACTCCAGCTTCTTTGAATTTTTGGTGACACATACACACATACATATACACAACACGCATCCAACCCACCCACCCACTCACTCAACTCCACAACATATCTGCGCCATGCATATTCACCCTCAAAAAAAAAAAAAAAAAAAGGGACAAGGATTCCCTTTCTATCCCTCACTCAGTCACACACACACACACACACTCTCTCTCTCTTTGTCGGTTTTTTTTTACGTGGAACTTTTTTTTTTGCCCAAACCATCTCAGAAATATATTTTTCCTTTCTTTTTTTTTTATTCTTTTCTGTCTAAAAATGAATAAAGATAAAAAAACAAAAAAAAAAAGAAGAAAAAAATTCACAAGGAAACGAAAGAGAACAATCATGACCAATTCATTCCATCGTATTGTCCATTAGCATATGCTATTTCGGCGATAGAGGGTAAACTTGGGTCAACTGAGCATGGTCACATTTCTCACATGCTCAAAACGCAATATATATCCTATGCAGGACCTAAAGTAAAACCTTCTGAGCTGTAACAAACATCATTAAGAAAAGCTATGACCTTTTTCTTCTGTTTTCAGCGAATATTGCGTTCTAGACACTTGCACCTAGTGATGTTAATAAACCTTTTTTTTTTGTTTATTATGATGGCTAACAGAAAAAGGAAATAAAAAAACAAAGGTGAGATCACCTATTTCCGTTAGGATGAGCCTGCTTTTATTTCTCTTTTTTTCTTTTTCTCATTCCCTTTCAAAGGCGGAATGACCTTTACACCTCAGATACATAGTTTCCTATCCAAAATAAAAAAAAAAATTGAATTCGTTCAGTTGTTGCCATAATTTTCCTTTTTTTTTTTTACCTGGGAAAATTCCGCTTACACCGTGTAGACGTCCTGTCCACCAGTCATTGACATCCGCTGTTCGTTCCAATACTTCTATTCTATCGCCGTTTCTAAAACTCAGATCACCTTCAGCCTGCGCATCATAGTCGTACAAGGCCACGACATATTGAACACGGGAAGGTTTCGACGACGGGGGTGGAGGAGGTGGAGGGGCTCGCTGTTGATGTTGTTGTTGTTGTTGTTGCGTCCATGCTGGGGTTTTCCCCATGGAGATCGGTGTGGCCTCCAAAGTCACACCACCCGCAGGGGAACCATACGCAGGTGGAGGTGAGGTACTGCTATTACCCATATCGGGAGAAGACGGCGATGAGTAAGATCCACCTGCTTCTTGTTGCTTCAAAGCGGCACGTTCCTTCAATGAAAGCTTAGATGTGGTGGATCCACCAGAGGCTAAGAGAAGAACAACAATAGAATACATCCCAAGGTTATATTGCCTTTTCTCTCCTTCCTTTTTTTTTTCTCTTTTTCTTTATATTACCAGCAATCCATGTTTTTCCTCCAGCTTTCAGTAAATCCAGATTCTCCAATTCAGCACGACCGTCTCTTTGGGATTTACGCCATTGGTATCCTTCTTCTACGCCCATCGATTGAGTTACAAAATGCTGATTATTTGCATTGATTAATTCATGACAACGCGCATAAATCATGCCATAAATCTTGCATTGCAAGTAATAGAACTGCTCAAACACAGGACGGATAAACTGTGTCTTGAGATAAAAGAATTGAGGCAATTGTTGTTTGAGCATATCATTCAGATACTGGTAATCTTGAGTGGCCGTCTCCAGTTGAGCCTCGAGTTTTAAGATTTGTTTCTCTTCATTGAAACTGCGTTGTTCCTTTGCTTTAAGCTTATTCAGACTGGTGCGATGTCGATCATAATCAATCAGTTTGTGGTTGCGTTTGGTCATTGTCTTTTGGATAATCTTCATGATCTCCATCATTTGCATTGTTGGTCCAATCACATAACGATCCACTGCATCCTAAACCATACCATTAGCTTGCCAAGAGGAGCCAAGCAAAAGAAAACGGGTTCCTGTCTGTTTCACTTTACCAACTCTGGTAATATCTCAGCTCGACAGTAATCCATGGCAGCCTCAGCATCATTCACCGCTTGAAGGGCAGCAGCAGGTGTCTGCTGGAACCGACGTTGGACACCACCTTCCTCCACTTCTACGCCCAAATTGGAACTATAGATGGTGGCCATGAAAGCGGACATCGATGTCTGATGCATTAACAAAGCTAAGGTAATAAGATAAAATGGAAAATGAATTCTCGCTTATCCAACCTTAGGCAGACCCATAAAACCAAAATAAAAAACAAGACTTACCAGAAACAGCATCACGAAAGGTCTGCCCATCTTTCTGCAATTTCTCGACAATCTTGATCTGTTCATTGAACTTTTTCTCTAATGCAATAAATTCCTCGTCCCTGGTTGCTGAATAGGGAAACCCAACATCTGTCAGTCTCTCTACATCTCTCCATAGGCTTTTTTTTGTTCTTTGTTTCTTATGCCTGACTTTCTGATTTCTTGGACAAGATTTGATGGGGTAATCGACTCACAGCTTTCGTTAAACCCTATAGAGGAATATGAGGTTCTAATGTTTTCCCTGAAGATGAACGCCACAGCTCTCCCCCTCTCTTTCATGTATTTCTCCTCCATGGGTTTGTCCTTCTATTTTGCTCACCTTCCAACTCATGGCACTTTATAATAAGAAGGCAGAAAAAAAGAAGACGCAGATTTCTCACAGTTGGGTGCGAGACGAAAATTCTGACCCAGTCCACTCAAACTTTCTGGCGTAAAGTGTGACAACCGCATATGGTGACAAAACGAAGGATCACAAAGTGAAATGCAATACCAAGGTCATTACAAAAACAACACATCAATTGGGGCAATGGATGCTTTCTTTGACCGTGTTCAGGGAAGGTCTTGACCTCCGCTTCAATTGGGTTGAGCGGGATAACATCCGATAAAGCCGACCTTGGGCAGGTAGGCATACAGGAACCAGTCAAATGCAGTATCTAAAAGTAACTGTATATGTAACTATCAATCAACGAAAGAGAGGGAACAGAGAAAAGGATACCTTGCGGTAACTGCAGGCTTTCTACAAAGGTATGAAGTCTGCTGTCCTCGTATTTTATTTTGATTGGATGGGTAACTTCTTTAATCTTGCATTATGGAACAACCACATTAGAACAATAGAAAAAGTTACATCATGCACGCAATGAAGAATAAGATTCAACACCCAAATAGGCTACAACAATTGAGCCGTTGTTCATAGTAAAACTTTAATAGCAATAGCAGCTATTGTTGCATTTCAAGCAATTATGCGGAAGACACAAATATACAGTACAATTGGAAAAAATGACAAGGGAGAAATGAAAAAAACAACAAACAGGTTTGGGGGATTCGCTATTGGAAGCATTACCTTTTTTTTGTGACAAAGGGGTTCTTTAAGTGGCAATGACATTGAAAAAATGGTATATCTCTTCCTCATCCATCATGGCTACATGTGTGTCGCATGATTGACATCGGACGATGTAATACGCTTCTTCTTCTTCCTCTCCCTTTTCTTTGTACTTATACCGTTCTGTGCGGATCACCTTGCAATTCCGAACAAACATGGCACGATACTGATTTGGATACCTGTCATGTCTAGAGGAAAAAGGGTAGAGAGGTGAGCTTAAGGATACTTGATAGCAGTAAATCGATGGTATACCGTTGACAGCTGAAACATAGCGGAACAAAACATAATGGACAAGTCAATATAGCATCTGTTTTTGCTTCTGCTTGATTCTTCTTTTTCTTTGGCGCCGCCTCTATTAGAATACGCAAGAAAGAGCGAATCAGTATCCTTTTCTGTTGTTTGTTTGCTTCCCTTACTTTTAATTTGCTCATTCACCCAAGCTTCGTCTTCATCGTCTAAATTAGGGTCGTATAGCAACTGATCGTCCGATAAGACCTTCTTCTTAGAACTATCTTCTACAGAGCAATGGGAGGTTTTGTCAGTCATTAAATTCCGATCGTTTTCATTTATGCTGGATCCTCCTACCGTACCTGCCTTTTTCTTTTTCCCGGGAAGTCCGATTCCTGGGGAAGGATCATCACTCTCCTCATCGGAATCAAAATAGACTTCGTCGTAATACTCTTCCCTCTTCGCATTGGTCTCTTCATTCATCGATACATCCATGTTATAGCGAGTAGATCTGGAAAATAAAAAAGCTTCAGCACACGGACCAAAAGAAAAAATTGCAGTGCAATCACGTGAGCGGGCGATCCCAACACGGTGAAGACCCGAAGGCAATGCTTTTGGCATAAAAAGAACAAGAGGAATCCGACACGCAGCGAAAGACAAAGTTGGAAGGTCTTGCAGATTTTTTATGTACGACCTTGTTCAATTGATTTGGATAAGTATAAGCCGGGTCCTTCTCTGAATCTCGAAATAAATTATGTTCGCAAATGGCTGTAGTAAGATATCCCTATCAAGTTCTAGTAGAAATACAATCATTTCTCGAATATTTGCATGTGAAAGCAAAGCCAGTAAAAATTAGGCAAAGGTCTACACTTATAGGTTTATAGCGCTTTAAGTATCATATATGATCAAGTTCACGAGACGGGGCAGCATATCTTCCCGGAAGTGACATCGCACAGCTGTTGCGGTTATTTCATTTATATTTATCAATCATTTATCTAACGTTAGTGATATTCCGTATATTGTTTATTGAACAATTTTTTACGCTACTCTAAGTAAATTTTGCATCCATGCAAGGATCAAGTTAACGCTAAAAGGGAATAAATATGCGTCATTAGTAAATGGATTATGCGGGAAATATATTTTACTTATCTCAACTTGGTCCTCCAGTGGAACAAAATTCATACGAGCAGCGTAAAAAGTACGTTCATGGTTAGTAAAAGGAAGGATAGCTTGACATTTTTTTTTACTTGCCCCCGAAGGGTAATCCTACCCAAAGGTAGGGGCCGGCCCCGCACCTGTATCGGTGGGGGCGGCGAGAGAGAGAGAGTCACGGCTTCCATGAGTGGCCGGTCGAAAGTAACGCACTGCACAGGGCTTGAAGCGATGCAACACCTGGCGAGGACTTGGAAGCAGAAGATAATGAATGGCACTGTGCATAAACGGACAAAGTTTCTTTTTCACTTACCTAGTGGAGTGCAAAGAGCTTATTCACACAACCAAGGTGATTCGGGACAAAGGTCATGCAGGCTAAAGGTTACAGAAGAGGTATATCAGTCATTCTGTACATATAATCAATGTAAAGTACATACCGGGGATGTTTTGGATAACAGAGCCAAGGAGCAGAAAAGGTGTTGTCCCTTCGCGTTTATATTGCTCGGGTCACTGAAACCAAAAATCACAGTCATGGATAAGAAATCGATGGATGTCTTATAGATGACAACGATTCAGAGATAAGACAACAATTCTCCCAAGAGTAGAAACGGACTCAGTCTGATAGAAGGTCTTGAACATAATGGAACGTCTGTAGAGGAAATAAACCCTCTTCGTTCGTTTCTGTACGTCATTGATGATATCATATCCGTCTCTGTCAGTTATGGCATCAGAAGCTGTCAGGGCAATGGTATCCAGTTCCCGGTTCTGCTCAATTGTATTGTCTTTACATTCCACTTTTATTTTCTCTCAATGTAGGTATGTTCTCCTTTTCTTCTATTATATCTTAAACTTTGTCTATTAGGCAATCACAAAAGATTGGATTACCACGGAATGAATGGTTATTATCTTGTCATGGATAATGCGCCCATCCATACAAAAGTCAAGGTTAAGCATTTGGTCGAAGAAAGAGGATACAAAGGTTTCTATCTTCCTCCCTACTCGCCCTTTCTCAACCCAATATAAGAGTCTTGGGCCAAAGTGAAGGCTAGGGTAAGAAAGGAGCCCTTACAAGTGACGATAACGTTCAAGAGCGTATTGTTCAAGAAGCGCGAAAAGTAAAGTGCTCAGACTGTCAAGAATGGATCAGACACTCTGAGAGCTTTTTCGTTAGATGCAAAAAATAGAGACCCACTTCTTTAAATAAACTGGTCTTGCTGTGGTTTGAAATAAACTATCTCAGTATTTCGAACATTATTTTGCGCCTCTTTCGGATGATTTTGCGCCTATGCATAGGACAAATATACGTTGGCTGAGGACCTTTTTTGCTTCAACTGAATGATCGTGTATGGTTTGGCTGACCGACGTTTGAGTAACACTTTGATGAATGTACCTCATCCTGGCTTTATTCAATATCTTTGGTTTCATCTCTTTGGTCTTGCACTATAACTATCAATTCAGGCAAACAGAGACAGTTGTCTCATCTTCATGACATGAGTACCTTGCAGTGATTAAAAAAATTACGTAGCCAGCATTATGTTGGTAATAGACCATTTTCTTCGTGCGATGTTCCCATATATTTGGATAGTATGTTGTATCTCTTTTCTTTATGTACTATCTCCACTGTACGGACAATCGCACTTCCAATTGATTACGAGTCAAACCGATCATTTTGTTGTCAATTGTTTATTGTTGATAAGTGTGCTACAAAGCCTCCCATGATGGTGGTGGGTAAGACATCATGACGATGTTTCAGACACGTTCCTTTATCAACGCATGTGAAATTATTGTCGCTTTCTTTTCTCTTGTGCCAGGACTAGTCCCCCTGTCGGTAAGTATACGCGCTTTGCAATTGTACTCTTTGACCTAGATGACTTTAGGTTGGACAGTGTTCTCGTGGTCGATGCGGTCGAGGTACCTTCGCCCTCATGGCCCTCCCGCTCCCACTTTTTTTCTTTCTTTCTTCTTCCCTCACCCCAGGATGAGCACCAGCGCCTCTTCGCGGAGTGCGTATGCCCTGGATTGGGATAAGGTGTCTGTAAGTACCTTACCTTTTGTTGAATGAGCAATTACATATTGACACCATTTTTCTTTTCCATCTGTAGCTCCTGGTGGCTTTTTTCTTTAGCAAGTTTTTACTTCTTTTTATAAAAAAGTATGAATACCGTTGGCCATCCTGGACTGGGTGCGCCGCGGTGCCCAACCCATGCGTTGGGATTACCCTTCGGGGGTAAGTACAAGATGTCAAGTTATCCTTCCATTTACTAACCATGAATATAATTTTTATGCTACTTGAATGAATTTTGTGTCCTACTGGAAGACCAAGTTGATGTAAGTAAAATATACTGCCGCATAATTGATTTTACTAATAACGCATATTTATTTTAATTTTAGCGCAAACTTGACCCTTCCATGAACGCAAAATTCATTCAGAAGAATCCAAGCCTCATATCAAGGAAATGAAAGCGGAAGATTCTACAACAGCAACGATGGAAACATAGCTTTTCCAACTCCGCTAGTTGAAACCATTGGAAGCTGGGGCAACATTTTGCATTGACTTTGACCACATCTTTCGGTAAAAAATGTACAGGAACCTTCCTATGAGATGAGAGGACGAACGGCGTTTTCCATGGCTAGTCCTCGGCAAGCCTTATACGGCAGTCTATAAGGCTGAACTTTCGTATTCTTCTACTACGCTTATAACCTGAAGACCTACGCAGAACGAGAAACTACAGTACTCGAACTTGCTGATATAGCGTAGCCATTCCTTATAGTTTCCCGATTTCGGCCTTTGAATTCCCCGATTCCCTCAGTTAGTTGATTGAAAGCCCTGATTGGATTAGCGAGAGAAGCAACAGTGAGCGCGACTTTTGTCTCCCAGCTCTCTTTGCTCTTTCTTTTTGCTCTTTGCCTTTTTCTTTTTAGAGCATCCCTCACTTCTTTTTCATGTCCAGCGGCACTACACTACAAAAAGACCGCAACTTTCTTGCCGTCATTGGAGACGAGGTATCTATTAAAGAAGACCGTTTCTTTCTTTTCCTTTTCTTTTTGCTCGGTTTCTACGCCGAAAAAAAGAGTGGACCTCACGCGCACAAACTAAAACACCTTTCTGACCCGCAGGATTCCGTCACAGGCCTATTGCTCGCTGGCATTGGCCATGTCAACCAACAGCAAAAACGCAATTTCCTTGTTGTCGACGCCAGTAAATATCAACCCGTCTCTCTCCTACCATCTACTTCTCCGAATCTGTCAATAACTATTTCTTTTTCCTTGCGTCTTAGAAACACCCTTAGCAACCATTGAAGAGACATTTACGGAATTCACTAAAAGGAAAGACATTGCTATCATCTTGATCAACCAGCACGTAAGTTCCCATGCTTTCTAGCCGACTCACTTTTGCGTACGTTGCGTTAGGCTTACAGTTGGTTATTTTTGTTCTCTTGTCTTTCCTTTAGATCGCTGAAGATATTCGGGAATTGATTGATAACCATAGCCAAGCATTCCCAACCATTCTCGAGATACCCTCCAAAGATCATCCTTATGGTAAGATGTCACTACCTCGGCGTTGATTGGGATTAACCACCTTGCACTTTTCAGATCCCGAAAAAGATAGTGTCCTTAAACGTGTCAGAAGATTGTTTGGCGAGTAGATAGGATGATGACGATGATAATGATGAGGCGATTTTGCAAAATACAAGGATTTTTCGTAATAAGATCACTCTATGGATTAAAAAAGAGAAAAGGATCGTATAGCTTATATAGGGTACTATTTATGTATATCGGATCGTATGCATTACGCGGCCGTTCGCTTGATGGATCTAAATATGGTAGAAACCTCGGTCAAACATCCTTACCTATGGCATTGATTCAACAGAGAATGACACTCACTTGGATACATTGTCAAATAGTCGCTCGATATCAGGTGAACAACGGACAAAGTAATGACCCCAGAAATCGGGATCTTGAATCAGTTCAATAAAGGTGGCCAGTAATCCCCATGGATGCGGTCGATTCACTATCAGTCGTTCCAACAAGACCCTACCAGCAGACGAATTTAACCAAAGATCAGCTCGACTTCCAATTTACAATGCTGCTCTCTACTTACCTTGTGATCTGCTCTTTTATCTGTTCTGGTTGGTCATCAAATAGATACAGTAGGACAGTGCTGAAAAAGTACGTATGGCTATTTGGATACCGGAGATGGTCCGCAATAGAGTTGAGTAAAAGATAGGATCCTTTTCACCTAGAGTTAGCATTTCTTAGTAACCAAAGTTGTTGCTCTCTCACCTTCTGAAGTCATGTGCGTCAACAGATACTTATACACCATAGCTGCAGCGTTCTTTTCCATCGGTTCGTCCAATGCTGCTTGCGAACCCAGGTATAATACAAAAGGACCGATGCGATCGGCTTGGTTTAGATGATCCAGCGCTTCAACGCAAAAGGACGATGTGGGGACCTTGATGTAACTGTCTATCTTATTTTTCCACGGACCAAGCGCTTCTGCGTAGTTATATACCATGGAAGGTGCCTGTTTCGATTCTGGAAGGAGATCCAATCGAAGGTTGGGTGTGAAAGGATCAGGTAAATGCATAATCCGTGGGAAGGCACTCAACACAAGGTTACGAAGCTGTATGCAGCCCTGTGGAATTAGCTGTGCAAAAACCATGTAATGTTCACACAGAAACTCAGGGAAGTCATGTAATAACACGACTAAAAACCGAAGTGTACCGCGATAAAAGGCACAGGTAGCCTTCTGTAATCGTCGTTTCTGTAGCAAAGGACACAAGAATTGCAATAGGGCGACCACCAATTTCTGATAAATGCTCCAGCCTTTGTTGTCTTTAGCCACCAGCAACAACGGAACAAGAGCTCGGTGCGAAACGAGCTGGAGCCATGAGAAAGCAAAGCCAGGGAACCGCGCCGGTTGCAATGTGTACAGAGCGTCACTTATATCCATATATCAGCCATCCGTTTTCAAATACTTTACTCTTTTCCATCGCTTTTTACCTGAACACTGCTAACAGACTTGATTCAATTGTCTTAAGTTGTCGCTTGTTAATTTCCGTACATATCGCTATCAGCATCCGCAGAAATAATTTTTGATTAAAGCCGGTACCCTGAGACCTATGTTGTTTGGCCAACACCAAAATAAGGGTGGATAAAGCGTGGCCATACAGTTTGACTTTGGCTTCCTTGGTCCTCCCTTCCATCATGACCATATAAGCCACCAGCTTCCCAAAGGCATCGATCAAATGGATCGTCCGCCTACTAAACTGATTTGCTAATGTCTCTATACAAAGTCGGAAAAATAGACATCTGCCATTGTCATCCTTCGTTGCCGCCAAGATCTTTGATAAAAAGTCAGGCACGTTTCCCAGCGAAAGAACAAAATAACGCGTTTTTCTTTTCGCTTGAACTTTACCTTGGTCACCAATTGTCGATACATTGGATCACTAGCCACAGGATGCTGACATATCCTAGCCCATTGCGAGAAAAGCATTCTCAGCTCCAAACAATTTACATCGACCTTCAGATCAATATAAGGCGCGTTCGCTTGTTTTTCCAGATCCGTTATCAACGCGACCACACTAATTTTTTTTATCCAGTTTTTAGCTCTAGCGTTTCAATACGCCTTATTCCTTACTTGTCAGGCGCCTCTTTTTCTTTGACCATGTCATGCAGCATGGCCACCGTTAAGATATGATCTTCTAACGTAGTAATCGGACCGGATAATAGGCATATTCGGATCAGATCCACGGCAAAATCAATGACCCCATCTGCTCTAGCGTAGATCAGCTTTGCCAGTTGCACATCGTATTCCTTTAGCGGCAACATTTCATGTCGAATCAGCATGGCTATCACGGGTGCATTATACTTTCTCTGGATTATTTTAGAAACATCAGATCACGTCTCCAGCAACGGATTCTTTGTTTCTTAATACCTCGTCATCCGCATACACAATCCAAGCTGTTGCTTCTTTCGCTACCTCGATAGACATTTCGAATAAGGACTGTAAGAAGCCAGTATACGCCTCCAAAGCAAACGGTGTATTGCTTTTGTAGAGCATATAGACGACTTTTTCCACAAACACAGTCATCGTTTGCAGTGGCGTGATACTTTGTGAAATGAGAAGAGGAATTTGTCGCATGAGCAAACAAATGTCATGGTTCGGTTGTAGCAAAGCGCATGTCGCAAGGTCGGATTGGCGGATGAGGCGATCTAATTCTAAAAGCATTTGCTGGATTGACGAACAACAGGAATAGGACAAGGTTACTTTTGTCGACGAGGGTCCACTCTGGTTGTTCTTTTACCTCGAGTTTCGCCATAAGGTTTGCATGAAGCCCGAGGGGAGAATTGAGTGGTCCGTTAAGGAATGCTAAACCCATAGGAAGGGAGCATGAGATCAAAAACTGTTGAACGCGTTGTGTATCTGCTTTTATGGCTTACGAGCATCATGAGGATGCGACAAAGCGGGAGGAGTTTGTCTTTGAGCAAGTGGTTTGTGAGCGAACATGGCGAATGAAGAAGAATGACAATAGCGAG
The DNA here is from genome assembly GCA_002749535.1 of Apophysomyces variabilis. Classification (NCBI taxonomy): domain Eukaryota; kingdom Fungi; phylum Mucoromycota; class Mucoromycetes; order Mucorales; family Mucoraceae; genus Apophysomyces; species Apophysomyces variabilis. The sequence goes on along the minus strand of MZZL01000387.1, from coordinate 651,017 downwards.
AGGCTAAGAAAAAGAGAGAACAAAAGAGTCCAAAGGGAATCAGAGAGTGAGTTTCAATTTGAACATCACTTTCAACAAACAGAACTGAAAAAAAGGTAGGTCCCGATCTCGTCCAATCACCGTTCAAGCCGAATAAGTTGCTATAACCCTATTCTCTGGAATGGTTTTTTGTTTCCGTGAACCAATAACGAATTGATAGGTATTAAAGTTAAAAGGTTAAATGCTGCTTTCTTAATATAAAAAATAGGACGGTAAGGGACGCCCAAAGTTGTCTTTGTCATTAGGTTCAAACAGATGAACTTTAGTTTGAACTTGTTGCTTCCTCTTTCTTGCTTTCATCATCATGAATCCACCCTGAAACAGACTGCCACATTGGTATAACAATCAGTTCTTTCTGTAGATAGATGATGTTTCGAGCGTGCTCCATAGGTGTATGTTTTTGTTGGAATTCAGATCGAAGTAGCTCATATTCTTGCTGAGCTGCTTTAAGCAATGGATCCAAAAGGTATTGCATCCGTTGAGGAAGCCTGGATTTGATGGACCGGATCCTTGCCATCCAGTGCTCGAGGGTCTCCTGGCTTGGACATGGGTTGCTCATGATACGCTGAAGAAACTTCCTATCCTGGCTGAGAAGATGCCGATCCAGCACGCTTAAAGCTTTCTTGGATGCTTCACGAGGAGCACACCTTGCTTGTCGAAGGGCATCATCCATCTTGTTCTTGACTTGCTCTGTTGGCGTATACACTACCGGAAAGCGCTGCTCCACGAAGTCCAATGAACGGTTTCCCCATCGGTTGGCCACGGAATTTTCGACATAGGGACTCACCGTTCGCACTGCAAATTCTGTTTGATCAGCCACAACCCGTCCAATGGCGTATTGCCGCATCAAACGTTGGGCGCTCCACATCCCGTCATGAATCAAAGGAATGGCAACAAGACGGTCAAGGAAGCTTCTAGGCTTATCCTCCATATCGTCCATCTCATCATCTTCATCCTCCGATATATCGATTTCTTGTGTTTGATAGTTCAAGGTTGTCTTGCGGACAATGGTCACCTCACTGATCTCATAAGGTCTTGTAGAGAGATGATAATGCTCGATCTCATGCTCTTTTGGGTAATAGGATGGGTCTTTGCTGTCAACATCTTCATAATGACCTTCACTTAGATCACCATCTGTTTTTTTTTCAACAATAAACATAAACCTTAGTCTCTCCAGATCTGCCTTTTGTTCTGTCTTCTTTTTGTAACTCCCACTTGCCTCGATTATCTTCTTCGTAGTCATTTAAATCGTACGCTGTCATTGTTTTCTTCTTCTGGGATGGAGTGTATAAAGAAACAAAGAAAGGGAAATGTTGAAAAATGGAACGAAATAGCAGAGGGAGACCTCAATTTAAATATGCAAACGGTTGTGGAGAACAAAAAATGTTGACATGTGAAATGCAGTTTTTTTGTTTGTTTATTAACTCTCTCTCTGTTGTATTCTTTGCTTTATACATAATTCTTTTCAGTTCAGTACCGTTGAGCCCAAATAGAAGCCGACGCCATCAATGTGTCACGCTTTTCTTTTTCCAACTATAACACAGTGGGAAGATCGTCATTAGCTAAACAATACAAGAACAACTAACAACGGTGAAGACTTACTTCGTTTTGAATCTGTTTGTGCACGAGACATAGGTAATCGACATAACTCATATGACCATACGTCTCGTCTTCCACCAGTGTTTTCACAAACTCACTCTCGACATCCAGACCCTGTCGCACTAAAGTGATAGTCGGGGACTGAGTCATGCTATGTAAGCGTTGACTAAGTGGATTGTCTAATGATGGTAGCTCGATCTGGCCCACAAAGTAAGGATTAAACCTGATACGCTTTCCAGGAAAACACCTAAACTTACCATTCGCGGATCCACTTGATCCAATTGACTAACCCCAAATATCCGCTCAAGCAGATCCGAGGAAATCTGTTGGCCAATCCAAATAAATGTAGTGTGGTAGCTGTCTGCGTTGTTCGTGTTAGCTAGTATACAGCAGGAGAAACAGAAAAAGAACTATATTAGATAGATGATCAATTTACCAATGAGGTACAATCCTGTTGGCTGTAATCGCAGATAGGAGAGCCGTTCCATGGGTATTACGTCTTGTCCTTCCTATGACACCAAAGTTGCACTTCATAAGAAGAAGGTCATGGGCCGCTGAAAGAGATCTTACCATTTCATGCACAGGAACCATTCTGGGATACAGCCATCGCATGGTGTGTGCAGTTCCTGCAGCCTTCAGTTTTCGCAAATGGTAGATACGGTTATCGGCGTTGATAGAAACATCTGACATCCGAAGATTTTAAAACGTTATTTGTCTCCCTATACACCTCCTGAAGTTTTGCACGACAAACAAACCTTTCCGTAACACTGCACTTTTCTTCACCGCTAGAGTGTAAAGCGGAAGTAGCTTGAACGATTCCGGAAGGATAAGCTGCCCAGCAGGTGCGTCTGCGGCACAAAATTTGCGATACGCCGCCAAAATACTGACACATTGCTTTTCCAGATCACTTGCTAATTGAGGCAGACTAACCTTTGTTGACTGACTGATCACTGCTCCAAACCAAACATAAACATGTCATTCCTTTCGTCATTTGTAAAAGCTTACTTTTTTTAGTGATCAGGTTTAGAGCTGTGTCCAGGTCGGCTTGCCTGAACAGACTTGGAATAGTTCCAGTCACAGGTAGACAAAGGTTATGCAGCCGGACACGGCGTTGTCCTGTATGCGTGGTATACAGCAGTGCGCATTGAAAATAAGCCAAGGAACCGTCGGGAAGTTTGCTGTCGTGATCAAGAGTAAAGCCGATGGATTTATCAGCATCAATACCGGCCAGAGTAACATCCGTTGAATTAGTCATATGGAAGTTTCCATATTGATTGTCTATCGTAAGGCCTATTTTGTAGTTTTGGCGTTTTAGTAACAAAGAAAAAAAAAAGGTCGGGAGGATTGGCGGCTGACACTTGCCGTTAGAACACCGGAGCCTGAGAGCAGCGTCATAGCCTTGTTCTCGTTGGAGGCTGTACCCAAGTTCCTTAGCAAATTGCAAAGAAGATTGTGTTTTATCAAAGTTGTAATAATAATGCATTTCACCGCCAGTCATTTCGGATAATGTACCTACGGTATCCCGGTAAACAAGGCAATGCTTTCTTCTTAACCACCATCATTATGCTTACCAAGAGTGCTCGCGTCGACATACGCATTCTGTGGGAACAACCAAAGATCAACAGACACACCATGCTTAATGCAATCCCTAGCCAGACTCGGGTAAACATCATCTTGAGGTACGAACAACTTCTTCTCCTTGTCGGAACCATATAGTTTAGCGTCTTCACGATTCTTCAATGCTCCTGGTCCAACTGTAGGCAGACTAGCTTGTAGCACGTGCAACTTTCCGCCTGTCATTTCCTGCACCATAAGGATTTAACACTTTAAGGTTCTCCTTTGTTTCACAAGCCTTCAACTTACAAGTGATAATAATGCACCTTTGACAGCCGCGCCGAATACGGCTGAGGGGGTCTTGTTTTCCTCAAATAGTTTTGGCAAGTTATCAAGTAAATCTTCAATAAGAGACCTATAAGTAGGTTATACCCTACCGAAATCCCACATCTTGTTGTCTTTACCTTGATTCCCGCGGGTCTACTAGGAATCCTTCAAACAAAGGCAAAAACATGTCGTTCACGTCAGATACAACCATCATTTGAGCTTGTTCGAGAGTTGGCTGTATCTCATTTGGGTCAAACTTGGATCCCATATTGTCAATAGATGTAACTCATTACCTTAAGGTTGTAAAAGCAAACAGTCTTATCAAACGTCAAGATACCAATTTTTACGCCCTCTGGAAGAGTGGGTAGGAGATTCTTCAATGTTGTACAAAATGTCGATAGTACACCACTCTTTGATGCACTCCACGATACATCCACAGCGAAAACAAGATGCAATGGACAAGGATCACGCGCCCAATATTCTTGAGGTACTTCTAATTCCACCGTGCCGTACCGCAGCTCTGGTCGCTGATCCATATCCATGCGCCTTCCCGTCATATCCACAGGAGAAAAGTAGTCCTCCGGAACTAACCACATATGAATAGAGGCAATGGAATAGCCATCCGTTCCTTACTTACCTTCATTATCAAAACCACAAAGGTTGCACATGTATTTTCTACCTCCATCCACAAAATTACACCAGCAATTCAAATAGCCGTGGCATCGACGACAGCGTATGGGTCCATCCGATCTGCATGGTATGACAGGCACTGGATCATCGTCCTTGTGAAGTTTAGCCAAGGGTTGGACTATGACACCGAAAGGAAGATCGGAATCCCGAACAAGATCGTGAGCCTGAGGTACTTCTCTAAAAGTACACCGCATAAACCGCGGATTACAGTTTCCTGTGTTTAATCAAAGAAAACGAAAAATGAATCCCGCTATATCGAAATTGGAACGGCTTCCTTCGGCGGCTTTTTCCGTTTCTTTACCTTGATCGACAGCCCTGAAATCGGTGGTGGACAATGGAAATTGCATTTCTTGTGAACACGTTCCATACATTTGATGCGAGTAGACTTCCTGATCCTTCCTTTGTAGTGATACCGGAGACGGAATTTGATTTGGGTCGATCTTTGATTTAGGAACAGGATGCGGTAAGGGTGCTTGAGGTAGATGTGGAGCTAAAGGTGCGGAATACGGCATACCAGTAGATGGCTGTACACCTGGTGGAGGAGGCATATGAGCCGTTGATTGAGTATTGGGATACACGGGTGGTTGTTGTTGCTGCTGCTGTATTTGACTGGGTATATCACCCGATGGTGCGTAAACTCGTTTTGATCGTCCCGGCTTATAAGTAGATGTTGTCTGTACCAATACTATGCTCAGCCTTCGGCAGGCCATAGCCATCTCACTCTTTATATTACCTGAATGTTCATGTTTGCCATTTGAGGTGTCAGAGAGTCCACAGGAGCGGCTGGATAACTAGGAGGGGAATTTCCAGCAACAGGAGCGCTGCTCGCAGCTAACGAGGATTCATTTGATGGATATGGATAAACTATGCTCTAGAGCTGAAACATAGGGAAAAGTAGACCTTACCAGGAGAAATAGGTGGCCTATAACCGGCTTGCACAGCAAAAGGTGGCATCGGTTGTGGTGGTCTGGCTTGAAAAGGCATAGGTGGTCGTATCCCTGAAGGTACTGCACCTGGAGGCGGTTGAACTGAAGGATCGTAAGGCTGTGCAGCAATCGGACCGGGAACGTGCTTATTAGAGGTTTGCTGAGGACGGATCAATTGACCATGACCTGGAGCATTCTCGCCATTTGCTCCCTGGGTCTGCATGATGGTTACAAGAGAGTGGAAAAGCTTGCTACTGTGCTTCAACGCCAGTACGTTCAGGGAGCCCATTGGCCATCCAAACTGCAATATGAAACTCAGACGAGAATGTGAAGCATTCAATAAAATGAATATGCTGTACTGTCTTGCTTAACTGAATGATATACATTGTTACATCTCGCAAGGTACCGAAACTAATAGAGCTTTAAAATACTGATTTGCTACTGTATTTTTTTCTAGATGGTAAAAAAACAATATATGTTACATACTGGAAAAGAAAAGGGGAGTTTATACAAAAAAAACAATGCTGTGGTAATGTAGAAAAAAACAAAGGAATAAAGAAACTCATGCTTTGGCATTGAGAATCTCATCTCTCATGATATTTTCCATGTCGTCGATGAATTTGCTGCCTTTGCTGTGGTTCGGCATGGATGAAAATTCTTCTCGTACCATGTTAAGACAAATGATTAAATAATCGCGAACGCGTGCCATGTCCAAGTACGGAAGATGATTGGAGATACGTGCTGCGCGTATCAATACCTCCCAAGCGTTCAATGCTATGCGATAGTCAAAGTAGCATGAATATTCTTGGGAACGCATGAATTGGAGTAATCGTATCGTATTAATCGCGCAAGTAATAGAAATGCGAACAAGCGGCATCGTCACACGGCCTTCCCCAGGTCGTATCGCATTTGTCACCATATCAACAAATTCGGCATCAGTGCATTCATATCCAATTTCTGCTCGGATATGCTGCAGCTTTTCGCTCCATCGTTTATGATGTGGTGAGGCATCTCTATCGTTGCCCGCCAATCTCTCTCGTAGTACGTTTGCAAAATGCTCGTTGTTGATATCTACCGAATGCGCCTTTGGCATATACGACTTGCCCATAATAAGATACTCGTTATAAATCTTGAGCGTGACCAGAAGCGGGATTGGATTCTCCGTGCACTCGAGCTCTAACATTGTGGAATACATTTCATCATTCAGACATTCGTCAAAGGGTTGGTAGGAAAGTCGGAAATCGTGGGGCAGTTCATTATACCAGTGTCGCATAATCATTTCAACTAAGTGCCCGAAGGTGCCAATAAAAGTGACAAGATCATCTGAATGCGTGATATGCACCGTACTGTGTATTTGTTTTCGTAGTCGCAGTATTTCATTATGCATTCTAATGAATCTCTGCTCTTTCTCCGAATCTCCTTCAACTGGTTCAAACATAAGGATGTCTGGTACGTCCAACAATCGATTAAATTCTGCGTGCCGTGCGTGAGGCGGATTCATATAGCTTGAAAGGGCGATGATACGGCGAACGTGTTGCGTGAATACACGTAATCGATGAAACAAGGCTCTTCGGCCAGGATCGCCAATGTTCTCCATCATTGGCTTTAATATTTCCGCCAATCTTGTGGCCATATCAGCATACTTGTTACACTCTGGAAAATGAAAGAGTCTGGCTTTATAGTACGCTAAAAAGTTGTAAGCTGCGAAGACTTCTAGATCGATATCGTCGAAGCGATCAGTCAGCAGCTCTCGAGCACGATCAAAGTAGAATTGACCATAATCTGGCAGCTCTCTTGCGTCAATCACTTTTTTCGTATGTTTGCATGGCATTAAGCATATCGCAGCGCAAAGTGCCATTACTGCCGGTGATTGATCAATATGTGAAGGATCCACAAATAGCTGTACGAACGTCGGTCGATGGATTGTTAAGTGAATTGGATGGTTACATTCGATGTAAGCGTTCAACAGTCTCAATGTGATGCTAGTAAACGAATCTGCTTTTATGATAATCCCACAAGCGGTGCCAACAGTGTCCATCAGTAAAGGAAGGTCTTTGGTCATGCTTTTGAACCGAGATTTGCCGTATTTCTTCCACACCATACGTCTTAAAAGGTTACGCAAGTAGTCATCCCGGTTTTGTATATCACATGGCATTTTGTCATGAAATTCAAGTGCTTTCAGTATATGCTGCAGATTATTCAATAGCTGTCCATGTGTTTGAATGCGTGTGCGTATTGAAAGTTTGCCGTTCGTAACAGTCAGAGACCAGTGTTCATCGTTTGAATCTTCATCAGACAAAATTGCACAAACACTTTTGTTCTGTGCAATGACTCGTTGTCGCTTGTATGAACGTACGGAATCAATGGACGATAGCGACTGAGATCCCGAGCTTTCTGATGACTGAGACTCTGGAGACAGTTCTCGTGCAGTGCTCAGCTGAAGCTCACGCATTTCTTTTTGCATGGTGTCCATTTGCCCATGCAAATTGTCTATTTCTTGCAACAACACCAATTGTTGAACGTATTCTTCGTCTCGAGGCGACTTAGATACGGTATACACACATTTTAAACTGAACTTTAAGCATCTGTAGGCAAGAAGAAAGTTAGTATCTAGACAACCGTTATGCAATCTTCTTAGTACGTTACCTCTGGCAAGGCGTCTCGTAGCTGCAACGTCGTTTATGTTCCCTACATTCTAAAAACGAAACATTGAATCAGGGTCACTGATGGTTAAATGCTGACTTACCATTGCAAGGGGAGCGTTTGTTAATACTCATTGTGGCGAAGCCAGCAAACAATTGTTCTCTGTTTGACAGACTGATTTAATCAATGTCGGAGTATTGAAAGAAAACCCTGAGGATAGTTATTGGTAGCTTCGGGAAATAGCTTACATCAATAGAAATGATGTAGACAAGGTGATATTGAAAGCATTTAATTGTCTAGCATAACGGTTTATTACTAGTGACCTTGCCTAGGACTCTTATCATGCATGACAAACCTGGAGATATTGTAAGAATAAAGACGAAAGTAAAATAATATGAACTGATCTGGCGTTAATGGTCGCCAAGACCAGTTAAGCACTTAGTTCTCTTCTTTAGATCAATAGTTGGGACAAGTGGGAAATTCGTGCTTTTTCCCAAGCGTTCGTTGATCGATTACTGTGTGAAGTGAACTTTTTCGCTCCCGTGTTCCTTTGTTTAGTTGAACCGCATCCTGGAAAAACATCAGAATTAGGTTATGCTTTGTTAATGCTCTCTCACCGGCTCAGTCGCCGAGTTTCCTTAGCCATTTGGAAACTTTCAGTTTCAGCACCCGATTGGCACTTTCTTCTGGCTTCAACTGTAAGTGGATGGTTATCCTTTCCAAATAGGTTAGTCACAAGGAATGATATTCTTACCTTTCTCTTGCTTTCGAATTCATTGTTGGATTGTCAGATATCCTTCCTTTATACAGACGGCAACTTGATTTGTTTCTTCTTGTTTCTGTTCGATAACTTATTTTGTAGCTCAACGTCTTGTGCATTCTTTCCTTTTTCTTCAAAATTATAGGTACTTGCCATAAACGTGTGAAGAAATAGCATAAAACGATGCCGATACAAGAGAGTATATACGGAAGGCAATACGATATATTAGGCTTAAAGAGCAGAAATGAGAAAAGATGGATAACTGATGAGTACCGAAGCAGAAAGCAGTTCGCACCAGTCAAGTTAAGTTTTTATCTCATGAAAGACAACGTTTATGTTATATGACAATATAGACTAACACTCGTACAAAGGAAGGCTTGATTACATAGTTAATTCACTCAATGCTTTGGTCTTCTAACGACTGGTGTTAATTTATCGAAGATTTGGATCGAGGCAAGATGAAATCAGCAAAAATAGAGAGATATAATAAAGAATCTGTCTTTCCAGGGCTGTCCATATAAGTTGCAGTGTAACAGCACAATTTCCCCTCGAAATAGAGCATGATCACCATAACCATTCTCCACGTTTTTATAGTTTCTGTTACCATATAACGTACTTTTCAGAGTTAGCCAATAGGATACCTCTGCGCTGACTGGGAACTCAGCAAACAGGACCCTTCGCGTTCTAAAGTGGGCAACATCGTCAACAATGACAGATCAACCCGAGACGGCAGATACAATGAATGCTGGTATGTGGATATAAATCGTGGCATTCATGCCAAGTAATCGAGTATGGCAAAGATGAATGGCGACGTTGTAATTGCCCACCTGACGGTCCTACTCTTGGCAACGCTGCATGGACTTTGCTCCACACAACAGCAGCCTACTATCCTGACCGACCAGCACCGTCTCAAATGGAATCCATGCGCAGTTTTATCAACACATTTGCAGAGAATTATCCATGTTGGGTTTGTAAGGTAGTAAAGAAAAAAGATGGGGGACCTGCTGACCTTTGTTGTAGGAAGATTTTCAGGCTGCGCTGGCAAAGGAGCCGGTAAAAGTGGGTAGCCGAAAGAAGTTAATGGCTTGGCTTTGTGCAAGGCATAACGAAGTCAATGAAAAGCTCGGTAAAGAGTCTTTTGATTGCAGTAAAGTCTTTGAACGTTGGCTTGATGGCCCGCAGCGGTGTAACCAGACCCAATAGCATTCTGCCAAGTTCCTCGACTTCTTAGCAATATATATTTAATCCACTCTGAATAGATCTCTAGTTCAATGCGCCCCTTTCTCCTGTATTTCTTTTCTACCTACTTAAATGTTGCCTGCTGAAATTTTGCTACACACTTTTTCCTTTTTGCCACATGCCACCGTCTACTGTATGCGGCGAGTATGCCGTGAGTGGCGGATGTTGTGTGAATGGGCCTTGTGCGAAAGTATCAAGAATAGTAAAGAGACGATGTCGCTTAAGTGGGCCAGGACAAGTTACGCTGAACTGAAGCCCTACCGTTACGACTCTGCGCAAGGTGTGATTGAATTTCGCACAACTCGCCAAGAACGTTTGCCAAGAGACTGCCAATGGTTAACGCCTCGTTTTACGATGTGGGAAAAACCCGTAATTATCGACACGTCTCTACCAGTTAAAGATCAAGCACTCGTGATGTTTCATCTGGGCTTCAATCCTGCATTGGAAGTGCGATATGACTTGCCCGATGATGATCAGGAGCCTGGTTTACCTCGCTTTATCGGTGATAAGAGCTTTATTCTGGAATTAACGAAACACGACAATGATTCTTGGCATATCTTATCTGCTCATGTATCTTTATCATGGATTTTCTTTGGCATCAGCTCTAAAGTGATGCTGAACCCAATTTATCCCGAACGATATGAGCGACTATGCAACGAACTCATGCATCGCGGCAGAACACCATCACTACCGTATTCTCTACCGGAATCAGCACTCAGATACCTTACCATTGAATATCCACAACCAGATGACTTGCCAGAAAACTTGATGGTCGGAACGCCAAGCCAAACCCGGCTTTGGCAGATGCAAGAAGCACTGGAATCGGTCAATTTAGACCCTCTCTTGGTCTGGAAATACGGCATAGTCAAAGCCTATATTGCCGGGAAATCTTCACTCGCTAAAGAAGACATATTGCAAAAGGTAGAAGCGTCAGAAGCAGACTGGGAAAAACAGAGGGAGAGATTGATCCAGCATAGTTGTTTAATTGTTGATAGTAAATAGAGGGATTTGAAATATCATAACCGAATAACATGTGGATCGATCAATGACACAGATAAACATGTAACGTAGGCAGCTAGAAGGGAGATATGGCTTCTATCAGTTATGCCTGCGTTTTCATAGTGTTTCTTATTCTATGGCATTCGTAATTAATGGACTTTCTTTTGAAGTATATCTATATTTTAGATCAGATTATTGCTGTAGTAGAGAGGTGTAACCAATGTCTTACTGTGATAGTTAACTGCACGTTGTCGTGACAAATCTTCTTGGTGCTGCTGATGTCTTTGGTATGCTTCCACAAAATAAACACCAAAGCTAGAATACTCAGACGTTCAATACAACTTAACCTCTGTTCTCGTTATCCTTACGTTATTGGCTACTATTTTTTAGAGAAGCATTCTCTTGGCTCACTTCCAATATTAGCATTTGTGATACAAAGAGTTTGTATTGGGAAAAAGCAAACCAGGTAGAAAAAGAAGATTGCAGAGTAGACGAAGGAAAATAGTTGCACGCGGTATTTCACCAATTGTAAGACTCGGAAGTCAAAGCAGAATGTCAGATTTCCCAACCTTGATTGTGAATGTCTTTCAGTTTCGCAAGCTTTGTCTTTGTTGACACATCCACGCCATACGATAAGATTTGACCTGTTTATATCCGGTGTGTGTCCAGGTTACCGCGAAACAATATCCTCTTCGCGACATAAAACGTACACTATATTCAAAAATTGAACGCCATAGCAAACTTGTAGGATCTAAAAGAAATGTAAAAAGGATCCTTGCCCTACAAATCGAGAGGTTCGGAAACTGTGAAGTTTCAACGTTAACCTGATCTTTCGTCTTGTATAAATAATGTACGCGTTGATTAACAATATAATTACTGCGAGGGCATTCCTATAAAAGAGATTAGGCTGGCCAGGTACGCCAGACTTCATGAAGTCCTCTTAATAGATTATATATCATCATTTACTGCGAATGCTTTTCTTAGGAGATCAAACTGTTCTATAGACTTGCTGAATAAAAGTCTCTGCATTTCGCTCCATTAATGCAAAGAGCATGTCTTCAAAGAAAATCAGAAATTCAAAGCAGGAGTTGCTACTGATTCAGCGAAGATAGTCATGTCGTTTTCTTAACTCTAGTCACTTCAATGCTATGCTACAGAAATCGAAGTATTCACGCCCTGCATCCGAACCAGTTATAGGTGCCTGATTATCTCCTGTAACTGCTTATGGTATAAGATATGAGAATGTCCGGTTCTCCACGGTAGAAAGTTGAATCTGAACGCTGCAGACATATACGTTCTAGACTTTTCGGTGCCCTTTACGTATAATTTCACCAACGAAAACCATCAATATTCTGAATTATTGATTAATTTTTGTCGATCCCAAGATCCGTCCATGATACGCTCAGTTTGGTGTTAGTGTATCCTAGATGTCAGTCTTTCCTTCCCAAGGGGATTGGACAATGATCAGATTTGGCAAGCAGGCAGAAAACGTTTGATATTCAAAAACGGCATAATACGACGCAGGTGTTTAGTTAAGATGCAAAGCATTAATATTTGCATCTGGTAGAGAAAGTGGTGTGGAAAGTTTCTCAAATGTATGATATACACTTTCTCTTTCTTACCGTAAACATGCCATCACCGTGCCTGCATGAGTGAGTTCGACTTTATCGCAACAGACGAGACAAATAAAATGTGAGACCGAGGGATTCTTTTCTTGTATAAAAGCAACTTTTTTTCTCTTGGTTTAAGCAGGAAACCAAGGCATCTTTCCAAGTCTAGGTACGCTGGATACCCTCCTTTTCTATAAGTATTAAGTGTTTAAAGTTTTCGTTCCCATCAAATGTAGACTTATATCTCGATTTACTCGAAATGCATCTTAATCATAAAGCTCTTCGGTCTTACTCTCTTTATCTTGGGCGCCGTGGTTATGAGCGTGAATGCCGTGGTTACGAGCGCGAATGGTAAGTGTCAATGCGTGGAAGATCCAACTGATTGTCCACCTGAAAGCAGAGCTGAGGCTAGGTCTTTAAATTTGCCGCCGTGTAGGTTGTATGGATGTGTTCAAGTATCCGTTCCGCTGTATGGAAACGATTGATGTAGATGATTTGTTGCAACAGCACCACCGGTTTGTAGAGCGTTCTAAGAAAGATTGTTTGAGTGTAATGTACCTGTTTCTGCAGTGGCAAATACTCAGTAAACTTGGGTTTTATCACTTTATATCACTAGCCAGTTTATCCATGTGTGAAACTGGAATAGACTTTTTGAAATTCCACATTACCTTGTCGAGAGGGCGCTATCGAAATTTGAGTTTTTCAGCCTATGTCTAATTAGAAGAAGTTTTCTCATGTTGAACTGTTCAAAATTTTCGCTTTATCTTAAACTACGCCTTGAGCATGCGTGGAAAAGGGAAAGGAACGTTTTAAGCTACAATACGAAGAAAAAAAGACAATAACAGTTGTATGATTAATATTCACGTTATTTCGTTGCTAAGTTACTTTCCGCAATCCATAATAAATTTTATTGGACCTGTTGGTTGCGTTTTGAGAAGTTTTTTCCGTTTTCTTTTCTACTGATAAAAACCTTGAAGTACAACACTAGCATCAACACTGTGTACGAAAAGACTATTGTATTATTCGGGTTCTCCAGTGGAGTACAAGAGGCTCAGTTTGATAACCAAGGTGGTTTTGAAAAGGCATCGTTCATACGAAAGGATAGCAAAAGCAATATGGGTATTCTAGTAGTTGTGCTCAAATTAAACTGCTTAGGAGGGATATTATACTTGGATAATTGTCTCTAAAAGTCAAACTAAAGTTTAATTATTTCAGTTTTATAGCTCTCGTTGGTAAAAGCAGAGGTCATTGATGCCACATTCATATCATTGATAAACGGATGAATAAATGCTATTGTAACACAATCACATACGGGCGACATCAGAATGGCAAGCGTCAACAGGATTCAATATGACATAAAATGTTTATTTGACATTGCGAATAGAAATATAGACGCCATCCAAACAATAAGCACTGTCCTCCAATGCATACTCCATCTCTCACACTGACACCCAAACCGGCATTCTATCAGCGTAAAATTATTCTATGCATCGGCGAAAAAGTATTTTGAAATAGACGAAAATGAACGTTCAAAAACCAGTATACAAAGAAGAATAAATAAAAGAAAGAAAGAGAGAGAGAGATAAAGAAAGAAAGAAAGGCAGAGATTACAAGGCAAAAAGAATGAGGAAAAAAATTACATATGGGAAATTAGCAGAAAGGGGAAGAAGGGGGCGTGTCTGGCCGAGTTCGTTCATTTAGTATGTCGCGGTTTCTCGTGGCTCCAGTTGCAAGCTTCGTTCGTATAACGTCTCCACGTCATGACTGTTCTCTAGATGCTGCTTGATAAATTCTTGTAGTTCCGGAACGACTTGGAAAGTGTAAGGGGGCGATTGGAATTGTTTGATTTCCCGAATGGACTCTGCTGCCTTTTGCTGCTTGGCAAAGTTAATTAGGTTATTTGATTTTTTGAGATAGTCAGGGTTGCCATCTTCGATAAAGGTTAAGTCTTGCAAGTAGATACCAAGGAATGGAATACAGGGTGGATTCACCGAATGAATCATTTCGCGATACTCCGTAAAGTTTCGATTTGAACCCATCAATTTACGAATACCGGTAAGAATTTGGTTAGTTCGGCCTCCTACAAGCTCCCACGTTTTCTTCAATCGGCCAACAGCGCTGTTGTCAAAGGCAGAAATAATAGCCATACATGTGTTATAATTATTTAACATTCGGCATCGCTAACAAAAACAGAAAGGATTTAGCCACGAAAATCATCATGCTTAAATACAACTTACATTAGCCACTTGAGCCCAATACTTGATGATCACCACGCGTTTCTTTGCTTCTTCATGGACTAAAATACTTCCAGTGACCCAAGCCGTCAGACGGTTGCAGTAATCTATCGATTGTTTCACATTCGTTGCGATCTTTCCCTTAGCGTCTTCTCGAGACCAAGCCTTGCCGAGACACTCAATTGGTCTGATATTACTATACAATTTGAAATCCATAATACTCAATTGACGAGCAAGTTCCAACGCATCCGTCTCGAGCAATCGAATGCATGACCTGTTCTTAGGCATAATCGGGCTGGGTCCTGGCATCATGGCTGGGACCAGTTTCTTGAGACCCCCGTTCGCATCCAGTTCTTTACGTTTACGGATTAATCTATTCAGCTGATCTGCTGAAAATGGGGACGCATCACGGATAACTGTGTTGGTGAAAAATTCAAGACGGCCCAATATGGGTTCATCTTCGTCGTTATAGTAATTCTCCAGCCAGTTCTTCATCACATTAAAGACACTAATAAACGAACATGATTAAAATTCACGGACTATGCAATATATGCAGACCTACCGTAGACGAACTAGCTTTTGTTTTCGCTCGGTCCATATTTCCAGCTCGTCAGGCGTAAGCCCTTCAGGAGCGCGCAAATTGTAGCGTTGTTCCAGCAAACTAACAAATTCCTCGGTGGTACAAAAAGATCGATAAGTCAACAGAAAATTCGCTATAAAACTCATATCTACACAAACGAAATGGAAAAAAATCAGCTCACTCGGAATATCGAATAGGAAAAAAACTAACCAAGCGTATCATGAAGCGTTAATCGTTCCACAAGCGCAGGGAGCGTACCACCTTTAACACTTCCATCAGCTGCAAACACAATATCGCCCTCATTGCTGTCATATCCAAGGAACCATAAACCGTCAGCGCGGCTATCCAAAGTCTTATTACTCAATTGGCGTTTACGAGGTTTCTCCATTCTGCTGATGGAAGGCCGATGGCGATGATGACCCCAAGACATAGCAGTAGGGTGATCAAGATCAGCACCAGATCCGATCTCCGTACTTTCCCCTGTTTCCCACTTGCTTTCTTCAGAACCATATGGCGTTTCAGGCGTCGGTGGTCCACCCTCTCGGAATCGATCATCATCGATGCCATTATCGCGACGAATAAGCCAGACTCGACGCTCTCCGACCATTTGATCGACATTGGTTAGAATCTTTTCAATTGTATCTTCTACCAGATGAAGTGCATCCTCAATTTCCGTCACGCTATTGTTGGTATCCAGTTCCATGTCCGTGAAACCTTGAACAGCACCAAACAAGGAGCCTATGGCATTATACAGCTTTTGCTTATTCACGCGGTAATGGGACAAAGAAGGAATCTGAGAATTATCGACGTTTGTTAGATCTATGTCTCCTAAGATACTGAGATATTGTCCAATTTGCATAGAAAGGTTTCGAAACAAAATGACAACGTTGGATCGAGCTTTGCGTTCGTTTGCATCCTCTTGTAGTGATAAGATAAACGTCGTTGCGCTTGAAAGAGCCTCTGTCGAACCATAGATCTGATTGGCGTGGGTTTGCAAGCTGACAATAAGATCTTCATTCAACGGATATTTTGCTTTGTGCACCAAATTGGCTTGATCTAAGCTGGCCCGCTTATCGGTGATAACCATACTGTCACTCTGGTTAGTGATGTCCTGTCCCATCAATCTGGGGCAAACCGATTCTACATCGACTTGTTTGTTTTGACAGACTGTGACAAAATTGCGAACAGCTGACAAGAGGTCAGCAGCATCACGCTGTACTTTATATAACGTGTCTGGCGAAGAAGGGCTTGATACTGATTGTCCACATTCCGTGGCCATTTTAACTGATAATACAAGTTTCGACATGGAAGCCATCACCGCGCGGTGTGGATCACGTAATTCTCGATCTTGCATATGCGTAGCGTCTTTATCCATGGACCGCGATGAATACAACATCAACCGAATCGAATCAACTACAGCAGAAATACTTTCGCCGCACTTTTCACATTGTCCGCGTTGAGCTGCAGTATTCAACTGATGGACGGCTGTAGCAATATCAGTTGATAATTTCTGCCATGTCAGAGTTTCTGCTTCAAGAATAGGATGCTCATCTTTGTCGGCATGGATCTGTGTCGATCGACGTAATTCTTCTTCTTGTTTGTTGCTATTCCGCTAGAACAGAAATATATACGTTATGGAAACGATTTTAAATGCTTCGTCTGTTTCTTTTACCAGTCGTCCGGTGATCTGATCTATTTCATTATAATCCCAGGTAGTCTCTTGTGTGGCAAGGTTGCAGTAATAAATTCGCCCCTGAGGGGTGGTTCGTTCGACCCATTGGGACATCACCTTTTTGGAAAATAAAACCGGATGAGTGTAAACTATTTTGCCGCAACGGTCGTACTCACAACGTTTGGATCATCTGCTGGGTTTGCCTCTACGCTTGCTGGGAGGGAATCAATGCTAAGTCGACGGTTATGCGATACAATTTGGTCATAGTCTCGGGAATCAATTGAGCCGTTGGTATGCAAGGGACGGTTATCAGGGTCGTTGACGCCGTCACTATCATATTCGCCAATTTCAGAGTCATCGTCCTCTCCTGGGTGGAAGTCATAAGGTGATCGATTTTTGGTCCAGCCAACTGCATGTGCCTGAAAACTACTATTTTCTGAGCTTGTGTTGCTGCTGTTAGATCGACTGCGGCTACTGCTGCTCCACCCAAGGCTGGTCGCGGCTGGTGGTGTTAGTGAATGGGGTCGGGATCGAGGATTTTCCACTCTCGATTTCGCTTCGGTAAGTGCTCGTTTCTCTTTCTCTGTTTGCTCGGCATGATTTTGCTTTTCCTCGGTCGTCTTGTTGCTTTTAATGCTATCCGCCATGGCCGGGTTGACACTGATAATTTCCACATAATTGCTAGGAAACCAGCCTCGCATTCCGTTGCACCTAAATATACACATCACAATCAATCAGTTTCCTTGTTCATTTACTGTCGTCTCTTTTTCTGGTTTAGTATTATATTGCTAATTTACCATCCATCCCACCATCCAGAATCTAACTGATTCAGGACGTCAATATATTCGTCTTTCTCGAAGTTTAACGACGATTGCTCGTCTGACGAAAACGGGTACAAGGCCCTCACTCTGCAAATTATCCTTGGAGCAGTTGCCATGGAGAACGAAGCATGAGAAAAAGGAAGTGAGATAGATACAGAGACGGAAGATTCGGCAGCGGAGAGGGAAAAAGTAGAAGGGAAACGTTTTTCGCTATTAAGGTTTAGCTGATGTCATTTAGACACGCGAAAACTAGAAGAAAAAGACAATGTAGAAGAAACAAATCTAAGTCAGATAGACATTTTCTCCTTCTCCTTTAAGTTCTCTTTCTGTTTTTGTTTTAGCAAGGAACATAAAGAAGGAAGTAGCTGTCTCTTTCTTGTCCATGACGAACATTGGGGGGTTCTTATCGATGTACAATACCTAAATTTGGTTTCACATTCCAGAGGTTTTTTTAAACTTGGGCGAGTTACCCACTCTAGTGGCCCCGCGGGCTCAGCTTACATTGGTGTCACATTATGTGCTCCTTGACATAAAAGTCACCGTCTTTTTCTCTTTCACAACAACACCTCTTTTCTCAGATATCATTGGAAAGGAAAAGAGGTGGTAAACTTATTCTTATCTCAGTGTACGAAAAATGGTCTGATCGACAGACCCCACTTAAGCGGCCTGATTTTTTTAAGCATATTGAAACCATCGGGGATCAAACTATCTGTTCAGGAGTCGTTCGATGTTTGGTGCTGTGGTTGGACCCGATCAAATTTGCCTGTCAGATCAATGTTTTGTTTTCAATTCTCGTTATTGGTGTGCTTAGGATATTACTATTTTGCGTTCTTACCTGGTACCGCAACAAAGTAATCGTCAATCTCACGACAGAAGCGCTCTCTATATTGATCCGGAGGAACGACTGTCACCTCTTTCTTTGCTTGCAGAAACGTGGTTTTGCCTTTGTTTTCCATTTTCTTGTACCAAGTATAGGTTCCAATAAAGTCTAGAGAAAGTCAGAGCCCAATGGTGATAATGATGAATTTAACTAACCTACAATGCCCACTACCATCTCTTTCTGGACATTGTCAACTCCGACCAGCAATGAATAATCCATAATATTACATTGGGAAAGAAACTGAGTATCATTTTGGATAGCTTCATCAATGAAAGAGCGTGATTGTTTATCTACGCAGAGGTTCATTTGATACTCTGAGTTGAATGTAAATAGAAAAAAATAGAGTTAATAATGAAATAAGGTAGAGACAAAAGACAATACCATCTAACCAGTCACCGTCCCACAAGGTAGCATCAATCTGCTGCTTGCGGCACTCATCCACATGTCGATCTTGTATTCCTTTTAAGTCAAAGCGCTAAAAAAAAGGTTTAAGTCATTGTACCACGTCAATGTAACTATCACATACCCGCGCGATTGTTTGTCCGTAAAACAGGTGTTCCATCACCATTACGTCCATTTCCAGGTCGATGGACTTACCAACGGTACTTTTCATTTTGATGGTATAGAAACCAAAAATTTTTGCCAGTATTGTGGGTTTCTGTTTGACGATAGTAAAAAAATAAGGTTCACATGACAAAAGCAATTATCTCACCTCCACTGTCTGTCTTAAATAGTCAAAGTACTTTGGTGCAAACTTCAAAAAGGCATCCTTCTCAGCAATATTCCAAGCGTTCATCATTTCCTTGACAACAAATCTATCGTCTATCACAAGAGAAATTTCGTTAAATGACCATATATCCTACTCTGATAATACCACGTGTCTTGTAAAAATGGCTTTTGCTTTTGCCGCCACACGCTGTCCACATATGACAGCGACTTAAAGATTGAATGATCAATTGATCAATACCGCATTGACGACGAATTGCTTCGAATTCTCTTGCGTAGTACACAGTACACGTGAATTCCGTTTGATCGTGAACGAACTCTAATACGCTACAATCAGGACTCACTTTGATAACCTCTCATGGGCGTACTATGTTTTATATGAGGACTTATCCTCTGTGCTGCTGATTGAGGCGATGCAGCATTTTCTCCTACAGTGTCGCAATAGAATGAAGAGATTTTAACCTCTTTTGTTAAATGAGGGTCTGTAATCGAATTGTCCTTTTTAAGAATAGCTGGTATCTCTAACAGTCGTTCGCTCTGCTGTCGCTGCACTTTGCGGTTGTCTTCTCTAGTTTCGTTATGCCATGCCAAGTTTTGATGCCATCGATTTTTGAACAGTCCAGACAAACGATGACCATGATGATGTTGAGCTTCCTCGACGCTCGCTTTGACAATTTCTATAACCATGGTGCGAAACGAAGCTGTCTCTGTTCCATTGCCTGTAGAAGGTGATATATATTTTCGTTCAATGCTGGAATAATATCCATCTAAAATATGTGGTCTATGTTCGGATGCAGTCGTTTCCATAGCCGGAGATGAAGGTGTAACTTTGCTTTGAACTCGAGAGGATTCTTCAGTATGGTTTTGCATTGATAGTTGATGCTCATGCTTCATTTCCTCAAGATAATCGTTCGAACTGGCATTTCATGCTTAAGTTATGAAAATAGATTTGTTGCTCTTAGTTTTTTTACCTTAAGGTATATGCAATGATGGAGGTTGGCTCCTCCTCTCGTACTAGAACGGCAGAACCAGGGAAGCAATGGATATGTTTGGATTGAACATAGTCCGGTCGATCCCAAGCACATTGTTCAGTTAGTTCTGCACACCATTGCTTTTGAAAGGTATGTAATTGCTCGAGGTACATGGAACTCTTAGCAGCAAAGAGACGGCGGAAATCGTTTAGACTGTATTCGTTTGAATCATTCAGCTCTCGCAGTAAATTGGCGCGGTCATTCTCAAGGCTTTTACGTGTTGTATCCAGATGAGAATGATGTATGCTCGGCTCATTCCGAGAAGGATGTTCACGGGATCGGCGTCTTGCTTCGGCATCTATGTAGCGCTCCAGCAAATCTAAATGACCATTCGCATCTCTAAAAAAAGCCTCAACATCCTGGACTATCTCAGAACGCCAGCGCCTCAGGGTATTTTTACCAATACGCGTACTGTAGTTAGGCGCTTGTGCATCTACAGGACCCGCCTGTATTCGCGGTGCTCGGAGTTCGTATGTTATTCCCTCTTCATATACAAGTTTGATCGTTGTTCCATTGTGACAAAAACATTTCATTATAGCAGTTTTACTCTTGGTATGCTGACACATGGAAGTTGGCGCAGAGAAACGTTTACTGTAGAACATCAATTCAAGATACTTTGCGAATGAATAACGACAACTCTCTGGCGACATTATGATTGGCGTAGTAAACGCTTCGCACATTGCGCAAAGAAGCCAAATTTGAATGTTATCGTTTGTGGCATTCGACGGTGTAGCATCGTCTTGAATATAAACGCATATCTGCCCTTTCCCGTGCGCGAATCTCAGCACATGGTCCTTCATTTGCTGTCTGCATCCATGATGAGTTGTCGATGCTTCTTGGTGCTTGACCCAATCGTTGCATGTGGTTCGCGCTTGGGCACACCATTGCCGGATTGTTTCACCTAGTGAACGATCTCCGTAATTGTTTATACCTGGTTGAAAATACTGTACGTCGTGTATCGTGGGGCGAAGGCAGGGTCGTTCCGGACATCCAATAGGGAAACATGAGAAAGTGAAAGCGATGCTTTGGTGCTTAATGAAACTGTCTAAGCTAGTGGTATCCAATAATAAGTAATCGAGGCCAATTTTACTGTCTTTGACTGGTATTCGTAATATGGTATAAGCTGTGAATGATTGAGGTATTATAGAATCTTCTGGGGTATCCAGCTTTCTGTTGTTTAGGATGGAGAGCATGGAAGACGAACGTCTCTTTAGATTAAATTTGGACAACTGGATATCATCATGTTGCGATCCGGCCATCATTGTCCGAATGGCGTAGAATCCGTTCTCTTCACGCTCAAGGCGAACCAATACAGACGGCAAGCTAAACACACAATCAGGCGAAGAGGATACACAGGCTTGTTCAAGACGTTTGCGCAGCTTAGAAAAGCGGTTATCGTCATCAGCTACCAACGTCACAGACGACCGTCGCCTGGCATTCAGCACTGTAGATAATCGACGAGGAGGAGTCATGAATCGCCAGCCTAGGTTATCACTGGCTTTTGTCTTCTGTCTTTTCCCAAAAAGCCAGCCGAGGAATCCACGTTGCTTAGCATCCATTTCTAATTTATTGCGCTGAGGTGTTTCTGATGATACGGGTTCCATTGTCGCGACCAAGTGAATATGATGATCTCGCATAACATGCGCTTCTAGTTGCAACGTATACAGAACATGAACTAGAAGCGCAGTTACTTGGGTCAATTTTTGTGCCGCAGAGATGTGGACGCCATTGAGGCGGATTGTGCCGCTTACATGGATATGATGCCAAGGAAGTTCTGCTGTTCACCTCCATCCGGGAATTAGCACACGATTAAACTTTAATGAACAGCTGACTTACGCAAGATGTATGACAACGGTTGACCAAGATAGAGACTAGGTAGAAATGTTGTCTGCGTTGGGGTCTCATCATTGAGCCATTGGATCCAAAGACATTGCTGATTGCTAGTATTAGATATCTTTGATAGTTGAATGAGGAGCTGCATCAACACATTAGCCCAAGGGTTGATAGGAAGATCTGCCTGAATGAGCCAAGAATGCATAAGCTTCCACAGATGAGCCCGGGAGGCATCGTCCAGCCATGAAGTTTTCGCAATAGGTAGTGGTACGATTTGATCGACTGGTACCATTGGCAAAGGCTTATCCATATCAGCAAAGGCACTTTTCGTAGAACTCAACATATTAACGAGGGTGTGAGGTAAAGGTTTACAGCAACACCTGCAACTGCCTGGGAGACAGAACTAGGTTTTAAAAAGGGAAAACTGGGGAAGCGCTACCAGAATATGAAGCTTGTTTGCAAATGCTGGCTACGGAGTTTATACCATGTTGGCGAACTGTGCTGTTAACCTTGGAAATAGCCCGACGTCATATGTTCCTCATAAGAAATACAATTACAGTAGCTTTGAACAGGTGAACCATACATAACCAAATGCCATAGTTGGTGAAAATGAGGACAGTCTCGATTGAACACGCAGACGGCAATGGTAGCCTTAGAATAAAATTTCCCTTATCCCCCCATGGAAATTCGAAATTTAGTCAACTCATGCGACATCAACTTTCAGAATTTCAAATCTTATGTACTGTATATTCAGTTTTGGAGCTACCAACAAACATTTGCTAAATTTTGCCCTGCACATATGTGCTCACGATAGCACCAAAGTTCTCTAAACCAACCATGGCTTAGCTACCTTCTTAAAAGACATTGCCGATCAAGTTATTTTACCTCCTTGGTTCATCGCGATCTCAAGTTCTTTTTCAGTCGGCTGCCGGGACCCATCCCCGTTGGCAATTGTTCCTGCACCATAAGCAGACCCACCAACAACCTCATTGACATTAAATAGGTGAGCATTGGCAAACCCAAAAGGCACATAAATCATGCCATGGTGAGCAAAATATGTCACTGTCGTCAATGCCGTGGTTTCCTGGCCACCATGTTGACTTGCCGTGCAAAAGAACGTCCCAGCAAACTTCCCAGAGAGGGCTCCTGTGGCCCAGAGCTTGCCTGTGGCATCCAAAAGTCTACTCAGCAGTTTTAAGTAAGGAATTCGCGTTTTCCCACTTTCATTTACGCTTTCATTTGGGCGGGCATGGTTCCAAATCTTTGAATAAACATAGCTTTAGTTCAAATGAAAGAACAATACGAATCGCTTACAAAACCTTGTAGGAATACCGAAGATAATACCATCCGGCTCGGTCAGCTTGTCAACTGTAATGATGGGCAAATCTGGTTTGACTGGAGCATGCATCTTTTGAAGGATATCTTCGGTTAAGGTCTCCTCAACTTCGATATAGGTTTATTCTTTTAGACTTGACGTTTCCAATCCTCTTTACAGTCTACCTTGGAAGATCTTTGTTTCCACACCGGATGATTGCAGACCTTTCTCTACCTCCAATGCCAATTTGTAGATATGGTGATAAAGCGTGTATATTACGATATAAACTGTACCGGCCATGAAAAAGAGAGCTGGAAAAAGAAGTGTTAATATTGGTAAAGGCAAGACATTTTATAAGCATTTGCTGAATCGGGAAAAACACAGCATGGGTATGCGTTTTAAAACATCCTGGGGTATAAAAAAATTCTCACTTGACTTTTGACACAGTGTGCTAAAACAATTCCTATAATATATCCTGGGTGAAATCGTAATGTGAGTTGGTTATTGGGAGGAAGGCGTCAATGATTTGTTATTAAACACTCAATGTCAAAAGATAGATTGCGGCATAACTTCTCCGAGGTCAAATTTCCTATCGTACTATTCGCGCTGCTAACCGGCATAACGATAAGGTAATGTTTGCATATCCCCTCTTATAATCTTTGTGGTGCGTCAGAAAACAGCATCCATCTGTATATGCGATATCTTGACAGTAACCAACACATGACCATGCGCCCTAAAGTTGCTATGTTACTGACTTTGCAACAAGAGTTAACCGTCCTTCTCTGATAACAAGACACAAGTGGATATTCCCCATTTTGCTGCAATGACAAAATTATCCCACCATATTACATATCATAGCCATGTGTGAAGCAAAAAATGTTTGTATATTCTTTATCTGAGCGCAGCACAATGTAGCACCAAACTTGTGCTATCTACTAGGGCTGTATAATGGTCAGTATTTTCTTCGTCGCCACGGAATATTGTAGCAAAGGATGCACTTAAAGAAAATGCTTCCGAGCGTGGCCTTAACTGCAGTAGTGAGTTGCAAACATGCGGTACTCATAGTAGGAAGGGCCTTCCCGCGAATCTTGCATTTTTCCTGTGTTTCCGTAAAGATCTTGCAATGCTTGAACTGTGATAAGATCAAGTTCGCAAAGGAGTGGATGTTTCCGTGAGTAGCATTTATTGTGTTTTTCCCATTTGTCTGCGTGTTTCCATTTTTTATTTCCAGACTGGGATTCAAGTTTTTGCGGAATCCAAAGAATGATTTCGCATGATTGGATGAACATATTTGCGGTCAGACTACTAAATTTTGCGTCCATGCAAGGATCAAAGTTTGCGCTAAAAGGGATATATATAAGCGTCATTAGTAAATGGATTATGCGGGAAATATATTTTACTTACGTGAACTTGTCCCTTCCATGGACACAAAATTCATTCGAGCAGCGTAAAAGAATGTTCATGGTTAGTAATGGAGGATAGCTTGACATCTTTTTTACTTACGCCCCGAAGAGTAATCCTGCCCAAAGGCAGGGGGCGGCGAGAGAGAGAGTCACGGCTTCCATGAGTGGCCGGTCGAAAGTAACGCACTGCAGAGGACTTGAAGCGATGCAACACCTGGCGAGGACTTGGAAGCAGAAGATAATGAATGACACTGTGCATAAAGAGACAACAGTTCTTTTTCACTTACCTAGTGGAGTGCAGGGAGCTTACTCACACAACAAGGTGGTTCGGGACAGAGGTCTTGCAGGCTAAAGGTTACAGAAGAGGTATATCAGTCATTCTGTACATAGGATCAATGCGAAGTACATACCGGGCATGTTTTTGGAGAACAAAGCCAAGGAACAGAAAAGAGGTTGTCCCTTCGCTTTTAAATAGTACGTGATTACTGAAACCAAAAATCACAGTCATGGATAAGAAAATCGATGGATGTCTTATAGATGACAACGATTCAGAGATAAGACAACAATTCTCCCAAGAGTAGAAACGGACTCAGTCTGATAGAAGGTCTTGAACATAATGGAACGTCTGTAGAGGAAATAAACCCTCTTCGTTCGTTTCTGTACGTCATTGATGATATCATATCCGTCTCTGTCAGTTATGGCATCAGAAGCTGTCAGGGCAATGGTATCCAGTTCCCGGTTCTGCTCAATTGTATTGTCTTTACATTCCACTTTTATTTTCTCTCAATGTAGGTATGTTCTCCTTTTCTTCTATTATATCTTAAACTTTGTCTATTAGGCAATCACAAAAGATTGGATCGCCACGGAATGAACGGTTATTATCTTGTCATAGATAATGTACCCATCCATACACCAGTCAAGGTTACGCAGTTGGTCGAAGAAAGAGGATACAAATGTCTCTATCTTCCTCTCTACTCTCCCTTTCTTAACCCAATAAAAGAGTTTTGGGCCAAAGTGAAGGCTGGCGTAAGAAGGGAGCCCTTACCAGTTGACGATAACCTTCAAGAGCGTATTGTTCGAGCAGCGCGAAAATTAAAGCGCCCAGACTGTCAAAGATGGATCGGACACTCTGAGAGCGTTTTCATTAGATGCAAAAAAATAAAGAACAACTTTTTTAAATAAATTCGTCTTGCTGTGGTTTGAAATAAACTATCTTAGTAAATAGTGAACATGGACACGACTGTACGCAAAGAAGGTTTAGAGTAGCGTAAAAAATTGTCCAATAAACAGTATCACCGTAAAACCAACTTTCCTAATACAGTGTTTACAACTCAAGCCCGATTGTTAAAGTTGTAAAATCAGTATCTGATGCTTATGACAAAGAAGAAGAAAAAAAATGGCCGAAATTCCTGCGTTGAAAAGTGGCTGTGATGGAAATCAGCCGCCTAGACAAATATTGCAAGCAATAAGATTAGATCTTGTCATTGTCAGGAAATTTTAGGCTTACTATCAATGCTTCTTTCTTAACGTCCTATCTAATATCGATGAACATGAATTTTTCGCTAATGCCAGTCATGTATCACTTGTTTTCGAAGACGTTCCACTAAGGATATCGTTAGGATAACAAAGAATGGAAGGCTTCCAATGCAAACAAATATCCGACCCTCTGGATTGTTCGTAGTTCATTGCACCCATGTTGTTGACATATGTGAAACTCCCAGGGTTTACAAACCTACCGCGGGAAAAATAGCAGGCTTTTTCACTTCTTCCTTCTTATGGCCCAGCCAAGAGTATACATTGTTATCTATACACTTTATCATCATATCTATAAACTATCGCTCCGTGTTCGTGATGGTAATATATCTCGCAGCTGCATAATCTTGTACGTTAACTGGCTATTATTCAGGGTTGGAAGCCAAAGGCGTGAGGGTAGAGATTTTCCAAGTTAGGGAAACTCTAGAAGACTCTGTTTTAGAGAAAATGCATACGCCTGCAAAACCTGATATTCCCATTATCGAACCAGCTCAGTTAGCCGAAGCCGATGGTATCATTTTTGGGATTCCTACACGTTTCGGTATCTTTCCAGCACAAATGAAAACGTAATATTTTTTATCGAATCATTGTCATTGCGTCTCTGAAAATGGGATCGAAGTCTTCTAGATGCCACTGGTCAATTATGGGCAAAAGGGAGCTTATCTGGGAAATTCGTTGCAACGTTCTTTTCCACTGCTAGTCAGCACGGTGGCCAGGAAACGACGGCATTGAACGCAGTGACGTACTTTGCTCATCATGGAATGATTTATGTACCCTTTGGCTATGCCAATGCAGGGATGTCGAACGTAGACGATGTTATTGGCGGATCAGCTTATGGAGCGGGAACGGTTACCAATGGTGACGGTTCACGACAGCCTAGCCAATTGGAGTTGGATATTGCCAAAGATCAAGGAGAAAACTTTGCTGTCTTGCTTAATACCTATTTCCGAGGCAAGAGCATTATCAGTAACACAGGTGCAGATACCGATGCCTCGACGAGGTCAATTCGTGGAGAAACACCGCTAAATCAGACCACAGCAACCGGTGGGGAAAGCGATGTTCTCCAGCCCTTGGCCCCAGAACCTGTGGATGCTCCGTTGAGCACAGAAGAGGAACCTGAAGCCGAGACAGTCGTCCAAGAACACTCTGCTACTGCTATTTCACCCAACATTGACACACAGGCAGCTGGCGCAACAACTGAGACTCCAGTTCAGCCTTCCGAAATCATCGGCCAACAAAATGCTACTACCACGGCTGCAACTACAGGTGCAGCTACGGACAAACCGAAACGGAGAAGACGATTCTGGTTTTGTTGTGGAAACCCTCAGCAGTTAGAATAGGAAGTAATGATTTAATTAGCAACTACATTAATAAAGAGATATAATGCATCATGGAACTATTCATGGAGGAACACTAATTGCTGTTCGCATGAATTGCATGAAACGATCACCGTATTCTACAGGTGAAACAGCAGATATCGTGTGCTGTAACCACAGTAATGGGTTCATTATATAAGGAAAATGGATGCAAAGGTCATAAATACCTTGTCATAAGCTATACTTTTCCAGAAATGCTCCAGCTTCTTCCAGAAGTTGTAAGGTGTTAATACATCAATGACACCCACAAAATAGAGCATATCCGTTCCGACGTTATCCTCATTGCTCGATTGTAAGCCTCCTTCTTCCGCGTAGAACATGCAATACCTACGCCTAGAATAATTCATTAAAAGAGCAGACCGGTAGAATTACGCCACCTACTCTTCGGAAGGAGATGCTGGTAATCCAGCGGCATCTAATTGCACAATATTCGGGCGTTGAAGCGCTTTTCTAACTACATCTGCTTTTTTCCCACTCACAGCATCCATAGCGGGCGACTAAAGAAGAATGTTTAAAGATAACTGCTCTGAACACTCTTTCAAACTTACATGTATCATATGTAACTTCTGATCTCTCCGTCCTTCTTCATTTCCACGATTCAAATCGTGGATACCTACCAAAAGGCTGTAATCCATGATGTTCAACTTTTTCAGTAACTGAACGAGCGGTTAGCTCAAAAGAAAAGGATGGTCCTATCTCTGTATCTTTCATATACCTCGACGTCGCGATGCAGCTGCGTCAATAATAGTTCTCGCTTATCGGGTCCTAACTGGAGCTTCA
Source organism: Apophysomyces variabilis (assembly GCA_002749535.1). Lineage (NCBI taxonomy): Eukaryota > Fungi > Mucoromycota > Mucoromycetes > Mucorales > Mucoraceae > Apophysomyces > Apophysomyces variabilis. The sequence continues at coordinate 622,447 of MZZL01000387.1, read as the reverse complement.
TGTTGCGATCCACCCAATTACGGTCTTTCATGACCAGATGAGGATTTTTCACGAGTTTCTCCTCTGGGGTTAACCTCCCAAACGTGGAACCTTTCAGATCGTAAATTTCATGTACATCTTTGTTAGCCGGAAAAACGTTGCCCATGACAACAAAATGTATTTTCCGGCTGCGAGGCAGTTTGATTCTATGCAAACCATAGAATCGGCACAGTAATGTGTTTGGATTTGAACACACATGCTGCATTGTAGCACGTATCCTCAATATGTTGTACGCTTATCTCATCAAGCTAAATCTTACCTGGTAGTACTCTGCAAGTATTTTGCGTAGGAATTTATGCTCTGTATGATGAATTGTTTTGATAATAAACCGGTAATCCTTTGAGTAATAAAAGAAGCTCCCGCTTTTTCCAGATGACATAATCTCGGATAGAATGTATTTGTTTGTTAATGCCATCTAAATAAGTTATGACAGATCAGCTCTTTGTTTCTTCCTCAGACTATATATTGCATACCAAATAGTCTGCAGCATCAATATGAAATTTCTCCCGAAGACTTCGAAATACCCATGGCGCGTAATCTTTAAACTTGAAATCATATTTGACACCTGGCGTCAGTTCAGTACCCGTGCTAAAGTTCTTAAATACTTTATCTATTAATTGGATAGCGAATGCTCCACTTACACGTCAAAGACGAGTTTGTGAGCAGCATGAAAATCTTCTTCGGTGAGGTCGCGCCTCATTTTTGCAGAAACTCTTCCAACCTGTGCCGATTCAGTACATATTCCTGCAATGCAAAAAAAGATTTTGCATGCCAAACTTACAGCTATCCGGATTCCCGTCAACATGTCATACCTGGAAAAGACGTGAAAAGCTTGGAAAGTTTTGTTTGCCTTTGTACCACAAAAAACTTACATTAAGACATAATTACGATGGCCTTCAGTTACACGTGTACCAAGGCTGACAGGACCAGGTTCTTCGTTGCCTTCCTCTTTTGACTCACTCGCGGCAATACTGGCTTTTCGCCGCGTTGCTCTCCTGGTTGCGCGTCGTGCGGCTATCTCAGCTTTCAATGCCGCCTGCTCTTCGGAATTTAGTTCTCCTAGATTGAGACCCGTGGTACGAGACGTAGAAGACGATGCTGGATTGATTTGCAATACCGGAGCCAAGAATGTGTTGTCGAACTCTACTTTGTCTAATACGTTTAAAGTAAGCTTGGCTTTATTTTTGGTCTCGTTTTGCAACTGCCGTCTCTGTAATGTATCACTGCAAGATGTCTCGGTCGGTTCCGAAATAGCAAGATCCTGCGTTTCATGGAACAAGCAACTATCTGAAACAGTTTTAGCATATTTTTGCTGGGTCACATTGGTAATGGTAGGATTTGATTGCGCATGACGTGTTAAATAAGTCGTAGGAAAACACGGTGAGTGACTGAATGGATGAAGTGATTGAGATGATTGAGTCATGATATTGCAGAAAAGGCACAAAACAAAAAAGAGAGACGGGAGAAAGAAAGAATAGAAAGAGAATTCTTTTACTGATAATAAGAGAATAAAAAGTCGAAAAGAATTGGTTAGTCTACCATCGATCATAATAGCGTTCCTCGTCTTTATGGTGTTCTATCATCTCTCCAATCGCAAACCCGGCCAGCCCGACAGCTGCTGCTGCACCTGCTATTTTCATACCACTGTTTGGACCAGAAAACATACTGGCAATTCCTTTTTCGGACGACTGTTGCTGTGGAGGAAGATAGCCAGGTTGCGGCGCAGGAAGATAACCTGCCTGTGAAGGAGGAGGATATGCCTGCTGCGGAGGAGCAGAATAGGGCTGCCCTTGAGAAGCAGGATATGTTTGAGGCTGTTGCAAGGGAGGATACTGCGCTAGCTGCTGAGACTGTTGAGGTGCCGTTGGGTAATAAGGCTGTTGCTGAGAGGCTGCAGGAGGGGGAGGAACGGTTGAAGCGTATGTTTGCTGTTGTGGATATCCATAGCTGCTTGCCGTCGAAAGAGCAGGTGACTGTATGTAGTACGGTTGTCCGTAGTTTTGGTTCCCTCCCGCTTTTTCAGCAGGGTATACGGCCGGATTATAAGAGGATGTGCTATTTCTAGGGTCATCCCAAGTGGTGGTCTTCCGAATTGTGTCGATAAAATACCTGTTTCATAAATATGTCAGATTTGGATACGAACTAAGTAAAAAAAAGAAAAAGAAAAAGGCTGCCGCTGGTCCTTTACCATCTTCCATCGGGAGCTTGACGAGCTTCCCAACCTAATGCTCGATATATTAAACCTCTATGCGTTAAGGTCATCGTTGCTTTCTTTATATTTACCTGGCGGTAATGGTGTAGACATGGTACAAAGATGCGAAAGAGACAAAGGGAAACAAGAAAAATTCACCAAAGGAGGCAATTTAAAGGGAATATAAGTTACACAGATTAAGCGTTTTTCCTTGGCAAACTTTGTTGGCAACAAAATCTATGCTCCAATGATCAGTATTGTGGCTGGTACAAGCAGCTGTGTTTTCATGCTACTTGCTTAGCCCCCTTTATACTGGCGACCTGGTTAAATCGTTGCCTTTTTGTCACTGCAACTGATATTGCTTTTTATGCCTATCACTAACTAATTCTTCTAATTAGAGTCGATAATAAAATAGGAACAATAACTATACAGCAAGCGGTTCTATAGTTTATCTAACCAGTATTCCGTCATGCTTGCTGCAAGACAATGATCAGATTGCGCAACGATGCAGCGCTTTCCCACCCGTTTGTTCCGGTTGTTCCATTATTTTGCTGCAGTTATTCTAGATTATCTGCGCAGCCATGTTTTGTTGGATAGGATATCGTCTGACACAAACAATGATGCTCCTTTGAAGATGATGTTATTATATCGTTGAAGCAATGTAATTGTCTATCATAGTTGGATCTCTCTAATAGCATATCATGCTCTGAAGCTATGTTATTGCCCTATCGAGCTAATTATGAACAGTCTTCGTCTCTAGCCGTTGCAGGATTTTGATGCATAATGATCACCGTAGCAATGATTCGTCACAGTTGCCAGGTCTCGTTTCCGTACGGAAATAGGCGCCGGCACTAATAGTTTATTGTGTATAAGGGCTTACCAAAGAAAGAGAAATATTCCTTGTAATGCGAAAAGTTTCACTCTCTCTGTGTGTGTGGGGGGGGGAGTTCAACTCTTAACTGCGTGATTTGTGACCGGATCGATGTAGCGGACTCCAGGTCCATTTCCACGTCCTCTTAACACAGCAAGTGGCAAGCAAAGCGCGTTCGTGCAAGTGCTGGACAATGTCATGTAAGACAATGCAGCCGCTCTCTGAAATCGCTTTCTAATGGTTGAAGAAAATGATCTTTATTAGCAACGACAGAGTTATTAGAACAAGTTTTCTCCAGACTTCGAGGAACTGGGTCCGATGCACAACAATTGGTTAGCAACAAGAGAGATTTTCCTAAATTATTTATAATACCTTGTACTGTAGGACCTCACTGTCGAGTCCGAAGCTTCTATCAAAGCTGATCTTGAAGCAAAGTTTTTAACACCACAAAGAAGTTTCAATCAGACGTGGCTTTCTAAATGTCAAGAGTAAACTACTTATGTGTGACACCCAGGCGTGTAGTAGCTTAAACGTTGGACTTCTAGACATTGGACCGAGACGCCCGATTTTCAATCCTTTTCGCATGCACAATTATCCAAATCACGTACTTCAGTGCATGTTGCCCGGCGAGGGTTTGATGGAGATATTATTGGTTATCGCGAATCAGTTGTGTCCGATCCAAACTCATCGGCGACCAATTCGACGAGCTTGACACGTACGTTTGGATCGGCAAAAGATTTCGTCCGCGGAAAGGCAGCGCAGTTTCCTTTTGCTCCAGGTGGTTTGGAGCATGAAGTACTCGAAGAAAAAATCGAGGAAGATGTTTTAGATGTGGATTTGGATTTTTTGGAAGAAGGTTATATAATCCCATTAACATGGAAGGATATACTCACAATATCATCCCAGACTTGCATGCTGTCGCACCTGGGTTAGATCGAGGCTTGAAATTCGACGGTACGAGCAATATATATCACATGTCCAAAACAAGCTTGCTTAAACCTGGAACGTAGATGACAAGGGTGTCGCAGAATTAAAGAAAGACGCTTCGGTCTTCAACATGGAAGATATCATGAAGCCCGGTGAAGAAGTATTTGGATTTTTGGAGGTCAAAACGACATCAGAAGACATTCCGGATGAACAGCAAAAGGTATCGGTATTAGGTTTGTTGTGCATATTGATTCATACGTTTATCTTCCTAGCCAAGCGAAAAGATCGAAGAGAAAGGTAACTCCATGATAGACTTGAGAAGTCGCCATTGATCATACGTGCGATAGAACAACAAGAGGTTGATTCTCTTTTACCGGTTCATATTCCTCCAGCACATAAGGATGTGCCGAGGAAGCTAAAGGTCACACCAGACGTGCATGGTCGTCGTGAATGGGCCCATGAGATCAACGTTAACCAACCATTCGACGATTTTCATGAACTTGTTCCTGAAATGGCGCATCACGTAAGACAGTAATTGATTCCTAAACAAGCGTATTCATCTGCCTGCTAGTTCCCATTCGAGCTTGATACGTTCCAAAAACATGCAGTATATCATCTTGAAATAGGCGATTCGGTCTTTGTAGCCGCTCATACATCTGCAGGAAAGACTGTAGTCGCAGATTACGCTATCGCACTTGCTTCAAAACATATGACAAAGTATAAGCATACTGACGATCAATTCGATGTATTATAATAACAGCTAAATCACTGTGTTAGGGCGATTTATACTTCTCCAATCAAGGCTCTTAGTAATCAGAAATTCAGAGATTTTAAGCAGACATTTGGGGAAGATGTTGGTATTTTGACAGGCGATGTCCAGATACGACCTGAAGCGAGTTGCCTCGTTATGACGACCGAAATTTTGCGAAGTATGCTCTACCGAGGAGCAGATTTGATACGTGATGTTGAATTCGTTATCTTCGACGAGGTTCATTATGTGAACGATTTAGAAGTAAGCGAAATAGCAGACTTTTGTGGTTTTTTAATTTTCTTTTCCCCGTGTTAGCGTGGTGTGGTTTGGGAAGAAGTTATTATCATGCTACCTGCCCATGTGAACATCATTCTGCTATCTGCAACTGTGCCTAACACCCGAGAGTTTGCTGATTGGGTTGGGTGGGTCTACATATCAATAGATCGGCTTTCCATTATTAATGATGGTTGTAGACGAACAAAAAAGAAGGATATATATGTGATTAGTACGCTCAAGCGACCAGTTCCGTTGGAACACCATCTTTATGCTGGAAAAGAATTGTTCAAGATTGTTGCTGCGAATGAAACAAAACTTGATGGCGCTGCGTACGTTATACGAAGTTACCTGCAGTGATAACTAAACCTTTGGTCAGATACAAAATGGCAAACGACGCGTTGACCAAACGAAAAGAGCAACGTGAGAACTCTGGCACCGGTGCCAGGGGTGGTGCTCGTGGCAGAGGCGTTGTTCGGGGTGGCTCGCAAAAGCCAGTCAACCGTAGTTATCAAGCGGCCATACAAACGGTAAGCTTATGGACATCACATACAGTGCTGATCAGTGGCTTGCAGGATAGAAACTTGTTCGTACACTTAATTGGTTTGCTAAACAAGAAGTCATTGCTACCGGTGGTGATTTTCACGTTTTCGAAAAGGCGTTGTGAAGAGTACGCGAGTAGTCTATCCAAGACGGATCTATGTACGAGTCTGGAGAAGAGCGAAATCCATGTGTTCATTGAACGCAGTCTTGTCCGTCTTCGAGGCACTGACAAGGAATTGCCACAGATATTGCGCATGAGAGACCTATTATCAAGAGGCATTGCTGTTCACCATGGCGGTCTCTTGCCCATCATTAAGGAGGTAGGCAACAATTATTGAGTATCGTATTGAAAGCGAATATCTGGTACAGATTGTGGAGATACTTTTCGCTAGAGGTCTAGTGAAAGTACTATTTGCAACAGAGACATTTGCGATGGTAAGTTATATCGACTCACTTGACATTATTCGGACTGTTGCATGTTAGGGCGTCAATATGCCTGCGCGTAGCGTTGTCTTCTCCGGGTTGCGTAAACATGACGGACGAGGGTTCCGTGATCTTCTACCGGGTAAGTAAATCATATTTGTAATGATATGCTTGACGAAAATCAAAGGCGAGTACACGCAGATGTCTGGGCGTGCTGGTCGTCGTGGACTTGATAATACAGGCATGGTTATCATTGCTTGTAGCGGTAACGAGGCACCTGAGGTATAGTACAACAGCGCTAAAACATCCTTTTATCTGATAGTTGATTAGGCATCTACTTTGTCTCACATGCTGCTGGGCAAGCCTACAAAGCTTGAATCCCAATTTCGACTTACGTATAACATGATCCTGAATTTACTGCGTGTCGAAGCTCTCAAAGTTGAGGAGATGATTAAGCGTAGTTTTTCCGAAAATAGTACTCAAAAACTTCTGCCAGACACTAAACGTCTAATGGATGAGAATGAACAGAAGCGAAGTGCTCTTAGGCAGCTGGATTGCACCATTTGTGGGCCGGATCTTGACAACTTTTATGACGCCTGCGGTGAAATTGTACAATTAAATCGCACTATGATGGTTCAACACATTACCAAAACACCTGCCGGTCATAGAGTATTGAATTCGGGACGTCTAGTCATAATTAACACAAATGTAAGTATTCTGAAACGATGCGAGAATAGTGATACTGATGATATAATTATCCAAGAATCTGCGTAATGCACCTGCCGTGCTGTTAAAGCCAGTACCTGTAAGTGCAAACGCAACACAGCAACAACAGCAGAGATCGTTCTACTGTCTCGCTCTTGTACCTCAAAATACGGATCATTCCCAAAATACAGCAGGTAAACAAACGGGTAATTCTCCGTTGTCTGGTTTACTCATATGTCTCATTTTCAAAGACGAGGTTGCGCCTTTACCAATCACCTTGGTCAATGTTCCCGCAGAAAGTAAAACAGAGATTATAGTCGTTGCAGCATCTGATATTCTCTTCGTGACCCGTTCTACTATAAAGGTAGCAAACACTTTAGCTTATAGAATTTTAGCCTTCTAACGGTATTTGGACTTTGCCCCACCAGGTGGACCCTGAAGTCATCATAAGCGGTGAGGATTCCATGGAAATGACTAGGATCAAACAGGAACTGGAGACATTTGGCATGGAGGCAAAGAAAGGTAGGTTACTCGAACGATTTGGAGAGCCATATATGTAATATGAATTGGTAAGGTGGATTGGTCGAGTTCGACTGGTCAAAGATCAAAGATATCGAATTTCAAGAGATGTTGCGGGCAAAGACCAACTTGTTCAAGCGCCTGCGAACCAATTTCCAATGCATTAAATGTCCCGATATAGGCGAGCATGTAAGTTACAGGAGGTGTCAGACGCAAGTTTGGTACGATTAACTTCATATGTAGTATGCTCTGGTTCATGCACACAAACGCTTGTCTAGCCAAATTGACTTGCTAAAAATGACGATTTCCGATCAGAATTTGGAATTGTTGCCAGACTACCACCAACGCATTGAGGTCCTTAAACGGATGCAATACATTGACGAACAAGGGACAGTTCAACTTAAAGGCCGTGTTGCCTGCGAGATCAACTCGGCAGATGAACTCTTGTTGACAGAATTGGTTTTGGATAACGTATTTGCAGACTATGAGCCGGCAGAGATCGTTGCTATTCTTTCCGCGTTTGTATTTCAAGAGCGTAACGCCAGCGAGCCACGACTGACGCCCAAGCTTACAAAGGCCAAGGAGTTAGTGCTAGACTACGCACGTAAAGTTGCCCAGACTCAAGTCGACTGCGGTTTGGCAATTTCGGTAGAAGATTATGCCAACAGCTTACAATTTGGTCTGGTTGAAGTGGTTTACGAATGGGCTCGTGGATTGGTAAGTCAAATAAGCGAGCGTTGACTTTGCTAAACCGCTACATAGCCGTTCAAACATATCACAGATCTCACAGATGTTCTCGAAGGTATGGATTATTCGATAATCAAATACTCTTAAATTTATAACCTGAACTTTTCTAGGTTCTATTGTAAGATGTATTAGTCGGCTGGATGAAACTTGCCGTGAAGTGATGGGGGCCGCAAGAATGGTGGGAGATACCAATCTATACAAAAAGATGGAACAAGCAGAGCAAGACATTAAGAGGGATATTGTGTTTGCCGCAAGCTTGGTATGTATATGAGAATGATGGAAAGAAGAAATGGAACTAACTATAATATTGCAGTATTTTTAATTGTTTGCCTGCTCTTTGCTGTACCATGCCGGTTTCTAATAAGATAAAAAATTATTAAAAAGAATCATTGTCATTACCCCAACTTACTGTATCCGTCCCACGCTTTTCTTTGACCATAAGATCTTTGATCTTAGCTTCGATTTGCTTTTTTGGGACGTCGCGCAAAAGCCTATTTAGGTTGTCATTAAAGAGCCCAATATATTATTAAAATTCTTACCAGTTTGTTTTGGCTTCAGTAACAAGGTTTAGCATATTGGAAGCCTTGCCTTCGATGATCTAATACAAGCAAGAGATGTTAGATCCGCAACTACTTAAAGAAGCTGTCCCGCGTTACATGAATTAATTCGTTTGCATGCTGTTCTGTAAATCGAGTTTCCTTTGCGACAGGTTCAACAAAGAAGGGGTCATAGCCACCAGAGCAATCTTCAGATATCATATCAGTCTCACTTTCCAAAAGGATGGTTAGACTCAATTTTACCAGTCAGCATCTTCGTTTCATAGGGTTTCATTAACTCGTCGTCCGTTTGGCCGTTGTCATTTTCGAAGCAAGGTCCTAGAATAACCTGTCGGATCATTGTTCGCTAGGTAAACAAAAAACAATAAGTAACAGCCAGCAGTTTGCTGTTGGTTAACCAACCTTGCTCGAGTTTTGTTGAAGTTTAGATCGAACAATGGTTTGACTTCCGGTTCCTCCAGATTTTTCACTATCGCTATCTACTCCCTCATTTTCAGAGAGGTACCCTTCAGGCACTAACCATCCAGCCTGTGATAGGAATTTAGTACATTTACAATCATCCAATCCAGATAACCTACGTCGTCTTGATCAATAAAATCGCCAGCCAGATCTTCATCGTCCTCATCTCCACTGTGAATATCTTCACCTTCACTCTCAACGCCCCACTCTGCTTCACTGTCATGGTCATAGTCAATTAGTTCATTATCTTTGGCCAATGGACGTCGGCCAGTTAATACGTCACTTTGCTTTGTCCACGTTCCTATACATATATAATCAGATCCATTTCCTTGCTGTAAAAGGCATTACCGTAATACGCAGGCCGCACATCTTCGGCAAATTGAAGTAACTTCATTTTAAGTGTGGAGCGCAAATTCTGGTTGAGCCTCTGCAAATCGCTGCTGGACATACTAGGTCCAAGCAAAAGCGCACGCAAATCAATCGTGCATTTATTGCCTCGTCTTCTTGTGATTTTCGGATTTTTTGTTTTCAGTTCTTGTAAGTAGTGATCCTGCAGTTCTTTAACAACTAGTAACTTAATTTTAGCCAAAATGATCGACTGCGGAGATCTATCTTTACCTTGAACATGTGAATAAGGCGGAGCAGAAGGGGAAGATGCGATAATTCGTTCAAAATCTGAGCTGACAGACTCAGTAGGACGCGTGTTAAACATAGTTACATTATCCCTGACAAAGAAAGGAGGAAACAAGCTATTCTTTGCTTTATCGGAAGCTTAAGCTAAGGTTAGATATATGTACCCACGCTTGTTAGCTGGACTTACCGTATTCTGTAGCAGCAGAAGTTTGGGATTTCTCCTCCGTAGTTTTGCTGAATAAAGATGTCAATCGTAATTGAGACTGTAAGAGCTGTTAGCCTATGGATATCCAAGCATAGCAATCAGCTTACCTGTTCCTTTTTTCGCTTTTCTTCTTCGCGCTTCTTCCGCTCCTCCTCTCGTAACCTCTTTTCTTCTTCTCGTTTTCGTTTTTCTTCCTCCTTCTTCTTTTTTTCCTCTTCCTATTATCTTCGTTAGATCGACAACTCAAAGTTTTGACCTGATTTACCTTTTTCCTTCGCTTTTCTTCTTTCTCCAGTTCATTTTCTTCGGCTAATTTGCGTTCTTCTTCTCCCATCTAGAAATGATGTGTCAATCTTACCAATGCCCGATTTGCAACGCTTATACCTGTGCTTCCGCTTTTTCTCTTTGGTGGTTTTTACGTGTTTTCGACTGTAGCATCGCCAATTTTTGTTCTGATGGTAAACTCTGAAACGCCTGTGTGGCGACATCGGATACCTGGATAACCGTTATACGCCAATGTAAACAGTCTGCTGTATACTTACATGCTTCCTGGCAGCTCGTCGATGCTGGATTAACAATTGTATATCTGATGGAAAAGACGAAATATCTTTGACCTCCCATCGATGCCAAGCCAAATGCTGGTTTAAATGGTCAATATTCGACTCATCATAGGGGATAATGTGTTTACCGCGGGTATGGTAGAGGGTGAACCTTCAAGGCCGTTTAAGACTTGATTGGCAACACCATACTTTTCACGATGGGCAACACTTCGGATCACTTTTTCAATGGCTTCCAGGAATCGATCCGATACTGGATTATTTTTTGCCGAAAGCAAGAGATCAGATCATGGCGCGCTACGTTAAAATAATGGTCTTACTTTGCTCGTTTCTTGCAAAAGGCGATAGTATATCATTAATTCGGTGCGCGAGGATACTGATAGTTTCATCGCTGTAAATTTTTTCAGTATCAGCTGTTTTTCATCTACCAACGCCACCTGTCTTGAACAATCACGGCTACCAAGCTATAAAATTCGTGTGGTAACTCGTAAGTCTCGGTGCTATTCCATCTTGTCGGATCTTGTTCTAGCTGTAATCGGTATGAACGGAACTCAACAATGCCTATGGTATATGTCATTTGTCTGCCGATAATCCGTTGAATAAAGAGATATTTTTACGTTGGGTCACTGCCAGGTGATTTTCAGGACGAAGTTTAGGTTCTTGATGGATCAGTTTCCCGTCTTTAAAGACATCGTGTACCTGCCAAACTATCAGTGTCCAGTTTTCCGCGGCTAGTATCGTTGCAACACGGAATGTACTCACGTCTCTATCCATTGGCGTATTTGGAACGTGAACTGATCGAATGAGTGACTTGGTTAAGACAGAATTGGAACCTACGTGCTTGTATTCTGTTCGTAATCATGGCGATCTGAGAAGTTTCTTGGGGTGTATTCACGTTTCCGGTGGATAAAGTATGTTCTGGTAGTGTTGTGTCCATCTCAGCGTGGCTTGCTTCGCGTTTTCGTTGTTCAGTTGCCTGAGCGGATATCTTCTGGACAACTCAATTTCGACAGGCTTGTGCGGATCAATTAGCGCCGCTTGAAACTGTCGGATGTTGGTTAAGGATGTGATGTGTGCTTTGACATCATATTGTAACTATTGTCATTGAAAGTTCCCGATGTCCATATCATAAACAGCATATATTCGCATTTAAGTTCTATCCTATCCATAGGAATACAAATTTTTCAAGAGGCTAAAATGTGCAGAAGTAATTATATAAGCGATACGGTTTTTGGGATGAAGAATGCAAAGATCAAAGAGGGGTGAAAGCAACTGAGTCTAAATTTCTTTGTCCTGATTGGCAAGACCTTTCAAGCTGATTTTGGCAATCCCTTTTCATCCAAAGCGCGCATGTCCCCTATTTCAACAATATCAGAGAAATCAAAAGAAGCAGAAAACGTAAGGCATATATTGTAGAACCCATAACTTATCGAATGATAGGTTATGCTGGAGGGAGCAGCGACCTCAGAACGGCAGCAACACGATCGATTCGTAACGGCTAGTGTACTTAAACGGACGGTTAAACAATTGGCGAACAAATCCAAGGTAAAGCATGGTTATTGCCATTTCAAAACTCGGCTAACCTGCTCATAGCAATTTCATGAGAGCTATATATATAATGATACAGGCTGCCTGCGGACAGAGATTGACGATTTTTTTAATTATGCTGAGGTCACTGTAGAGTTGCAAGCCTACCGATGTAGTTACGAACGAGAATTTACCGCTAAAGGTACCTTGCTTTATACATTACTCCGGCTTACGATTTGATTCTTTAATTCCAGATATTTCTCTGGAAGATCGACGGAATCGCATCCAGTACCTGTTCGATCAATTTGACAGCAAAACACAGGACGATCGTATTCAGGCTGCTAGGCACTTGGTCTATCTAGCATTGGGTACTTCATTGCTTTTCCCGTCCATTTACTGATAAGGAGATAGGCACGTTTGGAGAATATAAGAATAAGGCGGATGAGCATATGGAACGATTTGTTGCGATAAACAAGCTGTTGTACGCATGTGGGACATTGACTGTTCTTCATCATGCACTTGAACGCGCTTGGAACGAGCTTAATTTACCAGAGTAATTAACTAGTGAAAGAATGTATATTTTGATCTGACAGTCTTACAGATTGGTCCCGGAATGCACTGAAAAGCTTGGTGTTGAAGTTGACTTATATCTTACGATATTCTACGTTGTAATCGAAGTTAATCGGCAAGAGGGAGTTTTTGACGAGGAATCATGTAAGTCTGGCAGTTATCGGCTTTTGTGTCTAAATTATCTCACGGCTTAATGTGTAGCTGCATTGGATATAGTATATTTGGAATCCTTTTTCAAGGCATTGGCCAAGCTAAGAGAACGAAGCACAGCTACATTTCCTATCAAAAAGGTTAAGTCTCGCCAGGCATGCAATGTAAAAAGCTGATGAGGCCATGCTTTCTTAGCTGACCCTTGTTACTTGGAAAACGATATTGGCTACATTTGGAGGAATCAAAAAAACCAAGCAGCTTAGGTTAACTGCAAGAATACTTAATGGTTTAAGCGCAGATAACGAGGGTAAATGGTCCGAAACTGACGATAAGGATTGATAAAGTTGATAGAGGCCATTGCCAAATGTGCACCGCAAGACCTGTACTCATTTCAGGAGGAGACGGCAGGAAAATATACAGCCTACGTACCTCCCAACATTCCGTCTGATACGTATTGTAAACTCTCGATGAAAGCTACTCCATCTCTAGCATTGGCCATGGGCATATCAGCGGCATCGTTACAGACCGATCTGCCCTACTACACATTATTTCCACCCAAAAGCTCCCAAGGTATAAAACCACCAGTTATGCCGACAGCATCACTTGTGCCAACACCTATCGTTCTTCCTGTTTCCACATCAAGCAGCAGCGTTCCTTTAAGTATCGAAGAAGCTGGATATATATACACGAAGAATATGCGTATTTCTTTGTCAAACCACCAGATTCTTAAGGAGAGAGAGAGAGCTATAGAAAAATGGCAACGTTTACGGTCGAGCGGACGAACTGATGGAACTCAATTACCCATAAACGAAGAAAATACCCCGAATTTGCGTTACTTTAAAAAATTTGAGGCGCTCTATGTAAGCCATACCAAATGATTTAAGCTATGCATTGATATAGTTGTGTAGACTACGATGGTACCTAGTTTACAAGACATTGTCATTGTTTTGCTCAAAGTGCTGTTATCGACAGTATCAATGAACAAAACCAATACTGTTGATAAGAAAACTGCCGATGGTCCGACGTTTGAACTGTTTAATGGAGTGGATGGTGTTCGGAATGGAGAAATTCTATCAAAGGCTGTTTCGGCGATTCTAATACTCTTACTGAAGTGGTCAAAACTTTCTCGTAAGTCTACTATGATATTTACAGGGATATAATATGATAATTTCCTTTAGACATTCTTAAATTTGAGTATCTGTCGCAGCTACTTGTGGATTCCGGATGTATGCTTCTCATTCTTAAAATCCTTGGTGCGCAAGATATAACCGCAACTGTAGCCGCGAAAACAGATATTGAAGGCTACAGGTACGAGCTGTTGTGTTTGCAAGAAATAATCAATTTATGCTTCTTAGCTTTTTCGAGCATATACATGCAAACGAGATTAAAGAGGCAGATCAAAACGGGCAAGTGGAAGAAAACAACGAAGCTACATTATATACAAACGAAAGAAATATGTTCTGGACTATTAATCTTTTGCGAGTGTTACAAATGCTGTCTAAGCATAAACCTCACCGTATCATGTTACTAGTACACTACAAGTCTTCAGTAAGTAACTTAAACTGGAAGCTCTGACTAACGATGCTATCTAGGCCATCTTAAAGCGGATATTGAAGATTGTGCAGCCCGATATGGAATTATATGCTTTAAAGGTGTTGAAGGGTCAGGTACCATACCTGGGACGAAAATGGCGGTCAGGTAAGCAATTATCTTGTTTCTTTTTCTCTGCATATGCTAACGTAGGGTTGGGACTTTCTAGTGAACATGAAAGTCATTTCCGCTATATACCTTCGATGTCATCCCATTTTACGAGACGATTGGTTATCGAAGGTAGACAGCGAAACAGATATCGAAGAAGGAAGAGTAAGTATATTCCTATTGTTCTGTTATTGGACCAACAGTTTGTCATTTTAGATGGAGGAGATCAATTTACGCATGTTAATCAAGTTGTATCATGGTGAAAAATACATTCCTAGCATGCTTCCTGTCCAAGATGACTTTAGCAATGTTGAAAATGGAAATTATCCTTCCAGTTATATGACGAACGGACAACAGGACGTACTCGAAACATTTGAAGACATTGAGCTCGACCCGGAATTTATGAAAGACTATGAACCTTGGCTCGAGAACGGAGTTTTCAAGGAATGCGAGGAGGATGAAGAGGAAGAGGATTCTATGGTTGAAAACGGTGAGAGCTTTCCTGAAGTGGGAACGCCTATTCCGTCTTCACCCGTCCAAAGAGCTGATACATCCGCAGAGAACCTGGCGAAAGAGATTAACGATTTGTATCTGGAAGAATTCCATAAAGAGTTTAAGCCGAAAGCTTTTGAAGAAGGGTGGGATGCGCCCATATTACCGGTTAGCAGTACTGGTCTACCAATGAATCCCAAATGGAATCGATTTGGAGAGAGCTATGGCGATTATATGGACGAAGACGATGAGGATGATGATGAGCCAGAAGATGACGATCCACTTAAGAATATCAATTGGGAGACCCTTTCGGAAGAGGAATTGAATGATCGGTTAACGAAAGTGGAAGAACGAACAGTACAACGGTGGTTGAGCGTCGACATTGATGACCCGCAGCATCTAAAAGTGCTGAACGCGATAGAAGGCGTGGATTTGGTTTCTGATTGCGTGGAAGATGATGGTGATCGTACCATTTACGATGAGTCATGGTAATTTGCAAACGATGAAACATCCTCCGCTCCTTTCAACTCCCAGACGTTTTGCTTACTTCTCGTATACCAAGAACATACATCATGCGACACCTCGACAGAAGCGCTTGTAGCATTACCCATGCGAGCACAAGCACACACAGAAAAGATAAATTTAGGGATGCGCTGTCTACCTCCATAATCATACCAAACGAAACATACAGAAGCCGAAGAAAAGAATAAACAAAACGCGCTATTCTGTGCAGAAACAAAGAAAAATTGAGTGAGTAACAGATTTCACGTTTCGCTTTAGACCATCGTTTGCAACCTCTCAGCCCAAATCAGAAATGAACACAAGATCAAGATTAAGGTACACGACTGCTAGTCGACGTTTTTGAGTTAAGCTATGATCGACACATGTGTAACAGTAAATACAACTTCCGCTCCCATGGCGAATGTACTACAATTTCCAGTCGCGTCTGGTCTGTGGTCGGTTGAACTTCACCCGCTGTGTTACCGTACATAAAAGTTAGGGAAAGCTGTTATGTGAATGTCATGCTTTATCTGATAAACATTCCTCATTGATGAGCGAATCTGTATTGGTTTTCGGATTACGTTATATGAGCTTGTACGTGTGTAACAATGGGAAAAGTGCAACGTGAAATAGGTCTATGGATGCAAATCTTATTTTGATTGCCGTTCCTGATAACGAACCCAGCCATAATAGCCTGAGCCGAAAAGAGCTAGAATGATGCCGAGGCCGTTCTAAAATTGAAAATAGTTATAAGCATGGGTACAGAAAGGTTGATGTTTGCTTACCAGATCTGAAATGGGATTTTGGAATATGAAAACGGCCAGAACAGTTTGCACACAAGCCTTGGCCGTACCACAAATCGTGTTTGTCAATGCTGATGTGTACTTGACCTGCAAGAACATGGCAATATTGATGCCAAATCCAGTGATACCGGTGATTGTCTAAATAAAGAAAAAACAATATCTCAGATGAGCCCGGGGAGAACACGTGCTGTGGATCGATTACCATCAAGAACCAAAATTTGCTATCATAAATCGATTCGGATTCAGCAAACATGCTGGATAGCTCGCCAGAGAAAAGCACCAGTGGGAATAAAAACAAAATTGCAAGAGTAGTATTATAATGCAGTAGTTTCCTGTATTGAACGTCAGATGCAACCTGAATGTACTTTGCCGGAATCTTACCATTGGTTATTATCGACAGCAGATAAGGTTTTTTGGACATAAATACCGTAAAGCGCCACAAATGCGGAAGATCCAATACCATAGAAAATACCTGCCCAAGAAAAGTGCATTTCACCGTAGGAACCGATGGCAAAACCAAAAAATACAATGACACAGGCGACCAGGGCTTTGAATGATGTTTTCTTGCCAAGGATTAGATAGGTGAACAAGATGGTGAAATTGATGGATAATGATCTAGCCACCTGTTAAACAAAATTGGCAAAAACAAACAGTAAGGCAACCAAGTAGCAGTTAATGAATTGATATCATACTTGGTAAAAAGTGACTTCGACAGAATTCAGGCACAGGTTATTCAAAGCGAGCATCATGATATAAACAAATGTGAGCGGCGCAACACGTTTCGCAACCATGATATCTAGCTCGTAAGGTGGGATGATACTGAATGCCAGATGTCTGTTTTAGAAACGTTTTGGTGAGTGAAGTTTTAACCAAGTCTTTTCTATTTTTTTCTACCTTTGACCGAGACGTGCGCAGATAAGTAACAGGACAAGGGCAACAACAAGCTGATACCAGGTAACAAACAAAGCATAAGGAAACTTATAATTGCTCATGATAATCTTGTTTAAAAAGACCACAGACAATGAGATGACAAAATAGAATGTCACGACGGCCATGATGAGGGATACTGGGTGACCTTTTTCTGATCGCCGTTGGATCGCCGGGTTTGGCAGAAAGCTTTGTTTTTCCTCGTCCTTGTCTTTACGTGTCATGGGAAAATCTTCCTCTCTTGATGTCATGATGAAGAAAACAAAGGTGAAGTAACCAAGAAAGGAGAGCAAGAGTTCATCTCTCTTTGAAATGGCCTCAATTTTTAATATCCGTCACTGACCAAGAAAGGCAGCGCCGTCGCACCCACTCGTTTAACAGTGACTTAGATGGCAGACAGAACTCTAGTTCTAGCCATTACAATATATCCTTTCCTTGCGTCTCGCTTATGCGCTATAACCAAAAGAGTAATAGACATTCATTTTTCTTCCGCTCTATATCGAAAAGACACTTTGCAACATGTTCAAAGTCAGCATGCCATTTGGACGTTTGCTTGGCCTAACTCTTGTTCCTAAATAAGAAACAAAGAGCTGCGCGATAATCCTGTTCCGATCGTCCATTCATGCGAGTCTTATGTGTTGCTGAGAAACCGAGTGCAGCAAAGAAAATTGCAGGCATACTGTCTCAGTCGTCATACCAAACCGTATGGTTCACCTCTCGAGAAAACAACACCTCATTTTGATGCATTCAATTCTATAGAACAACACTAGCGACACGTACATTAAGAATTATGTCTTTAACTACACGTTTAATCAGCGATCAGCTCAAGTGACAATGACATCCCTCAGAGGCCATGCCATGCAGCTGGATTTTGATCAGACAATCTCCAAGAATTGGCGGGCATGCGATCCAGAAGATCTCTTTGAAGCACCTGTGTATCGAACTGTATCAGAGGTTGGCTTTCTCATTTTTCAAACATAAGCACACATAATTGACGCGTTTTTGAAACACTCAAAGGATGCACAGGCTATTGCCAACAATCTTCGGCAGCAGGCACGAACTGCCGAGATTCTCTTCATTTGGACTGATTGCGATCGCGAAGGTGAAGCCATTGGCGCTGAAGTGGTTGAGATCTGTCAAACTGTAAATCGCAGGTTACAGGTTTGGAGAGCACGATTCTCGGCTATGCAACCTGAGTAAAGTTTATCTCTACATTTCTAACTTGCATTGGTTCCTAACATAGTGTCCTTTTTTAGGGCTATTCACCGTGCTGCTAGAGAACCAACAACCATGGACGAACGACAAGTGGATGCCGTATTTGCACGAAGTGAATTGGATTTAAGAATTGGCGCAGCATTTACACGATTCCAAACTTTGAAATTGCGACCTTTCTTCAATGAAGATCGCAAGGTAGTAAGCTATGGTGAGTGGAAGTTACTTTTGCATCGTGCAATGTTTAATCAATGGCTATCAGGTAGTTGTCAATTCCCAACTCTAGGCTTTGTGGTCGACCGTTACATTTCAATCAAGAACTTTGTGCCTGAGCCATTTTGGAAAATTGACATGTCATACACGCAGCCAACAACGCAGAGTAAGGATAGAGAAGAACCTATTACTACAAAGTTTCACTGGAAGAGAGGACAGATGTTTGATCGTTGGTCATGCTTTGTTCTATATGAGATGTGCTATCAAAATCCAATGGCCACTGTAACACGAGTCCGAAAAAAGGAAACAAAAAAATGGTATAAAAGGCTGTATGGAAACAGAATCCTGAATTATATTTACGCGGTTACTAAATTAGGAAACCTTTGCCTTTGACGACTGTGGAAATGCAAAAAGTGTGTTGTCGTGCACTACGCATGACTGGTGAACAAATTATGAAGGTGAATACACCTTCATAACGCGAAAAACACAAACGTGACCCTTCGATGTTAGGTTGCTGAGGAACTATACACTTCAGGCTTAATTAGCTATCCAAGAACAGAAACAGACCAATTTGATAAAGGGTTTCAGTTCAGGCCGTTGATCCAGATGCAAAGCAATGATCCAAGGTGGGGTCAATATGCACAATTGTAAGTTGTCCTTGAAAGTTTTTGTCGTGATTTTTCTGAAATACTTTAAGATTACTGGACGGTGAATTTGAGAATCCTCGAAACGGACGCAACAATGATAAGGCTCATCCGCCGATCCACCCAACGGGATATGATGCCACACTGCAGGGAAATCATAGATCATTGTACGAATTCATTGTCAGACGATTCCTTGGATGTTGCTGGAAAAATGCGATTGGTTATGAGACATCCGTGGATGTAAAGATAGCAGAAGAAGAATTCGATGCAAAAGGTAATTAAAAAGTCAAAAATTCGCAAAAATAGTTGTTAATGTACCTAGGCTTGGTGATTGTGAAAAGGAACTATCTAGAGGTTTATACGTATGATAAGTGGGAAGGCAAATTCTTGCCCGAATTCCGCGAAAATGATGAATTTATGCCGACGGTTTTGGAAATGAACAGCTCCGTAACACAAGCTCCTAGTCCTTTAACCGAATACGACTTAATCACGTTGATGGAAAAGAATGGTATCGGAACGGATGCAACCATAGCTGAACACATTCAGAAGATTTTGGACCGACGGTATGCCTTCAAACGAGGTCAGCATTTTCATCCCTGTACTCTTGGTATCGCCCTTGTTCTTGGTTACGATGAGATTGGATTCGACTCTAGTCTCAGTAAACCTTTTTTGCGACAAGAGGTAATTGTATCCGTAATTTATTAAAGGAGTTAAGCATACTCATTAACTCTAGATGGAAGCGGATCTCAAACGGATTTGTGAAGGAAAGAAAGGCAAAAGTGATGTGTTGCGCCAAAGTGTTCAACGTTACAGGCAAATGTTTATTAAATCTGTTGAGGGATTTTCAAAAATGGTCATGTCAATGGAACAATACTATCGCCCAAATGAGGATCAGCTTAGTTTCGAGAGCACAAACCAAAATGGAAACAATAATAACGAAAGCGGTCAACGTGAAAGCAATTCGAATGGAGGGAGATCAGCTCGAGGAAGTCGAGGCGGACGAGGGGGACGAGGCAGCCGAGGAGGACAAGCGACTCGTGGAAACAGGCAAAGCCATAACCGCAGTAGTGGATCCAGAGCGCGCAGACCGGCATTCCTATAGATGATACCCAAACTATCAGAGTTTTACCAAATCAAATCTGTCAAGAAGAGGGCGTTGTCGACTGTAAAGTTTGTTGCGTAGCTGAACAATCCCGAGCAAGCAAGGCCTTTAGAAGCAGATCGTTTTCAATAGAACTGCACATACATCGACATCATCCGAACATTACACATATGCATTCAACATGAAAAGAAATGGCATCCCTTTCTCCTTTTTTCCTCTACTTTCTATTATTGCTGATATCTAGATGATCCATGTATTACTGTTTATTCAATCCATTTCGCTATCAGTCAGACCCATTTATTTTCCTCTTTCCGAGCCTTTAATTGGACGATAAGGATCCTTTGGCAATTTCTCTAAATGATTTAGATAACTGAAGTAAAAGATAAGAACCTTACTACCATGCACTTGTGAAAGATGTGAATACAAATACTGCAAGTAAACAGAATCTACACAATAGCAACAAGTCGATAGAATCACTCTGTTACTCCGTATACTAAATCCTTTTTGAGGTTGTCCACGGCTTTCATTTGAACCTTGAGTTTCACTCTTTGCATGATCCAATCGTCCTTTTGTTTGATTTCCTGGAGCAGACGTGACCAAACTCCCGGTAGTATAATCAATGGTGTCATCATGGTATTGTCGCTTTCATTCCAAGATCTGCACCGTTCAGTTCATCCGCGTTAACTTCATAAACTGCATTGTGTGAAAGGTATACGGAGGAACTGTTCAATGAAGGTTTTGTAAATTGATAGCAAGCGGATGATTTGGGTTTACGGAAACATTGCGAAGTGCCGCAAAACCATCAATAAACAGTAAGACGTTACTGCCGATAAATGCTGACCACTGCATGCTGTGTCCATCTTTCGCTTTTTGGATATCTAAAGCTGGTGGTTCATCTGCCAAAATATAAGATTTCAGCTCGAGAATATTTGAAGTGCATAAAACATAGAATTGTTGTATTGTACCCTACTGGTATTGATGACTATCTGGATTTCGAATGGACAGAGTAGTGGGATCTTCAACGTCTCAGCAATAGATACCATTCCATAAGGTTGACAACCTGGGAGAATAGCGAACAAAACCGCTTTTTATGTCGTTCATTATCTTTTATTAGACAAGATTCTCTAGTACATATGGTATTGTTGCCATTAATTTCTTCCATGACGATGCGAACGGCAGCCTTCACATGCTCCTTTCCAAACGCTTCCATCTGTGTAGACTTCCTTTTTCCATATCGGGCACCTTTCCTTCAGTTGATCAATTAGATATTCGGTAGCATGAATAGAATCTGCGCGGTGAGTAGAGGACACAGCGATGATGACACTGGTTTGACCAACGGGCACAGTCCCTGTCCTATGATAGACAGCAACGTGCTTAAGTGTCCACTTTTCTCGAGCTTCATTAATAATTGTCTGAAGCATTTTTACAGTCATGTCCTGATAGGCTTCGTAATCCAGTTGCACGACCTCCTTGCCTTCATACACGGAGTCAGTTTCCAAAGCTCATTGACAAACAAAGGTATATCTATATATATAGTCACCCTGGAATGTGTCTCTCGTGGTTCCAAGGAATATATTAATCGCTCCAGATGAGTTGTCCTGAACTAATTGTGTAACGCCATCGATTGAAGGTAAATCATCGCCTGTGATGCGTATAATGTCTTTTGGTCCGTTTGTCGGCGCGGTCATAAAGGCTCCTACTTATTTGATGTTCACACGCCAAGGGAGAGGCGCCATACCCTAATATAGTAATCGTGAATGATGGGGACTGAGGGGTGCTCTTGGTTTCTTCCCGCTGCGTTGACTAAAGACATACCTCGTTTTCACCAGCATAATGTCAGTTCCCTTTTCTGCTATAGGCTTAATCCTCAGTAAAACGATCAACATAAGATCATTGTAGGATTGCCATTCATATTCCGGGAGAATATGTGTACACAAGATATGGTAGCTCGTCATACACAGTATCTCCCAAAAATAGTTCCGCAAACTACGAAAATCCAAGTTATATATGCATCTGGCATTCGCTTGGCCGGGAAATGGGTATGGCGTCGTCAATTCCAACTCTTATAACACGACAATTAATGTAATTTGTTAGCGTCAAGCCCAGTTTCCCAAAATGCGCCAAGTGAATTTGCTAGATGCGACTAATTTTTGGAAATAAAGTACATTCAGTTTCTAAGGATAAAGCTAGGCTGAGTTTTAACATCTTTTTAGATGGAAACAGATTTAGCTTTGAGCTTATAGTGCGTTACGAACATGCCGTGGTAATATTCGCATTTATTACAAACGTTTGACTAGTACATGCAGTTGCCTAAATGCATGTTTCGTATAACTACGATCATATTTGTTTTAGGAAGGACATCCGAAAGTTCATGACTACCATGTATTGCACTCTTACTAAGTAGCAACCTGCACTTTATCTTTCACTAGATCTAACCAGAGTATTGAAGCGATGGTCGCATTAAATACGCTAATAAGGACCAAGATCGGTAGCACTAACCAACCACAACTGGTTCAACCTTTGTTTGGTCATTGTTGTAATCTTGACATTAGTTTACCTTCTCCTTGCTGTGGATTTCTGCCTGAAATGTATAGAAACTTTTTTCCTTGTAGTATTATGCTTCATTCTCCTACGTTTTCATTACAATGACTTCCACCCAGGTTGTCATAGCTTTTCCGTGTGATAAAGCTTCATAACCGGAGAGTTCCACAGCGCAATTACCCGATCAGATTGTTAAACGAGATTGCACATAATATTCCTCAATTTTAAGGATGGTCTACTAACGATGAATATCGTTATGGAAGACCCCTATATCAGCATTTTCATTATTGCAAAACGTCAGTATTCCGCTTTTCCTGTTCACTGCTTGTCTCATTACTCTAGAAAACACGCTAATGAAGCGAGGCTTACTCTAATGGCAATTGATTTAACAAAGCCTGACTGCATCATCAATCCCTTCCTACTTTGTATCCTCCTGCCAAATTAGGGTTTGTCTAATGCCTTTGTCCTCTTTTCTATATGACCTGGCTAGAGCAGACCATTTGTTTCAAATTACGCAGCGCTCACCGGTATTGAACAAAACACATTCAAATCTGTATGTATCACAGTGGCAGGTTTTCTTGGCTGGTCCCGCCGCTGTAAATTGACGATATTGTTTTTGTTTAAACAAAATGATTAAGGATATAGATCGTCTTATGAAGCATCAGGGTTACGTGTGCGTTTCCCTAATTGAGGCTGTATATGTGCTATTATCTGCTAGATAATGGGTATTCTCGCATTATTATAACGATATGGGGAATCGAAGAAACCCCAGTTTCTGTGCATGGCAAGATATCAGTAAGTTGGGGCAATCAAATGTCCAGTAATGGTCTTTATGTAGGAAAGTGTCCATCTTGTAATTATGGTGTGCATCTACCAGTGTAACGAGGATACAGACTGCACTCACGAACGGTGTATCGGTTAAGGAGCCATGCAAGGAAACGCTCAACACCAAGACCATAGCCACCATGGGGTGCTGTACCGTATTTGCGCTGATCAGTGTACCAGTAGTAAGGTGAGGGATCAATTCCCTCTCTGCTATATGCTTCCAAAAGTTCTTCGCGATCGTACATTCTCATACTTCCACCGACAATTTCACCCACACCAGGCATCAAAACATCCACACTCTCGGTAACACGTCGGTCATCAGAGCATTTTTGCATGTAAAAGGACTTGATCTCTGCTGGGAAATGGGTAAGGAAAATAGGACGGTTGATTTTATCGGTCATGGCGCGCTCAGGAGCTTCCGGAATATCGTCACCAAATTCGTAGAAGGTACCATCTTCTTTTTTGATATCGTTTTCTTTCAAATATTCGATCGCATCAGCATACTTCATACGGAGGAATGGTCGTGCAGGAGCTTTGAAACCGGGGTTGAGCTGCTCAATCAGTTTGCGAGTTGGTTCGTGAGCCAAAACACGGTCAATTACATCGCATATTAAATCTTCAATGGAATCCAACATTTCATCAAAGGTTATAAATGCTAATTCGGCTTCCAAATGAGAATATTCAGACAAATGTCTGCGAGTGTGGGATTTCTCAGCACGGTATGATTCTGCAAGACAGAAGACATCTCCCAACGACGGGAGACAAGTTTCCAAATACAATTGGGATGATTGGGTCAAATATGCCTAAAACATGCAAGAAATGTTAATAACAAGTGCAAATCGGCGACTTTCCGTAAAACCGACCTTTTCACCGTAGTAGTTAAATTCGAACAATGTTGCACCACCTTCCACTTGAGTTTGCACCATGCAAGGCGGGGTAATCTCAGTTAGGCCGCGCGACTCATAATGTGCGCGGAAAGCTTTGATAACTTCAGCGCGAGCTTTAAGAACAGCAGATGCAGTTTCTCCTCTAATAACAAGATGGCGGTTGTCAAGCAGATAGGATGGATCGGCGTCAGGAGTGACCTTGTTGTTGAACGCTTCGTCGCCACCAGGTGCCTTACCCACGACATACCAATAGTCGACAACTAATTCATGGTTATCGGGAGCCTTGAATTTGGTGAGATTGTTTTTTTGCAAAATTAATCCGTATAGCACGTACCGTTTTACCCTCGGGAAGAGCATTGATAACACCGTGAACAGTGATGGTGGATTCAGTAGTCAACGTAATAGCATCAAAGGTGTGACACTATTAAAACATTAATTGCCAGCGATCTTCTTTTTTATGTCACCATACCAATTTTCCGGTAAGCACACACTGAAGGTATCCGGTGCCGTCGCGGATAATGACAAACATCATGTCCTTGCCCTGTACACGCAGACGATGTACCCATCCAGACACCTTGACACGCTGACCTCGCGAAGCAACACCTTGACGGATTTTGATCTAAGCGGAGATAGCTAGTTAGCTCGATGTGATAAGAGCATATAGGATAGATCCAACCTTCTTAGCTGCGGGTAAGCTAGCATCTTCCGTAAGAACGATAGATTTGGCTTGCTCCAGAGCCTTTGCTTCGTCTTCAGCCTTCTTCTTCAATTCTTCTTCTTGCTTCTTCTTCTGTTCTTCCTGTTTCTTCAGCTTTCTTTGTTGCTCAACCAACGTTTTCTTTGCTTTCTTCAGGGCAGCGCCAGAAATATCCTTATATCCCTCGGCATCTTTCTTTACAAGAATTTTAATAGATTCGCCGAACTTTTCCAAAGCCTTCAGGGCTGTCTTTAAAGGTGCGGCTTCGGTGCCGTTGCCGGTTTCGTCCGAACCACTGAGCTCGTCGACATAGACTGCTATAACAGGGTTATTTCCCACAGTTAGAATTGTCTTGTTCAGCTGGAAATATAAAACGAGGTGTACATACTGTCAGCAATAGTAAGTTTTTCTGCAGCTTCTGAGATTTGTGATGCCATTCTTTGACAAAGGGATTGAGGAACACTGCGAGCAGAAGACGGCTGAAAAAAAAGGAACAAAGCCACTTAAGCATTATGACACATCTGTGACAATTTTTACTCGAAGTTCCCAAAAGCATGCAGTTAAATCATTGGTACACAAATCAGGAACAGGCACCACGCATTTTTCCGTTGCAGACAAGCCGTAACGTCTTACGGAGGCAGCTAGAGCTACACAAATGCACATTGCTCTACTATTACTAGGCCCAAACAAACTGCTTCTCCTATAGAAACTTGCTTCTTAGCTCTTATTATCTCTGTATAACATGGATTATCTCTCTAGCTTAGGGTACTGTAGTAACGACCGTTTAGTCAAGATAATCAGCCAATCAGTACCCGTGGTTTCATTCCTGGTAAACGCCAGTCATCCGCAAAATTGACTCGGTTCCATGCTTCGGGCAAACGGTTCGCTTCTTTCCACAACCATGTCACCCGAGAGACGAGGATGTAATGGGTGGAACTACATGGAAGCAATAGTAAAAAAACTCATGGGAACCAATTAGGTTCCTTCTGCCATCAAGACGTAAGTGTTGTCTTGTCGGCGAGGATACATGAGGACATGATCATCGTTGTGTCAATTCCACAATTGGGTTTTCTCTTCGATTCTTGATTAATTCATTACCTATTCTCTTTCTATTTTCTATATATTTGTATACTTAAATACAAAATGGAACAAGCCTTTTTCGTAATGAGGAATCGGTAGTGAGCAATTAACAAAACGTGCATTAAAGTTTAGCATTTACTTATGAAGTTAAAACAAAGATGCAACTTTCGAAATTGCATAAACTATTCTAGAATAGTGACACGAATACAGATATCCTTTCGTACGTTCGTATTTGTTCGTGCCGATCTCTAATGACGACCATCAATTACTGCGTTTCTCCAAACTTTCCATTGCCACAAAGTGAAGTTTATTTCGGGTTATAGCCCCTGCCATATTTTTGTTATTCACCAAACAAACTATGTTATCCTTTCTTTTTTCCCAAGTTCTGAGCCAGTTGACAATGAAAGCGACAATGGGGTCATATATCGAGAAAACAACACCTGAAGAAAATAGCCATGTGATTCACTGAATGAATCCGGTGAAAAGAACAGAACATACAATACAGGTTTGTCACAACAAGCGCAATGGAAATCTTCGGATTGTGGAGGGTGCCCCACTGACAATGCCAGCGCAGATTTGCTCGATTATATGTTTAAAGCAAGGTCTATGATCAGCGTTTATTCTGTATTGTCAGCATGGCATCTTATTCCAGGCCGTGCCGAATTGTAGCTAGTTTCCCCATTTTCCTCCTAATGCTACTGATTGTAAGACATTGGCGCACAGTAACTGTTGTATAAGCTTTACAACTTGTTATTTTCCTATCGCTATTGCTAAATTATAATATGATCATAAATAAGGGAATACTACAAGATTTGATAATGTACACACCGGCATGGAGAGAGAAAGTCTAACTGTTATTCATTTTACTCTGCTCGGCAAGCGTCTTTTCGTCTTGCCATAATTTAACATAACACACCTCGACGGGAATATCAATTTCAGTCAAGGTATCAATCCATAGCTTTTGCGTTTCGGACAACTTGTCACCAGGTCCTTTTACTGTAACACTTTACTCCAAAGGATGCGTAATGCGTTACCCTGACTTACCTTCGACAAACATACATTGCTTCTCCGCTTCGTTCCAGCAGCTTTTGAAATATATGATTACTTTTACCGAGCGTAAGATCGCGTGCGTCTTACCAGAGATCGGGCAAGCCGCCGTGCCCATGACCAGATTCTTCCGCCAGAAGTTTGCATAAGGATGAAAGTGGCAAAGGTCCAATGCACTAGGGATTGTCTGAGCCGTCTAAATCAGCATCGACCGTTGAGATTTACCTCAGCTACATTGATGAGGTCTTCTCTCTCATAGTTCCAATGCACACCAGTACATATCGTCTGACGAGGTCTCTCACGCTCGTCTACCCGTTCGAGAATCTTACGGGATTGGCCCTGACAAATTTCATCAAGGCGCGCAGTGATGAGATCTTTTCTACCTAAGGGATATAACATGGTAAGGTGTATCAATGTCGGTGAAATCGAGATAAAAACCGGTATACCAATATAAAAGCCATCAGAGCCAAAATCCAGTGGAGCTGATTGATATGGTGTCTCAAAGACCCCAGGAACAGGAGCAAACAGGATATCCCAGAAAAGCAATGCAAACTGAGATATTTAGACGTTTTTTTTTCTTTCCGTGTTTAACCTTATTACCAGCATTGAGACAATCCCACCTTCTGAATGAAGTCTGGTTGAAAGCATTAGTGGGCCCAACAAAAAAATCTTCCTCGAAATACTGTACCCTCGATAACCTTTCCTGCTATAGTGCTCCAAGGCTAGTTCCTCAACCGAACACTCAGCGCCATCGATGGCTCTCCATACAGACTTCTTTCCGACAACGGCATCCGATATGCGTTCACCTTAGAGAAATGGTGTTATGCCAATACAGCTTTAATTTAGGCCACCGGCTTCACTTTACCCCAAATTATCTGTTCCTTTGGCTTTTTTAACATAATATAGGAGAAATCATGTTGCTCCCGTCGAGGGATACAAAGATCGCGTTCTAACCTCTGTATCCTCCTATACAATCCATGTAAATATACTAAAAATGCAAGTGACCAAAATAAGTTAGTAATTGCTAATATGATCCGCATATTCTATTACTTTGATGAACCGTAGGATCTTGAATAGCTTCAATACATGTTTGAAGAGCCAGCTTCTTTATGGACCGTGGGTTATTGCTTTTGTTGGCAGCAATATGGGTCATCTGGACCAGTGCTAAGCGGTCGTACCATCGCCCTCGTTTACCCAGTCGGTAAGTCTTTTGACTGAGCAACTTTCGCAAAACAAGCGCTTCCAATTCATATTCATGTAACTTTCCTAATATCTTGGTTCCCTGTTCGATCAGATGAGTGTAAACCCAATTAGCCTCGAAACGTCGCATGTAGTATGGTCGCTCCTCTAGTTCTTTTTGCAATCCGTCTTCCCAAACTCCTATAATATTCTCGCAAAGCGTCCAACATTCCACTAAAGATTGAGATACGTCTGCATGCTTTTCGCTTGCGGCCTTTGCGACTTGTTCATCGAACCTGCGGCGGAGATCTAAGGCTTCTTCATAAGCTAGTAAGTCTTGTCGACTCCTCCACACATCATTGGTGCGCTCGACGGTATAATCTGGAAAGTTTCGCCGGCTCAGACGGGCGAGAATAGCTGATGACATGACTTTGGTGCTTGCTTCAGGATCTGTTGTTCTATAGTAAACGAGATGGATTCTTTGAAAAAGACGGCGCATGTCTACATCAACTATAATACATTGTCCTGAACAGTAATAATATAAGCTTGATATATTTAGGATGGCATGCGCTTTCTAATAATCTCTACCTGCCAGGTCCAGGACGCATCGACTCATCTTAGCCTGATTCGTTTCGGCATATCGCAAAACAGCATCCATATATTGCACTTTCTAAAACATTCGAAATCTTCAGTCTCCATAAGCTGGTTTCCTGTTCGCAATTCACGCACCGTCTTCCCTTTGACCGGGATTTGCATTGTTTTGACTAGTGTCGATATTTCTTCCCGTGTTAACGCGCTTAAGGCTTCCACATAGTTGGTGATCGGCTGAGCCATCCCTTGCTTGCATAGCTCATCAGCTGAAGCTTTGATATCTTGAATGTGCGCGGTATAATCGACTTTGTCAAGTCGTATAAAGCGATGCTTTCGCATCCAGAGTCGCACAAAGAGATGTTTAGGTTCACCTGAAATATTTTTATATTACCGCTTATGCATTGCAGAAGAAACTAGCTTACGTTCCAGATTTTTAAAGCTTTCGATTCGTTCCAGTTCAGCAGAAGTGAAAAGATGCGATTCGGATTTCAGCACGGTGGCCAGCATGATGTTGACCTCATCTGTATACATGGAATCCGCAAAAGACGGTTTTTCCTCTTCCTTCTCGTCAGGGGCATCGTCGAGAGTGGAGATGTGTTTATCATTGCTCGAGGCGTAATCAAAGAAATTTTCAATCTTTCTCTGCTTTGAACAGCTCGCTTTTCCTTTTTTATTCTCTTTCTCGTTTGAAGATTTTTGGGATGGCCTTTTGCGTTTTTCCGCCATGTACAAGCAGCGTGCAAGAGCAGAAAACGTGGCTTTTACGCTTCCTTTCTTTCGCGGAAAGTCATTTGAGGACAAAACAGCCAGATTTCCCAATAACTTATGGACGCTATCTGTTGTCCTGATGATATACGATGGCAATCGCTTTTCTTCATACATCAAGTATCGCGAATCTGAGCAACATCTCGTTAAGGACGGAATCCATCTATTGCTTCCCAACACCTCTGTCATCGACAGACATCGGTTGAGACAGGTATTATACCTAATACAAGCACTAAATGTCCATTTGATGTATGAGGAAGATATGGTTCAGTGACCGTAAATGGTCTGCATGTTGATGTCATATTGGAGGCCTTGAACGTCAGTAGCGAAGGAGCCTCAGGGGGTTGAAATAAAACAATAGGATCTCTTGTTGATCGTAGTTTACCACAATGAAATGTATCCAAAATCTTATCTAAGCCCACTTGTCTTTGCTTTGCCAACAGATAGCATTTGCTGATACGGATTATTGGATGCTGTCAATTCTCTCTCACTTTGAGAGTGCTAGATGGTAAATTACACTGCTTACCAATACGGACTGTATATATAAGGTCATTAGTAGAACAAGTGTTCGGATCCTGAGTATAGCAAATCCACATTTCTTTTTGTCCCAACAAATTTTTTTGCACCATAACAATGGACGAAGAAAATATACAATGCACTACCAAATTGTAGGACGTGTTTAATAAGAATTTAAATGATAATATCCTGTTGACAGACGCTTTAACTTTGCTTGCTTCCCTTTCGTTATGGACCCCTACAAAATCCTAAATAAAGCCGTACTTTAATGGCTTAGGAAATCTATATACAGTATCTCCCAAACCAATTTCGCAAACTGCGCAAATCGAAGTCGCCGTCCAGTGGAATTAAATGCCGCAACAAATGAAAGAAAAAACTCCAATGCCGTCCTTTTTCTGCTTAGCTACCGCTTTACCTCATTTTAAAAGTGCATCCACATCCTTGAGCTCTCCCCATGCCCACTATTAAACAGTCAAAGCAGAACTCGGTGCTGCCAAAGCTGAAATTAGTAGGCTCAAACAACACAACGCTTCACTTCTTGAAATGATTGGCTCAAGTTTTCCAAAATACCAAGTCTGTTGAATCTATTTCCTCCAATACAACCCGTCCATTCAATCCACATGCCTAATACATATCGATATCTCTGCAAAAGCTATCCATCGCATCAGGGCCCCTTCCGGCGTGCTGTCGCCCGCTTCTTCCTTGCAAAAAGGCTTTTTTGATACTCACACCCTTCCCCGATATTTTCCATCCCCCTCAATTTTTATCAGGTTGATCTAGACCGGGCGGACACAATTATTATTTTTGCGCTCATTTAAACCACTGAATAAACCCAAGAAACTAGATAGTGCTAGATTGAAACTCGATGTCATTCACTCAGCTCGAAAAAGAAAGTAATCCACAAACCTCTATAAGACACATCCAGAGTCTGTAAGCTAGAATAATGACATATCTAATACCCTTAACAATCTATCCCCTAAGGAAATCGACTTCTTAATATCAGAATTTGAGATGCACTGCGAGTTCTCAAGATGTCCTGCTTGCAAAAAGATCAATAAGGGTACTTTGTGTATTCTTGCGCTTCTACTGCAGTGAGTATGATCTGGGTGGGCGTTTCAACCATTATTCCGTTTATCTAGCAGAAAAAACACTAATGAAAAGCATGTCGCCCACTTGTTTATTTTTTTCACATGTCATTTTCGTTCTTTTCCCGTCATTTTCTGTAAGCATGACATAATTTTTGAACCGAGATAGACATTGAGGTATTATTGATGGGAACAGTAGACCGAGTTATAAACTATATCTACACGTGTAATATTTATGTAACGTTCCATGCAAATCCGTTGTACAA
This sequence comes from Apophysomyces variabilis, assembly GCA_002749535.1. Lineage (NCBI taxonomy): Eukaryota > Fungi > Mucoromycota > Mucoromycetes > Mucorales > Mucoraceae > Apophysomyces > Apophysomyces variabilis. Next base: position 590,729 of record MZZL01000387.1, on the reverse strand, counting down.
TGAAATGGAAATGGCATAAACTATGTAAACTTTGTTCGGATGTACCCCAAGATGATGCAACTTTTACGTACTCTATTCGAAGACATACCAAGATAGTCTTTTACCGGGCGTGATGCAGACGAACTTTCAAACCATATGAAAGAAGAAGACTGTAGAAGACTTTAACAGACAATAGGTATTCTATAAAAATTAAGAGAACATGATAACCTCAACTGCACGACGTCGAACAAGAGCCAGCCAAACCGAGACTCTGGTTGAACCACCCAGGTCTCGCAGACGAATCAGCCGACGAGAGGAAGAAAGACCAGAATCGTCCCGAGCCCCTTTAAGGCGATCTAAGAGGCAGCAAGCAAAAAGGCAGAAAAGGATCCACGAGTCGAGTGGATAGAGCTTTTACGCCCGGTATTTAGTAAGTGTCATTGAATACTATTGTTATTTTTCTTCTATTACTCGCCAATTGAAATTTATATATGCATCTTGCATTCACTTGGCGGGGAGATGGGTATGGGGTCGTCAATTTTATTACAGGTATGTAAAAGTGGACAATTCGAACTCTTATAACACGACAATTAATGTAATTTGTTAGCGTCAAGCCTAGTTTCCAAAATGCGCCAAGTAAATTTGCTAGATGCGACTTTAATTTTTGGAAATAAAGTACGAGAACAAAATATAGTCGAAGGGCATAGTGCAGTTCATCTTTGCCAATAAATGTAGATTAAAACATTGTGCCGTACGTATCACTCAGGAGACGGAGGTTTTAGTTTCTTATAATCTTTTCACCATATTCCTTAGTGGAGATTTAACTGATCTACTTCTCAGGACACCGTCCCCTTAGACTCGTATATTTCGGCTTGTCTCAAACATCCCCCCCTTCATATATAGTGAACCTAAATCCTTTTTAGCGGAGGCTGAAGATCATGAATAAGGAGCTTCTAAAGCAATTCTTTGTTTACGTATAGTCTTTACACGCAAACGTGTAAGCTCGACAGCGATCATAATAAGATATATACGATAAAAAGTTAAAACGTGCGAATTACTGAGATACGTCTATCCATAGTTACCACAGTAATTGATCTTCCGGCCCTTGCAATGAACCGACTTGGCTAGCACAACTTTTGGTGAAACTGGTAAGGTGCTCGTATACTGAGATCTAAACGGTGAGACAGGGATTTACATCAGCATAAACAAGCCTGGAGTGTGCTCCATGAAGGTTGATGTTCTGGGAAGCGTTGATGTCTCGATTCATAGTATTGGCCCGGTTCAGAACGCAGCTCATTCGTCGTTGTGATAATTCTCGCTTCAAATAGTCTACAAGTTATAATCGAATCCAAATAGAATATAGAGTGGAGTGCTGGTGCGGGTATCCTGGTCAGCACTATGATAATCTAAAGGTCGAGTCTGGTATAACGGGAAGAATTTTTAAGCGAACTTTTAGGGTTCGAGTGGGATATAGATATGAATTAAGGGACAATGGTTGTTAAAATCTCTGCATAGGCGAAACGAGCAATCTGAGAGAGGATTTACTTCGAGCACTTCTGTCTAGCAGCACGAGCCCTTTCCATACTTTAGCGAGAACAACCTTTCTCTTTTATTCCTAAACTTTCACTTATTTTTATCGGGCTCATGTACGACGCTGAGCATTGTGCTAATTTCCTGGCGTTTCGAGCGCTGCTCTGGTGCAAGTATCGCAAATTCCATTGGTCATACTGCCATAGTCAATGGTACCGACCGTTGCAGTCGTTGAATGCCTGGATCAGCCGATAGGACATAACCAGCGAAATCTGCACGGTCATTAATTTTAAAAAAGGTGGCACTCAGGAATTAGAACTTAGAATGTCAATGAACCTTGGGTATTTGCAACGAGATTTAATAGTATTAAGGTATTGTAGCTTTAAACTATAATAACGCAAATAGTGGAGCTCTTGCAGTGTACGACGGAAACGTACAACACCCATTCCACTTTGCATGCACGGTCGTAGTAGATCACCTACAGTTTTTGACAGCGCATTTATGCGTCAGATAGGCAGGAAATTCTGCCACTAGATGCCCGGGAAGCTGTTTTAGGATACGAACATCATGAGAGTTAATCGTCAGATTGCAGTTCCTTGAAGTGCATCTATAGCGAATAGACATGATATAGAAATAGCTGATTCCAACAACGTTAACAATATAGACGTCCACGAGCAACATTTTGTACAACACACCTATCTATGTCTACCGCTCGGCGTGCACGCGGGTTCTTGTTATATGCATTACCTGCAACAAGTGATTGCAGGTTGGGCATCGCAAAGTTTCACTGGCATCGAGCAGATGGTGTTGCAACCAGAGGAATACTCGAGGGTAATATAGCAACGTAGGATTTAGCTTATTATTTCTAGGAGCAAAAAATGCTGCCGGTGGATTGATCCAAAATGTACGGGGATAACCTTCCAATACTAGACGACTTTGTATCGAAGCAAAGTATTACTTCAATGCTCCATCGGTAACCTCACGATACTTGTTATCATTATCAACAACGTTCTCATCATCGTACCATTGATCGTCTTCAATAGGATGCGTTTCACCATTAATAGGATCTTTGGAACGAGCTTTCATGCCTTCAGTAGAACTGCTGCCATACTTCCCTCACTGATGACATTCTCCTCTTCTTGCAGAATTCAATGCAAGGCTATCTGTGCCTGCAGTTTCTGGTTCGGTATTAACATGGCTCTAACCAAGTGGTCAATTTCTAATAAGTAGAATCGATGCTGCTCACATGTATCACTCCATCAACATTGTATCCACAGCGACCATATTCCTTTCCTTCATTTGCCTTCAACATCTCGTACGTCGCGAGTGACCAAGTTTCTTCGGGCATCATATCGACTTATTTATCTGAATCAGTGATCACATCAACGACAGCAAGGAGACAGGTGCTACGGAAAGCTTGTAGTTGTATAAAATTTCCACAGAGTTCTGTTTTTCTGAAAGACATTCTTGCCGATAAAAGAACAGTGACCGGTTGGATAATAAAGCACCCAAAAAGATTGATTGTCTAAAATGTGCTTTCAGCGTACTCAAAACCAACTCATAGACCCTTTCCTTAAATTCGTCGACAGAATTCACCCTTTTTTGCTTGAAGTACTCTACAGTGCGTAACACTGAACTGAGGTCAATGACGCTGTTGATCTCTTCCTCATCGTCGCACCGAGACAGATGCGGGGCTAGTCTCTGCCTTTGGGCAGATAACCCTTAGCGGCTATATAGAAGTATGTCAACGTACCTTGCATTTACTGATTGAATGTAGTATTTATGCTGCTCGGGTGAATTCCATATCAACTGATGGATCAAATTGACGTAAGTAAAATATATTTTCCGCATGTCTTCGCTTATTAATGACCTATCATTTATATGCTTTTTACTGTAAACGTGTACTTTCATAGAAGCAAAACTTATTTAGGGTAGCATACAGAATTGCAGTATTTTTTGCACTAAGAATAAGATAAATTTGGGTCCACTAAAGTATCAATACCAACATTAAGATAGCAGGGTTTGTTTCAAGCAATGTAAAGGTATCATCCAATAACAAAAAATGACTTTTTCTGAAATACGAGAATTGCGATGACAAAAGAAAGAGATTGATAGATAAGCTGATACTCAAAAAAGAAAACTAGACTTGCATCTATGTCTGGTTTGTGTCTTTCAGCGCCTCTTGTGCTGCAAGTTTTGCTTCCAACTTCCGCACACGCTCTTCAAGCTTTTCAATACGTTCTTTCGTAGCTTGTTCAGTGGTATGAGCACTAGCTTCGGTAAGTTCGGCGAGTTTACGGTCAAGCCACGCTTGTTCATCCTTGGAATACATCCAACGTGTGGATTCTATGCTATCGTATGCTGACTTGACCTGAAGGGCCACGACACATTCCACAGCTTCGATGCGCACAGAATAGTCTGGATCTCGAATAAGATCCACTGATAAAACGTGTTATTGGAAAAGTTCTCGTTTTCTCCCAGTCTACTTACCAAAAGTATCTACGGCACGTTTTCTTAATCGTTCTTCTTGCCATTCTGTTGAATAGCGTAGACCATATAATGCGAGCGGTCTTGCACGAATATGCTCGGCTTTACGTTCGACGGATTTAATGAGATAATTGAAAGCCTCTTCGCTCCTTTGGTATCCGAGGGCTTTTTGACGATCATTAAAATACTACCCTGAATTGTTGCCAGCCTTAAAGTTTCTCACCTTTTAAAGCACCGCCGCGAACGATACCATGCTGTCCAATTTTATTTTCATCCTGAGCGGCTTCCAATAAGTAATGGAGATCTTCGGGCTCACGTTGAATTGCTAAAGCAATCAAAGCAGCAGCGTGGGCGCTAGAAAATTCAGGTTTTAGTTTTTTAGTCATAACCGCCTCTAAACATACCGATAAGGTAGAACACCAGGTCTCTCCAGGAAACGGAGAACGGCTGTACGAATGACAGCGTCACGGATACGGCAAGAATTTAGAATAGGAGCTAGAGCAAGCGGATCTTTTTCATTGTCAAGTATTTCGCTTAGAATTTGAAGGCTAAAGGCACTTTCAAGCTTGGACAGCGCAGCCGCAGCTATGAAAAAGAAAAGTCTATCAAACCATATCTGGATGATCTGCTCGCAGGTATACCTTGCACACGAACACCATAGAAAGGCTCTTGAAGGATAATCTCTTGCACAGCTTTCAAAGCCGGTCTTGATCCATCTTTAATTAACTCTTGGTAGGCTCGAATACGGTTCACAATATCCTTTGCACTTTTGGCCGTATTGATAAGCACATCTTGATCAGGCGTCATATTCAAAGTAAAGAGGACCCGACCATCAGGGTCAACGCGGAGAATACTTGGATTTGATCCGTCCTTTAGAGGAATATAAGTAGTGACGCTCTCCTCGCGGTCAAAGTGTACAATTGAAGTATATGTTTTCTTTTGATCATCGGTCAACTCTAGTTCCAAATCAAAAGCAAATAGAGGGATGTTGTTTGCCTCGTCGACTTGGGTTTGCGAAAGCACGATTTTGACTCGATTCTCTGCCTTTTCATACGTGTAATCACCTTTCAATTTTGGAAATCCTTTTGATAGAAGCCATTCATCGAAAAAACGGGTCAAATTTAGGCCAGATACTTTCTCCAACGCCGCTTGAAAATCGGTAGTTGTCACGGTTTTGCCGGTATGCTGTTCAATGTAAAGTTTGACAGCTGTCCAAAATGCATCTTCTCCCAATATTTTTCTAAGCATATGGATGCGCCATGCCCCTCCAGGGTATGTATGCATATCAAACATGTCGTTAGAAGAATCGTACCTGCGTGTCACAATAGGACGCTGGGAAGTGTTCTGAGTGCCTAGATTAGGACTAGCGTGTTTTTCTTACCATGTACTTCGTGCATTCCCGAATATAGGTTTCTGCATTGACAAGCATTTCGTACCGGTAGTCATCTTCCGACTTGTTGTCTTCCAACCAACCTGCATCCGTACTAAGTCACGCTGTTTCACGTACATACGCCATTGTTGTTGTTCTTGTTGTTGTTGTCGTTGACTTACATGACTCTATGTACGTAGCCCAACTTTCTTTCAGCCAGGCGTGCTCAAAATAACGGATCACGAGCATGTTGCCAAAGTATGTATGAGCTGAAGGGTGAGAGTTACCATATGACAACGGCTTGCATAACAGTGCAGCTTACCCATTTCGTGGATATTGACAAGATCTGTCAAGTCTTGGCGTTCAAGTGCATTGATTTCGTCCAAAGCAAAGGTATCAGTCCAAGTGACCTACGTTACAATGCAAATCAATATCTCTTTTACTTGACAACGAAAGTACGGTTTTACCAGAGATATATTTTCCATCGCTCCTCTAATGGCAGGCAAAGCTATTTGATAGTATTTTGTCCATGGGACTGATTTTCTGTAAGAAACAACATTCAAAAAGCAAAACAGATATGCTTACAAGGAACCTTCAATTTTTCCTGCAACCAACGTAGCATGGATGGGGTCCTGCCAAATGACCTTGCAAGATCTGCGGCCTGGTGACCTTTGGCCGTAAAGTACTGCAAAAAAAACAGAAAGATACTTGTTACACTACGGGTACAAGGACCCAAAAAAGGATTTTCTCACCTTAATTGGCTTTCCATCCACTTCACCGTCGTCATGAACTACAAAATCACCGACAGCAAAACAGACAAGGTACGATGGACTATCATGAGTTAATTTAAAAACCATGCCTGTAGGATGAGCAGATGGGATACCATAGGTGCGTGAGCTCCCAGTTGGTAGTAATATAACCATCTTTCTCCTCTTGGGAGACCAGCGTGCCGTTAGCAATGGACGTGTACTGCTTTGGAGCTGTAATTGCCCACGTAAGGGTTGTCCTGATGGTCGGATAATCTATCGTAGGCAACCAGTGACGCGCCCTGATATATTAGACGATAAGTTTTAACGATCGAGCTGGTGTAGCAAACAAACTTTTCAGGTTCATGGTCAGTGATGGCCCAATGAGTGGAAAAACCAGGAATAGAATCCTCTTTCTGGAAGTAAAGACCAGCAACCGGTTCTTCCACCGTATATTCAATCATCACGTCTCTTTTAGCATCGACTTCAAAGGGCGAGTTCCAGAAAAGCTTGATCAAATGTCCGTCATACGTATAGGTAACACCTTCACCGGACACAGCCACACTGTCGAAACCTTCGGCATTCAATGTAATTGCTGAGCGCTCTTCTTTTGAACGTACAAGTACGCGTCCACTATGTTGAAAAGTCAAAGTAACTTTTCCTTGAAGCTTTTTTTGCTGGAGATCATGGAATAGCAAATGAATATCTACCAATATGGTTAGACGGGAATCCTACAGAAAGGAAAAGGGGCAATACCGAGATGTACTGGCTCAATCACAGTATGCGGAGCATAATGATTGATTGCATTCACAGAAGCAAAACCAGAAGAACCATGGTTCTTTTGTTTGCAGCATAGACTAGGCATGATCTTTTTTTTTGTTACTTGATGCGAAAGAAAAGCAAAGAAGCTTTAAAGACAGAACGGATGTGACTATACATTTATTGTCGCTTATTTGACACGTGGCTGCAACGGGGGATGATTATGCAGGCCTCTGATGGAGACCGTTTGTTTACTTTGAATATACCTTTTTTTTTTGCGCAACTACTTCTTTAACTAATGCGATAAGCATAATAAGTAGAACCGGCTAGAGGGCTTAGTAACAAAAAAATATCAGTACATAATGTTTGGTTGGACGATCTTTGTGTATCGTGCATTCCTTCTCTCCGCGCCTGTTGAATACAACAGGTCTATCCATAGTCAATTAAACATTAGTCAACCAAGTCATCCGAGATATCCGATACCAACTGTATGCAGCAACCTTGGGCGCACATGTTAGGTCGATCGGAACATAAGACTAGAATCCGGCTGACTCCAGCACAGAATTTAGAGAGCAAACGGTTCTCCATCATGATTACTACAACTGTGACAGGTAGACGTCAGGTTAGTAAAGTTTACTCGCTTATGGAACACCAGCGGAGAGAAAGTTTGCTGACTTATACAGAAGGCTGAAAAAGTTCGACAGGGTCACATCCATTATCAGATAGACTTTGTAGAGTGTTGGATAATAACCAACAAGAGATATTTTTCTTTACTTTGTACAAATTAAATATGTAACAAGGAATGGAAAAGCTATGATTTGAATAAGACATCTATGGCCCTGCAAATTAAATCCTTACCTGTAGACTTGAATCCGCACATATTACATCATAAAATGAAACCAGAAAAAAACGTCCCAACTACATTTTCCTTTTTCCCAGCTTACTGTCAATCAGAAACGCACAAGCGAACCGATTAGTCTTATTGACCCATATGCCAAGCGTGACATTGACTTTGAAACCGGTGCCCGTTCGAAATAAGGTGTGGCTCTATAAGTATATACCTGTTGATTCAACAAAGCTAGGACGGAATGGGAAAGTAAGACATAGTTGAGTGATGCTACGACAAAATGGCCACAGATTAGGCGATTGTGTGTATCGTCACCAGTTGTTTTGATCCATTCCAAAGAATAGCAAGAAAAGATCATAAGCCTAAATGACGCCTAAGGAAACCAATCAGCAGTATTGCTGTATGACAGTTGCGGTCAATAAATGGAAAAGGGATAAATCTTTTGTGAGGCTAGGTAACATCGTAGTAAACACCTAGTGTAAATATTGATTCCTGCAAACATTTCTCTCCGCGACGTGATATCAGTATGCGCGGGTACGTGTACTATTGACGGATCTGTCGATTACTTTTTGATGCATAATTAAATTTTGTGTCATACCCGAATTGTAACCCAAGCTTTAAGGTTATTCATGTGAGCTGTCTTTCCAACGTGATATGGAATGACGAATCGTTCTTGGTCGGTGAAGAACCCATGAAAAAAATAAAAAAATAAAAATAAAAATTTCAGGCTTACGGTCAATAGGGTGAACAATAATACTTCAAAGTCAACTGTTGATTCCATTGCTTTGTATAACTGTCGAGCTTTTTGGCATTGCGTATCCGCGCCCAACCCTTACTAGAAGGGATCAAACCCCTCAAATTGGAAAAGGCGCGAGAATCCTCTCTTATCCAAACTACATGCTATACTATCAAACTCTGATTTTTGGTATATTAGCCGCGTGGCACAAAGTATCTTCCCCTCTCTCGATCACTCGTGGAAAGCCACATAAAAAGCGCACGCGACTGGTAGGAGAAATTCGCTCCTTTAACCTTTATAACCACGTTTCTTTTCTATTACATAGACAAAAGGGAAACCCGCCCTGTGATTATACAGTTAAAAGAGACTTCCGTTTTTTATTGTTCTAGGAACAATGACACTTCCATTCACTACAACAAACCTGTCTTATTATTCGTTTTGATCTAGTCAAAAAAAAACCTTGTGTTTACGGAAGCATCGTAAAAGAAAATGTAGACATAGTTCTTTTTGTCATGTATTAAGTCTTAACTAATGGACATTGATATGGTTTAGGAGAGTCCATACAAATGGTTAAAGTCAACGTTGTGACACCCCTCCCTCCAGGTCTCCAGGACAATGGCAGACTCTCCTTGATCTGTGCTTTTCGCGAAGTTCATGGCAGGAAAACAGCTTATGATAGAGGAACCCCTTATACTTCGTCCTTAGGTACGGTCACGATGCAACCTCCTCGTCGGGAAGGAGTCATGAAACGTGGAGGAACAGACAGCGGATGAGGGAGGGTTTAAATAGTTATAAGATGAATCGGATACGAACTCGGTAAGCGGTCATGTAGAAAGCCACGTAAAAGGAGAAAGTGCGAGAGACATCACACAAAAGGGGAAGTGGAGCTTTGCGCAATCGTAACAAAAAGAGGGTTCTGTAAGGGCTCTGTGATGAAATTGAAGGAGAGGGTCTTTGTTTAGGGGCCCTTATTTTCTTTTTGTTCGTCATCAAAACACAAAAATAAGACGAGTACATCAAATACCCAAAGCAGCTCGTTTTTGTTCCTTGTCAGGCTCTTTTCCTCTCCACCTGTCTCCTTTTTTTTTATTTCATTGACAAACATTCCGTGCGGTCGGATCTTATTCAATTCTAGGAGGGCCAAACGAAGAAAACGCATATATAAAGAGGGACAGATGGCCGGGAAGTTTAAAAACTATTCCCTCTCATACATTTATCTTCGCTTACTTATTTACTTACTACGAAATGGATATCAAGAACTTGCTTTGCCCAATTTCCAACACTGTTGAACCCATCGTGATGAACATCTGCCAAAAATCACCCGTTGTTGCTCACCAGTCATACCAGACTTGGTCATCCGCATCCTCCTCTGTGTCCTCAGTCAGCCCTACCATGTCATCTTACTCTTCTGTTCCTTCCCTTTCACCATCCATGTCTCCAGTAGCATCACCTATTGTCCGCCCTGCTGTCCACAGACACTCTACTACTCGTCATGCACGCAACTCGTCGCAAACACGTACTCCATGGACACCAGCTGAAGACTATCTATTGCAACAGGGTTACAGTCAAGGACTGTCCTGGGCAATGATTTCCTCTACGTATCTGCCTCATCGCTCTCGTGGATGCTGCTGGGGTCGCTTCAAAACTTTACAAGCAAAAGCCATGGAACGCCGCGAATGGACCGAGAATGAAGACCGCCAGCTGTTGATCGCCATCAAGAAGAATGCTCGTCTTTTCAAGCAAGCTTGGAAATCGGTAGCCCGTGATGTGAACGATCGTTCCTGGAGAGAATGCGAGCTGCGTTCAGCCAAGGTCGCCGGCATGATCCGAAAGCGACAGATGAACACCATGTAAATCCACGATCCCTTTGGTAGACATAACAAGGTGAACTGTTGAACGGATCCCTTGTCGTGAAATCCCTTTTCTTCCCCTCTTCATACTTGAAAGACAAAAAAAGAAACCAAAAAAAAGTTACCTGAATTTCCCTATCTTTACTATCCCTTTTTTATACATGGACATTATACACACGCACACACACACCACCCTCTCTTTCTCTTTATTACCACTGCCCTCCCCTCACACTCACACACACGCAAAATCACAAAACACACATATACTTACACTTGCACGTGCGAATACACCCTCACCCGCTCCATCATTTACACTTATATATCTATAGTTACTACTTATGACCACAACTCATCTAAATCTTTATGTTTGTGCCAAAAATTTGTATTATTCTTAGTATATGAACATGCATAGTTTAATGTCATAAAGGGAGACCTGTTTTATACACGGCCCGTTCTTGTTAATTTCAGACCTCACAATCAATAAACGTAATCAGACAGACAATATCTTCTTCGATGTCTAGAAAATACTTCTCTTCTTTTCCACCTTCTTCTCTCCTTTACTCTCCTTATTACTGAATCAGGGCTTTTCAAAGTATTGGACCTTTTGTCGCCGATTTCCTGAACCTCGTGAGAACGACAATGATCGACAAATGCATGATGATTTAGGCATTGCGTAACCCGAATCATATGGCTAAGCTTCCAAACTGTCATAACCAGGGTCTACTAATATAACCCACGTTTTGTCCTTCATTTGACGGAAAACACAACGTGACACCAACATACCTCCTTTGATCTGAAATTATTCTATTCTATTTCTACACTCCAAATCTAAGAAATTTTCTAACAATACCATAACCGCACTTAAACATTCTCTACTCGCCATATACAACCAATGCTCATCTAGGAACTCGATCACTGCAGCCTGGATAGCATGATCGCAACAAATGTAATAAAGCTCATTGATGACGATCAAGCTGAAAAGTTACTCTTCGTTAATCATAAGACCGTAGTTGGGTGCAAGAAGGCCGTTATTGCCAAATAAATAATGCCTAATATTCTTTTCCGCCCATAGAATTGTTCACACGTGAGCCTTTTCCTTTTTGTTTGCCTTGAATGGCTTCGATGTTCTATTTGCTCCTCCTCATTCTGATCAATAATCTTCTACATCCTATTTCTTTGGAACTTACTATAACAAAAACCCTTTGGTATGGTCACGACTAAACGTCGGAAACATTATGGCTACGGCCGATGGCCTTACTTTTGTATCCGGCGTTAAACAAATAATCACAGATCGTAATGCGGTATTCTTAAACTGTAGACATTGATATCTGATGGATACGCATTCAGCAAACACCCAAAAAATACACCGAAATATTTTGGCCCCTTTGGAATCCGGTCTTGTTCTCGACCTATTTTTTTTTTTCGGTTCACCGTTTGTCAATGCATCCATCCGAAAAGGAGTACTGCTGGAGATCGATCTTCACGATATGGTTCCTTCTTTTCGCACTATCTTTTCATTATCAAACTCGAGTCTATGGCCGTCTACAAGAATCGTCATTTCGTCTACACGAGTGCAGCGCTAGTGACTCTAACAGACGCCGTGTTGCCATGATTTCTCATGATTTAGCCATGGATTCCTCTTTCCATAACCCTGAGCAAGGCGCTCGGGACGCAGCAGCAATTCTTGATATGGATTTAACCTGGACCAAACATCTTGTCAATACAACCTCTAAAATGACTGCAGATGTTCGTAATGCTGTCGACAGGGTAATAGTATATTCTATGTAGCAATATGTCTTATTGCTTATCAGAGGCACTTTTAGGGTGTTAATGGCATTATCCTGACAATCCCTGATGACGGTGGTCTTTTGGATGCAATTCATTATGCTCTTGCAAAAAATGTTCCGATCATCGTGTTCAATACCGGTCTTGACTATGCTAAACGACTTGGTCTTACCCGAGTCCTACAGGATGATGAGGAAGCAGGATTGATGCTTGGTCAGGAGCTTCGGCGACGAGGGTACACGCGACCGCTTGCTGTCCAGTTCCCTGGTCTTGATAATGCAAGCTGTCAACTACGGCTCTCGGGCATTCGTCGTGTCATCCAAACTGAACCCTCTGTATTGTCTTTGTCCGATTATGGCACATTTGCACAACCCGTAGCAGAAATCCGCGACTACTTTATGGCGAATAGTTCGTTCGATTCCCTTGTTTCACTTGGAGGTTCGGTAAGCAAAACAAAGATATTGTCCAATGTTCCGCTTATTTTCTTTTTTTCCTTCAGATAACTTCAGATATCGTGAGCGATGCAGCCTTGGCCATTAAGCAAATAGATGGCAATCGCCGTTTGGGAATCGCCATTTTTGATATTGGAAGTAACAATATGATGAAACTGTTCCATGAACATAATGATAGCATTGCGATCTCTCAGCTACCCTATTACCAAACGGCACTACCCGTATTTTACATGTATCTTCGGGTATAGATCCTAAGAACCGCAAAACAAAGACAGAGCTAATGTACTCGGCATTTCTCCTTTCCCAGCTTCTCACAGGCTATGATGTTTTTGTCAATCAGACCATCAAAACAGGACCAATTCTGATCACAAACGAAACCTTGGCCACAAACATACAAAACGAAAAGTCAAAACTGGTTCCATTAAGATCAACTTCCACCTATATCAGTGCAGCTATGTCGAACACCCAGGGAGATACATATAACACAGCAATGATGGCTGGTGCGCAGGATTTTGCCCACAGACTTAACTGGACTATTCTCAACCGAGCCGAGGTATGAAAACAGAAGAAGATGTCATTATTTAACTTAGACGGACATACCACTTACCTATGATAAGACACGGCAAAGCGTAATTGGCAAGTGTAACCAGTTCTTTGTTTATTGCTAATTCTGATATATTTTCAAAAGAACCGCTCCATGAACTCCAAATCGAGTTGACATCACCTGGAAACCAACAGCAGGCTGATGTCATCTCGAAGGGTGACGAAACGAAATGGTCTCCCTATAGTCCTGCAGTGATCAGTTTGACCAATCTATCTTCTATTAAGACGGAATCCCTTTTTGAAGAATTAGGCACCGATGACCAGTAAGATTTATAAGAGTTTTATAGATCTATGATATATAGAGGTCTGAAAGACCCCAAAAACAGCCCAACCATTAGTGTGAAGCTAGACAAAGCTTCTTTAGCAAAATCTGTTGCACAGGCAGTGGCATCGGACAAGATAGTATCGCCGATATGTATAGCAGAATACGTTGGAAAGAACAATCAAGGGTTTTGCGATCTTTTCTATGCAGCACTTGAAGAAAAGATGCATGGACACATGCCTGGTCGCAACCTTGTTATACACTCTATCCGGCTTTCTACGTCGGAAGCTATGGATCATGAATTTCGTGATATTTTGATGACACTGGAAAAGAAAAACTACGTACCGGATGCTTATATAACGCTTTCAGAATACGTGTTTGACATTATCAATACTGTAAGTAGCGGAAGTACTAAATACACCGAAGCCGGTGGCTAAACAGTTTGTTCCTAGCGTATGTTAAAAGGTTACCTAAGAAACACGACGGCCATTTATACATCGGGTGACCTGTTTGATCAGGTGCAAGCCTATCTGGAAGGCCGTGTACGAACATTTTGGTTAGTGTTGCCTTTTAGACGCTACAACTGCTCAATTATTTTCTTTTACGGCTGACTAGGTACACCAACATGTTTGCCATTGGCTTTCTTTCGTTGTTCAACCTTTTTCTTGCAAAAACCGTAGTGGGTCATCGGCCATGGGAAGGCAATTTAGTATCTGCGTCGAAAGTTGAATCTGTATGCCGTCCGGGTACTTATTATACCAAACTTGCTACGGATTACTTCTGTGTGGATAACGGCCATACAAGGGCGGCGATACAGTGTGTTCCTTGTCCGGAAAATATGTTTTCACGGCTACCTAACCAGAACGCTTGTATGCGTTGCGAAGAAGGGACGTATGCCTTACCAGGGTCATCCGCTTGCGTGCGCTGCGGAGACGGGCCGAACAGCAACAATCCTACGTGTAAAGCGTTTACGGAAAGTCGATTTAAGACCAACCAGCAAGTCTATATGGCCATATTCATTCCCTTGGGATGTGTCTTCCTTGTGGGTCTTATACTCAGAAAATTTTGGCAAGTTCGTCGGAATCGCAAGGCGACTTCATTTGCAGGGGACAATTCTTGGCTATTGCGATTTGATGATCTTGTTCAACCTTCCGAGGAGTTTCGTGCACGTAAGGCGCCTGAATCACCGGAACGTAAAAACTCTGGCGAATACATTGTCGTCGTTCAGAAAAGTTCGGTGAAGACATCCGCTTTACATCGACACGATAAAAGTGCAGGAAACGAGCAAGGAATATACAAAAACAAGAAACTACTGCAGTAAGTTTTTAAACGGATTGAACTTTTTACCAGAATATTTTATATAACCATTTTCATAGCGATGGTGGACAAGATACGACGCAACGGACAAAATTGGCTCATGCCGTTGGAGTCTAGTAAGATCGATCTGAAATCGCATTGTTATCCGTAGCGTATTGACGAACTGTTAATAGCCGTAATCTCCCTGTCTATATCAAACAGATTGGGCGAAAACGTCTTCGTATTGATGATACTGTGCGAAGAGAAATAGCACTCATGAAAGAGACACGCTATCCAAAACTCACGGAATTCGTTGGTCTTTGTTCTGAGCCAGAGCGTACTTACATTGTCGAAGGTATAGAATACCTTATTGTCGTTTATTGGCAAGGATTTTCTAAGACTTCTATGCTAGAATACTGCGCCAAAGGTAGTCTGGCCGAAGTGCTAGCTAATTCTGATATCGAATTGACATGGATATTTCGCTTTTCTCTTATTCACGATTTACTGGATGGTGATAGTTGATTTCCTGGAAGGCTAAATCCATCTCAGCGTCTAACTCCTTTTTTCTTGTTAGGTCTGGAATTCTTGCAACGGTCAAAGTTCATGGTTCACAGGTTTCTAACCTCATCTTCTTGCATGGTTTCCGGAAAATGGGAACTCAAGATCACAGACTATGGTCTAGATGCAGTTAGACACTCTCAGCTAGATCCACTTATGCTTTCAGCTCTTCCCAAGAAGACTGATCAGATATCATACGATGCAAGTACACACGTAATCCAAACCAGTGATAAGCTTCTGTGGGCTGCACCAGAATCAATTGTGTGTACACCACTAGGATTCTATCTGACGTATCCTACCAAAGCGGCCAATGTATATAGGTAAGGTCATTCACCAAGCTAAAATGGATACATGGCCATAGTAACATTAACAGTGCCGGGATCATAATTAACGAGATCTTAACCCGGGAGCCACCTTATATGGAGCAGCGCCTTCAAGGTCTTAGTTGTGAAAGCATATTTAATCAGGTCCGTCACGAAGGCCTCTATCCAAGGATGTTACCAGAAGGCCATGACGGGTATTCTGACGGAATCAAATCAGTTATCATAAAGTGTCTTCAACGCGACCCAGACATCAGACCGACTGTTTCTTCCATTGCTGTAAGCAAGACACGCAACTACTTGATTAAGCACACGTTAACTGCTCCGTGACAGGCACAAGTCCAAGAAATAGATCCATATTCCGTTGGTTCGGATTGTGTGGTTGACAACATGGCTATTATGGTAACAACATTTGACGGACTAGCAATAGCATTGACAATTCATATTAGCTGGAAAAATATGCTAATGACATGGAGAACTTGGTGAAGAAGCGGACGGAAAACCTGCAACAACGTACTATGGAACTGGAGGAAGAGAAAACTCGCACTCAGGCGCTACTTAAAGGTACCTTTATTATTCAATTATAAATAACTGCACTGACCGAAGATTGTAAAAGATTTGAAAGCGGCAAAAGAGATAGCTGAGGCTGCGGCAGCCTCAAAGCAGAACTTCCTAGCTAATATGTCCCATGGTATGAACATACCGATATTCTTGTAGCTAAAGCAAACATCCCGCAGAGATCCGTACGCCCATGAACGCTGTTATTGGTATGTCCCGTATGCTCATGGAAAGTGATCTTCCGCCAGATTTATACGAATGCGCAGAAATAATTGAATCATCTGGTTAGCTTTGTATGTATATTGACAACTGTTTCCACTAATAGCAGCTATTAGGCAATCATTTGATGGCACTTATAGACGATATCTTGGATTATTCCAAGATCGAGTCAGGAAAATTTGTCTTGGAGAATAGCAAGCTAGATTTGGTTTGTAGCGAATATAAACATGTCGGGGCTAATAGAACTTTGCTACTTGATTTAATAGACTTTTGCAATTGAAAGTGCCATGAGCCTTCTGTCCTCCATCTTCCTTGCCAAGGGAATTACAATGTGGTATTATATAGATAACGATGTACCAATACATGTTTACGGAGACCTTGTGCGGCTGCGTCAAATACTCCTTAACTTGTAAGCTAAGAAACTTTGACCTCCTCGAGCACTAACCATGCACCGTATTCAGGCTTTCTAACGCGATCAAGTTTACTTCCGAAGGGTACGTCGTCGTGCATGTCGCTGTAAAGACGTCGGATACGCCTTCTCTTAAGCATGAGGACGGTGATAGTGACCTAGTGTGCTGCCCCACTCTGGATGACGTTAATGACCTTGTGACACTTGTCATTTCCGTCAGAGATACAGGAATTGGCATTCCTCAACACAAAATGAAACAGCTGTTCAAATCGTTTTCTCAAGTTTATGACGCATCTACAGCTCGTAACTTTGGCGGAACAGGTTGAATTGCCGCAATATATGGCAATTATTCTAAGTGAAGCTTTTTGTAGGTCTTGGGTTAGCGATCAGTAGAAAGCTATGTAGGATGATGAAAGGGGACATGGTAAATAGCTCAGAAACTTTATCTCTTTCGTTCTGTGGTTAACCAACAGATAGTGGGTTGAGTCAGAGCCAGGATCTGGATCAGTCTTCTATTGCTGCGTGAAACTTCAAGTGCAAACAGACGGTCAAACTTATGCAAATCAATATCGATTAGGTGAACTTGCAGCAAAATGTCCGAATCCTATCATTATCACGCAGAATCCATGTCTACAGAAAGCTTGGGGTAGTATACTAGGTAACGCTGGTCTTAAGGTAAAGGTATATAGTTTTGAGGAAGCAACGGATTACATGCGAGATAATTTGCACGCTGTCTCCCTTGTTATCGTGGATTTCAACCTTGATATCATTGAAGAGCTGGGGCCTAAGCCTGTATCAAGCGCAGTCGTACTACAGGAACTGAAATCGCGTTTTGATTTGGCTATTCCGTGCCTTTACGTCAGAGACGGTCATCTTCCACGAGTTCATTTGCATGCCCCTGAGGCAGCAGATACGACAAGCAAAGAGAAACATACTGATGCCATGACCCTTCCCAGGCCACTCAAAAATTCTGTGTTGTTCCAGAGTTTGCACCAACTTACCACAGCGATAGCTATCATGACACCTGGATGCGAACGTCAGATATCCGTGAAACAAAAGGACGGAGAGTCTCTTTCCCAGCTTGGTCTCCGGAGCTTGCTTGTAGATGACAATCCGGTAAACCAGAAAGTGTTTTCGCGTATGCTTGAGCAGTTACTCGGATGCAAGCCAAACATGGCGCAAAACGGACTACAAGCATGTGAGCTAGTTGAAAAGGCGCGTGCGGAAAGCACGCCATTTGATTTGATCTTCATGGACGTCTGGATGCCTGAAATGAACGGACTGGAGGCTGCAACAAAGATCCGGAGGGAGCTAGCCGACTCTGCTACACACCCATATATTATTGCCATGACAGCATGCGTTATGCCAGGGGATCGAGAAAAATGCGTCCAAGCAGGTAATAATAGCAAAATCGTCTGACAGAAGGTGTTTTTTGGCACTGTTAACCGTTTTCGCAGGCATGAACGGATACGTCAGTAAACCGGTTGTTAAGAAGGAGCTAGAAGAAGCTATCCGTACATACGTCAAGTCTTTCTAAATAGCTGTCTCAACAGATAGGCTAATAGAAAAAGAAAAGCCGTAGCAACAGTGTAGAGGATAAGGAGTCCATCAACAAAGGAACAAGAAGATTTGTAATGGAACAATATTTGGCAGTTGTTGATAAAGTTTTAATATCCTTGGTAACGAGCATCATGCCCGGAGCTTAACCCTTTCCATTGCTTTATGCCATGGAATACTCGTTCTTTTAGATCTAGTAGTCTAAATTTCCCACGATGTTTCGCAAGAACCCTGGACAACGCTATAAAGAACAAAAAAAAAAAGAATTGTTAGACTGAGAAGTTTGAATAATGGATATGCTCGTACATTGTCTGTAGAAATTAGGACGTGTTGCAGCAAGATATAAGGAGTATGACCTGGTCTGACCATCGTCCATTTCCACCTTTCTTAGCTTCGGATATGCTTCTGATGGATTAATCAGAGCATAGTTGAGGTACAAAACACCGGCCCATGGTGTTTGCAGAGTAGGGGCAATTGCTGCCAATTTCTGCTCCCATTCTTCAGAGACCTAATGAGAGACGAAGCAAGGTTAAAGCAAGCCTTGCTGCTCCTATCTTAACATAAAGATTATTTACGAATTGAGGTATACGGATGTCATCTGCCAGTGCTGGTGTCATAGGTAACTGTTGAATTCCATGGATGAACTCAAGATACCGTCCGAAGTATGTGGTCTAGACATAATGAAGAAGAAAGCCTTATCAGTACTGCAAGTAGTGAGTAATAATATGTGGTTACATAATCCGTTTTTGTTTCGAAAAAAATACCAATCACTTTGTTTTTCGCCATGCTGACAGGCCGGTTCTTGTTACTGTCGAGCATCCAAAAGTATTCGTAGGTAGTCCGCTTTGTAATGGCAAGCTGCAACGAAGCCAATTTGTGCAACGCAACGTCGTCAGTAGCCAGTGCCCAGAGTTTGACTCCCCAGTAAAAGTTGACAGACTAATTTTTTAAAAGCAAAGAAGAAAACGAAAGGTGGAAGAAAAGATGCTGTCAGTTTTTCGCGTCATTTGGTGGTATCGTTCAGATAGTTGCCTCGGGAACGGATTCTTGGTCGCGACCATCTAAGGCGCCATCGATTTTAATACCGCCTGCCCAACTATGGCCAGCAAACCAATCCCAGTTTCGAAATTGGGCAAAGTATGGATCATCTTGCACAGGGTTATTGACGTCCCTGATTAGAATTTCTGCAAATCTTTTGATATCCTGGGACCTCCAATAAGGGTCCAGATGATGAATGATAGATGCTGTTCAGACACCACGTGTCGTTCAAGTTAAAAGATGAATTCGTAGGTGCTTCTTTCTCTCTTATTTCCTTACCTGTAACAATCAGGTAGCCTTGGTGATAATGGTGATCACTGTAGTAAGAGTGCCCAAATTCTGCGTTGGCATCGCCTGTACCGCCCAAATCCGGCGTCAGGCCATCTCTAGCCACAATGCCACGGTACACTTTATCATAGAAAAATGGGTCCTGTTGACGATTTTCCAGAAAAATAGTGAATACATCCTTCAGTTTATCCAGGGATGTCTTGGCCAGTTCAGGATTACGTAATTCGGTTTGCTCGGGTTTATTCAGGATCAGGGCAAGCATAGCCAACTTCTGAAGCCCCTTTCCAGAAAAATAATTGTCAGACTTGTTGGTCGCTGCTTCATAGTCCATCCCAACGTCCTTTTCGAGCTCGCCCATGATTTCGTTGCGTGTCGACAGTTCTGGAGCTGGGTTCATTGGGAGCCATCCAGCACTGCTTAAGTTGTCCTCTTGGAAAGCCCACGTGTTGCCAAGAACAGCAAGCATAGGTCCCTTAGTTGCGGATTCCAAACTTAGCGAGGTACGTTTAACATCTTGAGACAGTGATTGAAGATGGTGTGGATAAGCATAGGTGAGAAGATCATTATACGTGGTGTTGCCAGAGGTATGCCACCGGATTGTATACTCGGCATCTGAGCTAACCAGAAAACGGTCAGTCAAGGAATAGGACTTTTCATCATTCCCTGTGTTTATACTCTACCTGTCGTCTTTTATATTTGTTGTTACGTATCCGCCTGTTGCCCAGACGTCTTTCTTATCGTCTAGCAGATCCTCATCCTTATCGGACGGCAACTTTGCAATTCTGATTGGTCCGTTGTATTTTTCTACAGCAATAAGATTGGAGTTGTCAAGTTTGCGCAACTTTAATGGTTTGCTTCCGAGCGCATAAATCAGATATGTGCTTGCGGGGGAATCGTTGAAAGCGATCTTGAATTTAAAACCTGTGTAATGGTCATCGTCTGTCTTGTCAGCTTCTACTCGTATAATTGCATGTTGTGTATAGAACTGAGGCGTCAGATTGGCATAGATGCTAGTGACATAAGGCATGCCACGCACAATAGGAAAATGGATTGTTTCATTATCATTCAATGAGAGTTCGAGGGTGGCACCCAGGTGGTCCCAGTAGGTGATTTGTTGTTTGGGACTTTGTTCGGACCATTCTGTTGCTGATACACGAATATCTACCACAGCGCCATTAATCGCAAAAGCAGCTTCCACGAATGGAATGTTGTTTTGTGCAGGATAAGAACCATAAACCTTAGGAGAATTAAAGCGAGCTTCTTTTAACGACGTCATGCAAGGCTGTTGCTACTGACCTTTTTAGATGGTTGAGTAATAGACAGTCCCGGTGAACCGTTATTGCCATCAAGAACGCGTAGTATATAAGGATCAGGAGTAGTTGGTGCCATACCATCCTTGCTCGGATAAAACAGATTACTGACCCAGGAGTTTGTTGGTACAACCGTATCAAAGTTTGGATCAGCAAATATTGGTGGGTAAGGATGCAATACACGTTGAAATGTATCAGGTAATAAATCGTCAGAAGTTGGATCAAACATGCTGGACGGAAAATATCCGCTCTTTGTTTGATTAACAATCGTTGCGAAGGAGCTGTGATCTGTAGCGAGAAGTAGCAGCACAGATGCTGCAAGTGTAAAGTACATTGAAGAAAACAAATATAACCAAGATTCAGATCTAAAACAACGACAAGAAGGAGGGGTAATGATATAGGCATGTATAGTAGTTTTGATAAGAACGGTCCTACTGACAGCAAGCCTTATGATTTACATTCTTCAATTTCTCCTTCACAACTCTGACTAGCATACTCTATCAATAAAGCAGAAAACATCCCTAGTAGAAGGACACAGATCGAGCTTCAATCGTCTATGTCCTTCTCGACAACAAAGCGCATGTAGAGGATATGCAAAGATTTGTGCACATGTGCAAAAGCAGCCTATTGAGAGCGTCTATGTATGCCTTTTCAACGTTTATTTTCTCAATCTGGTCTATCTTGCGCTTGTTTTCCTGCTTCTCGCTGATCCTTTTTCACGCCCTGGTCGAGTTGGAAAGATGTTCTTGCCGATCAAAGCTATTCAGCAAAAGATAAGAAAATTACATCGCTTTTCTACTTAAAATAGCCAGGCCCGAATCCTGCTTTGTGGCTATGGCTGTAAAAACTCCAATTTACCCAGTTACCCATCCGCCCTCATATTTCTGGCTCTGCCTAAGAAACATGAATATGTATACTAAATTCATGAGTTCAAGCGTTATGCATTAATAGAAATGCCGTTGCTAATACGAAATGATAAGAGATGTCTTCAAGAAGGTTTGCATGTTAAACTCACTATATGGACATGCACAACTCAAGTTCGTAATCTGACTGTTATCTTAGGGTAAATTTGGATACAGAAAAAAGGGTCTTCGCTCCGGAGAAATTGAATGTATTTGACCTGCCGACTTCAAAAGATGACCCATTAAACGTAGTAAAATGAAGCGTAACAGATCACAATTATAGTTATCATGCGGTTTTCCTTCGATTTGTATGTATCTTTCATTAACTGCTTTCGTACGTTATCTTCTGTTCACTATTGGATCAAATCTAGACAGAATCTGCCTCTTTCACGCTTAGACTTAA
Source organism: Apophysomyces variabilis (assembly GCA_002749535.1). NCBI lineage: Eukaryota > Fungi > Mucoromycota > Mucoromycetes > Mucorales > Mucoraceae > Apophysomyces > Apophysomyces variabilis. The sequence goes on along the minus strand of MZZL01000387.1, from coordinate 568,466 downwards.
TGGAATTTGGTATTTGCTATTTCACTTGCTGTGTACATTTTCAAATTGATAGCTTTTGACATCCAGTGCCTGTACTGTTTCAATGCTCCTGAGATAAAGGGAAACCAAGCTTGTGTGTGGTCACGGTTCCTATTGATATGAACATTCGGCCTCGTTGTGTAATGTAAAATGAAGGGAACTAAAGCGCACCTGCCTACCTTATGTTTTCATCGATGGCCGTCTTATGCGGGCAAAGCGAAGTTGCAAATGATGGAAGCTATATCTGAATTACAATAGCATATGTTTTCGTCGTTTTCAAAGCCTCTGCGTTATCCCTTGCCAACTCTATGGCTTTGTAATTCCTTAACCTGCCGGACGGTAGAGTCAAGTTGAAACATCTACTTCTCGTTGTCGGTGTTGCCCTAGATCCGCATTGTTGGTGATCAAAATCAGTTTCCGGAAGCACATCCAAATCAAGCCGGGTACAAAAGGAAACTAAGCAAGAATAATATTGTAGTACAGACGCCCAGCCAACGGCACAAGTGTCTGCTTCTCTAGGTGTTTGCTGAAAAATGTCATATCTCTAAGAAGCCGTCATCAACCGTATTTTGCCTTTCCAACCAAAATCTCTCGTACCGAAGGCATTACGTAATTTTAAAATAGTAAAACATATGAATATCCGTTACGTCAGTTGAAAAGAGATATCTTACCCGCTTTCTTTTTTTCTTTCTCCTTTTTTTCCTATGGGATTGTGTCGTGGACTGAGTTCGGAGAACCATTCACAGACTACGTTTTACCGATCGCTGAGATCGATTACACCGAATCGGAGGAAGACGAAAGCCTTAACGAAGATGTGTAGTGTCATATCTGAAACATCGATGACGGTCATTTTTCTATAGATTTCTTTGTGCCTGAAATCTGAGCCCGATCAGTTAGGAACCAAAAAATATATAGGCGGCAAAATATTGACTGAATAAAGGAGGGAGAAAAACTCTCATACGTGTCATTTTACTGTATTACGCCGTTTGGGCNAAGAACTGGAAGCTGCCATTAATACGATGCTATACACGCGCACGGACGAGAAATTTACAAAAGCGGAGGATAACTACTGTAGCTTGGCGAAGAAAGCAGCTAAAATTCAAGTTGACAATGACAATGACAAAAAAAGAAAAAGGCAAAAGAAGAACCAGGGAAAGATGAGTAAGAAGCAGAAGCAAGCAGAGTCTAAAATCAGCAACGACGATTGTACAACAGATCCAGAGAAAGTAGAAGACATTCAAGATAAAAGGAAGGAGAAAAAAAAAAAAGGAATGTCGTGCGCGGTATTTTCTTCCTGATCTGGGTTTTCTTCCTGGCAAAGGTCAAACCCACTGGGGATCAAGGGTAACAAAAGAGATAGAGAATAAACGGATGATTGTCTTTATTGCTAAACAAATCTATGGATATTTATATTTTTTCTAAAACTAATTGTAACAATGCCGAGACGGATGAGCATTCAAAATAAGTAAAATAAACAGACAAGAGATTATGTAATAATTTCGCTGAGCATGGTCTTCCTGGAGATGTTGCTGTTTTGTGATGAAGACCGATGCGTTAGACGTTTGCCGTTTTTGGACCAAGGCCGACCTGACCAAAATGTTTGTGTCACTACAATTTTGCAGACACGACAGGAAGTTGCAAAAGTGGTAACTGTGAGATTCGAACTCACGCCTCTTTCGAGACCGCAACTTGAGTGCGGCGCCTTAGACCAACTCGGCCAAATTACCTAACCTGCAAGGAAAATTGAAATAATTTATTTATTATAAAACAAAGTGCACGCATATGTTATTGGATCAAGTTTGGTTTGCTGCTATTCTCCGTAGGGGAACGACAGCTATGGACGGGACACTACTTTTTAACGTCAGTTAGTACACAACGTATTCAATTAAGTACACTACCTTTTAAAGCTTAAATCATGTAGTTCACCAAATAGTGAGTAGTACAATATCAACAATGGTTATATAATGAGAAGTCTTATAGTTTCTTTTTCTATTAATTAATATTTCTCTAGTATTATTACACTTTTTAAGTATACCAATATATAATAAAATTTAATTATTCATTTATTCTTAGTAGGTGTGGGATCTGAGGGAAATTTAAGATAAAAAATGGATAACAAGAATAAATTCTTGAGACTCGAGAAAAGAGTTTTTTTTATTAAGGTTAGATTCCAAGTCTTATTTATACTGTGAGCAGTTATTAGATCATAGTTTCTTTGACACAGATAATAAACTAATCAGTAAACATATTTATGATAAAGAAAAGTTTTTCATTGGGATAGCCAATGGTAGATTTTCGTTTAGTCATGGTAAAGAAGTTATCTCTGAGTTCCTGAGTCTGGACTGTGTCTTTATTCAACAGGTTTCAGACTGTTATTGTGTCAGATCGACTTCAGGTTCAAGAATAAGTCTTTTTTATGATCTCTGCTTTATTCTTTCTTTTAATTACTGCTTTGGGTAATGTGAAGACGTTTATTGGTCTGTGTATATGTCAAAATACGACAGTAGGGCTTGAAATGGGCGGGCCTTAACCGGTCGGGTCATAACTGGGCCAGGTCAGGATATTGACCCATGGCCCGCTGGGCTGAGCTAAGATCTTAACTAGAACCCGGCACACTAGGCCTATCGCACTAAGATGGGGCCCATTGACCCGTGGGCCATATCGGGCGGGCCAATTTTATGGCCCAGAACCCGGCCCACTAAGGCCCGCCCGGCAGACATCCGGTCGGGCCGGGTCAAATTCCGAGCCCTAATTCTTAGCATCTAATTGTTTTTAATTTGTTTTTACTAAAATTTGAAAGAAAAAAGGTTATTTAATGTGTTATATGTGTATAGAAAAAAGGACAGATAAAATTCTTTGAGACTGTTGGATATTTTTATTTTATTCAACTTGTCTGCCTATTTATAATTATTTGATCTTATGTGAGATTTGTAATTAGTGAACGTTCTTCTCTGCAATAGGTATATAGTTTAGCTAAGTGTAATAACTACGGTAGAGCAGTGTCACCTTGTCTTCATCCTCGGTGATAAATCTCTGATTTAGAGAAGAGGTGCAGTCGGTGTTTCAAACTAGAGAAGTTCACTGTAAATGGAAACACGTTAATTCCAAACATCCTGTTTATGGAACATAAGTACTAGGAAATCACACTACGACAGCGACGTATACCACATTTAATTAATGAATCACTTTTCACAAATGCTTTAAGTTCTTGAATTTTTGAAAACAATGTTATAGACTATATTTTAATTAATTATAGTGTTTGGCTCATTTAAAGATCGCTGAAACATTGTTGACAGAAAGAGTTTAAGATATTTTACAATTTTGTTTTGTTCTGTTTTCTATTTTACTGCGAGGTTACTGGCATTTACCAGTGAATACCATTATTTCTATCTTTCAGATTTAACACTTTCTAACTGCTACATTTCTGCTTAAGCCTTCTGAATACTCTTTCAAACCTCTTTCACTTATGAATAGATTGTACTTCTCTCACCCACCCATTTTGCTATAATCAAGACATCATATATAACAAATATGCCGCATTCTGTACTGAATTTTCTAGCCTTGCCTATAAAGAAATAACAGCAACTGATATGACAAAGTTCCTTTATCTGCTTTTTTGAATAGTCTTTGATTTTAAGTATATATGATGGTCTATCCAATTGTATTAACAATAATTAAACGTTTTCTTATCTTCCTTTCTTCGGATAAATGAAGTTTAGTAATAGAATTTCTACTGTAATCCATCGGATTCCTTTTATCCATAAGGTCTTAGAACGTGTCAAATTCTTGACCAATCATAAACAAATACCGAGCTGCAACACTTGTGCCTTCTATTCGGCAACTGCTTCTCCTTTCAAAATGTCAGGTTCTTCTTCAAAGTCTCAATATTTTTCAACACACAATGAAATCAGCCGGCCAGTACAGCGCCATTTAATCCATGTATACCTTGTCATCGCCGGCATGCTAGGATTGGCTACGATCGGTGCCATGTATAACAGCAATCAGCATCCGTTGGCGGTTTCTGACGGAGGCGTGGTGGGAAGCGTAGCCGCTGTTGGAAGTGCTCTTGGCGTACGCCATTTACCTTACGGCAGCATTTGGCGATGGGTGCTTCTTGGTGTAAGTGTGATAACTCAAATGTAGGAAAGCATGTGTGAACCTCCCTTTTGCCGTAGACATATGCACTTTTCAGTGGCATCTCATTATCTACTCTGATATCCGTCTATACTCACTGGGATCCTAGTGGGTCACTTTTGCTAGTCGCTCTTTCATCTTCTGTCTTCATTTTCTTGGCTTTTTCAGCTAGTGCAATGCTAGCTAACCGCCGAAGCTTATTGTATGTGTCGGGCATGGCAGGAAGTCTTTTGGGTATTTTGATCTGGGCATCATTAGCCAATGTCTTGTTCTTTCGGTCATCTTCCCTTTTCTCTGCAGAGCTGTACTTGGGATTGATCGCATTCAGCGGATTTGGTAATCGCCTAAAGTGAAACAAATAATGCATATCAAAGCTCACCAGGACTCTAATAGTTGTCTATGACACCCAAATCATCGTTGAGCGTGCTAGTGCCGGACTGTTGGATGTACCTGGTCATGCATTGGAGTTATTTATGGATCTCTTCTCCCTGTTCATCCGGCTCGCAATGATTATATTGAAGAAGGATCAGGAACGCGAACAACAGGAGCGGCGTAAACGTAACAATCGACAAAACTTCCAGAGATGGTGAATACAGTATAACTGCGTGCTAAGAATAGTAGCCAGAAAGTAATGGCGAAAATAAATACATGCTATATGGAAGAGATTTTATTGTTTAATGCTTCAAATTTCGGTCACTTCTCCGTTGTGGTAGCAGCAGATCAGTTCGACGGAGAACTCAGAAAGTTGATAATAAAAGAGTTTCTATCGTTTTCGAAATTAACATTCCCTGTTTCCGCTAGATAGTGACCGTTTCTCTTTTTCTTACCAAAAGATGTGCTTGATTCGTTGAAAGTGTGTCACCTTCTTTACAGATCGTGTATGGAGAGGATAGAGTCACAATGCCGTTCTTCAGCGAGGTTGGCATGCCAAGCGATCGAATCAATGCTTCCATGTTGTGTGGCATGGGATCAACACCACGCATGACTGGTCCTTCGGGGATAATAACTGTTTGAGTGGCTACAACACCCGAACGGGCATAGTCGGGTTGTTTATATTCTTTGAAATATTGCTGGACTTCTTCGGGGGATTTACTGGTAAACAGTAAACCAACTTCATTGTTCAATTTCTGTTATTCCTGTTAGTGTACCGTACCTCCCCATTGCCTCTAAATTTAATTCACTCACCTCAGCAATCTTTGACAATCCCAACTTATATTCCTCTTCCGGTGTATTTCCGAACGCTTTTGCCATCACTCGATTTTTGCCCATAAAAAATCTTGAAGTAGCTTTAAACTCGTTACGGACTTCCTTCAAAAAAGTGTTACGCATGTCCTTGACCGAAAAAACCCAAATATATGGGTACTTGTCAATGCATTCATGGATCTGTTTTGAACCCAATGTCAGTTTAGCGGATCTGGGGTAGCTACACTTTTGGCATTACTTCTTCCATTAGCTTTTCTTTGCCTTCGCGCCCCTTTTTGTCGGTTTTGGTCAATGGCACTACCCTCATATGGGTCAGTAAAAGGCAGATCGTTATATATGGTGATACAATACCTACGGTAGCTCTTTTAGATTTGGGCATGCTTTGTCTTTGAAAGGAAGTTGATCTATCCTTCTTTTTTTTTTTTCGTAGATTTGGTCCTTAATTTTGTCTTTCTGCGTGACTGGGAACTCAGTTTATTTGCACCCCATTTGAAAGTGGCTTGCTGGGAGCCTTGCCCATAGTACAGGTTGCCAATAATTATTAGTATCTTCCTGTTAAAATGTGATAGAAGGCTTACCGATGGTGTCAACTTTAAAAGCTAAATATTAGTAAAATCCTAACTGGAAAGATTTCCTAATACACTTACCGTAAAAATCTAAACTTCCCCGAGGGGAAGACACGCGTTCGACTCGGGGATTTTGTTGGGAACCGGGAGACGGGAGAACCATTGCGGTCGTCCTTGCCCAACCCAGGTGGACAGCGCGATCGAGAAAACCTTTTTGCAAGCGTTGAAATTTCTCTGCCACAACACTAGACAGTGTTTGCAAAACTATTATACAGTGGCGAGAGACACCGTCCGCAGTCCTGATCTTCATATTTTCCCCTTTGCAGTTGTCACACACCTACAAATAATCTATTATAAAGGGATGGTTCGTTTGCTTGAACTATGTATTGTACTTCGTAGACTCTACCGCTAAAGTATGATATTTAGCATTGCTTTCTATAACGGAGAACAATCAAACTCTCTGCTAATATGCGTTCTGGATCCCGCTACACAAATAAAACTGGATCATATGAAATGTATTGTAAATATTTCATTTCTTTAGTTGACTTCTACTTCGTCCTTTTATGAAATTACGGGCGCGGTTAGCGTTCTTATATATGAAATGACTCCTCGAATTTGTTCACCCATACGACGCAGTCATGAACGACATCTCACGTAATTGAGGAAGCTAATATGATAGCATAATTAATAGCTTTGTAGTTATCTAGTTGTGACGTGATTCACAGGACATTGACAACGTGGATAAGTTGTTGAGAATCATGGCTTCCTTTACACAGCACGTAAGCCTCCTTGTATGTGTTACTCCTCAGTAATTCAAACTGGTTACGTGGATAATTATCAATGACTTTCTTTTTATTTACTGTAAATGGTATGTTAATAAGGTCCAACCTATACTTATTGGCTTTCAATGTATCATACAGGTACCTGGCGTTTGCTTGACACAAACAAAATCGGCTACACTATTTTTGCTGACGTTTTCCCGTATCCTCAACTGTTTTAAGCATTAAGGCATTTAGGACTGTTTCTGATTAGCGGGGTAGGTATCTATGTGTTCGTGATGTAGTTGGGCTTGCATCTGAAGGAGAACACGATTTTGATTCAGAATCTCTTATTGGAATCTTCACAATTTGATTAGGTGATTCTCCAAAATTTGACTCTCCGAAAGTTCAAGCAATTTGAATCGCTTTGGATAATCTTCCCAATTTTTTTTGGAAAACCTGAAGTTCATAATATCTGACACTGACCCATAGGGTGTATTTATGCTGCTAAATATCTGTTTTGCGTCAATTACATAGCAACCTATGGGTTGCGGTTAAACTGCATGACAGTTGGAAGGGTGTTCTATTTCGCCTTTACTTGATCTTGCCTTCCTGTCATACATCGTCAATCGATACTGAGGGGGCGTTGTCTTTTGTCTCAACTCTATATTTATTCTTATAAATCATTGATTGATGCAAACCATATTTCACTTGCTATATCTGTGCAGTGCTGTCATTGATCAGGATGCATCGATTTCCTATCCATGACTGCGGTTTCTGGTTTGAGTGATCCGAACCATTTAACAACGAAGGAACAACCGTTGCAATAAGGTCCAGTTTTTCAACCAGAAGCATATGTACTATTTGCGGTATTCTAATTATATTATATGAGTCTAAGGCTATAAACCCTACCCTTCCTCTAAATATGTTGTGTTAGTTTTGATTCGTTTAACTCCTGCACTACTGAAAGACTTAACAAAAAAGAGGGCATTGTTTCAGCTGAGGTCTTATTTATAAACGTAAAACATATGAAAAGCTCCTGTGCGTTTCTTCAGAATTACTATTCAGTAAGTGTGCTCTTTTACATGAGAATAAAAGAAAAAGAATAGATAGGCGGTATTAAAAGCTAGAACCAATTGAGTCCCTGGCAAGTCTCTGGTGTATATTGCCAGCAGATTTGGGAGCAGAAAGCCAATTTCAGGCACAAGAAAGCTGGGGCGATCTTTCGTTGTGCATCAATTGCCAATGATTAAGATAGGTCCTCCACATGATATGAACATATACTGTCAAGTATGGATGACAACTTTTGTTCTCTAAGCATCGACTATCTTCTATTTACCTGGGTAGAAAATAAATTATCCTTCGGTAGAATTAAAACGTGGCGTGCACAGTTAAATTCATAACATTGAATGGTATATTATCCATGATAGGATATAATATGCTTGTTTACGCCGGACTAAAAAAAAAGCTTTTCTTATTGAAGCATGTTACTGGAAAAAAGTGCAAGGCGGCAGTCTTTTTTGCTTTATAAAGAATAGCTAAAACAAAGCCAGTCTGTTGGTCTCGGTATTAGAACATATGCAAGTTTAAAAGAGAAAGTTGGAGGGCAGAAAAAGCAAATAAGGTGCATCTTCGTCATCCCACGTACATAGTTTATACCATCATGTTTGCATGCATGGATCTCGATGGAGGGTTTGCCAGCATGCTGTGCACTGGTAATTTAATTTCCGAATAATCGCTCCCTCACCTTACTGACAAATAACAAAAAGCTAGGGTTTTGGATCATGGTTTTTTAATTCGCCCTTTATCTAGTATAGGATACATTTCACTGTATTAATGCCTCCGAAAGATATGTACGCCGTCTATCACGTAGTCTTGCAATATCTTTCACTTCAGCAACATCAACGTCAATCGCAAATATACTGTCATCTGCGACGCATTTATGACTTAGAAAGAGAGCTATTAAGTGTAAAGCAAGACTTGCTAGATGCCCATTACCGTATCTGCGAGGTACACAGTTACATTAAGCAACTTTATCTCTGTAACGAATGGGTGACCGCTCGAAGACATGCTTACATACATGAACGTAAAAATTCCGCCTACGAAAGATTTCGGCAGATCGAAGAAATTCACGGGATTATCAAGACGGACATCGACCGGGAATTAGATAACCTAAAGAGAATGCAAGCCCATTTGCTTGGCATTGATCAAGCATTACGCTGCTTGAGAGAATTAAAAGCCAAGTGTCTACGTGGCGCAACGGGCAGATCACCTACAATTAGGTTAAGGCAATGGATGCAATCTTTCAAATCCATCGAATCTACCTAACTATTACCGTTAGTATCTGTATTTTGTTCCTTCTCTTCTGTACATAATCAGCATATCATATGGCCAAAAAGAAAGCTTTCTTCTAGCTTATTTCTTTCTGTTTTCTTCCTTTCATTTGATTGATATTAGAACAACATGCGTTAGCACAGGGGTTTCAAACCGTTTACGGTTGAATGAAATATTAGCTTAAGCTATATTCGTTTTCTAGTTATGAGGCCAAAATACTAGATCTTCTCAAGGACTTCATCTCCAGAAATTAATAGCAAAAGAGCTAAGGATAACAATACAATGACGGGTTTCATAAGCAGACATAGCAGCACTAGAAATGATACTATAGCAGTCACTTTCATTACAAGAAAACGGGTCTGTGTGCAAAGTCTTCCCTAAAATATTAAGCCCCATAGGTTGAACGCTAACAACAAGGAGGAGAGCTCTAAGGGGACGATAAATCATCATTACTAATATAAAAAGCAAGTATATATATCTAGATCTCTGGCCCTTGAAGTGTGCTAGTATGCGCCCTATTACATTATCATTGCAGGTCTATTTTGACTCCTCAATGTTTCAGTTTCTAGTAAGCCATCCTGACCGTGCAACATTATTGATAAATTAAAAATTAAGCAAAATTTAAATATCCTTTACCGGACTAGGAGCAAGAAAGCCACAACCCTAGGTTTGCATTACTTAAGAGAAGCATTTAAAGACGTGACTAAAACATTTTAGCTTTTCCACTGGTGGATTTAAAGAATCAATTAATATCTTAGGTTTCATCGTCCTATCAATCACAGATCACAATGACATTATTTCTATCCATTTATCTAGCCTTGCGTCTTTAAAGTTGAATAAGATTGTTTAGATTTACTTGATTCAACAAAAGTATGCCTTAACAGAACCTGTATTGGAAAAGTCAATTAAGGGATATATTCTTTATTAGAAATTTCCCAGGACGGGATTTCCTTTGTACAACGTTTCAAGAAGAGAATAGCTTCATGGATTTCAGGCTCCCTTCTTTCTGATTTTTCCCTCATGATACCGACAGACAAGTAGAACAGCACTATTTTTGAAATACAATTACAGTAATTACAGTAATTACAGTAAGAGTATGAATACAGTCTATTCATTTCACCGTGACAGTCAGATGTAATGGGGAACAGAAAAAATGTCTGTAGCTGAACTTGATCCCAACCTGGCCGCTTCGTTTTTTTCTTTTTTCACACGATCAGCTGTGCGTCTCTCCTGTTTTGCAATCAATACTATAAACATTGATGATGTCCACAAAGAAGGGCTTGAAAGAAGCCATCACGTTAACCTTTTTGCTTCTGTTGGTTTTTTTTATTAAAAGGGGTATCTTGCTCTTTAAATGATCGCCACATTTTTACTGCATTTGGCTACTTAGGTTGGCTTCCCGACGCCACTGTGCTTTAATCAACATGGTAACACATCCTAAGGCACTCATACCATACGAAGGTGCTATTTCACTTTCCTACATGGAATGAAATGTCCTCCATATCAAAGATAAGTCAAGCACACCGTAAAACTGTTTCGCATCACATGATGCGAATCTGATAAGACGGTAAAAAAAGTCCCCAACGTTTCCGATTCCGCACGTTGCTTATTTGTTCCTCTTTTCTTTCTTCTTCTTCCTTAATTGGAATGGACGATAAGCAGTTGGCCGTTCTGTATAATCAAACATTGATGCTTCAGACCAGGCAAGCGGTGAGCAGGCTCATCGAATTGTATCCATATCAATTCGGTCTTGATGCCCTGCTGCCAACCAACCCTGAAGCATTTCTACTACCTTTTAGTGATCGCCTCGCAGAACTATACCAAGAAGTCTGTGAAATCTACAACAGCGATCCGAACATCATGTTTGATCATGTGTGGGTGAGTATGTATGTCATAAAGAAATAAGAATTCTTCTCGGATCTGTCAACCAGGCTCTTCTCATGCGTTGTGTGTTTTGCCATTCATAGCATTGGTCTTCCTTGTGGAAACGCCAGCTTTCTTATCAAGTCCTCGCTGAGAGATATGGACGGGAAAAAGTAATTGCCGCCACTCATCCTCGTGCGCGCAAAGCAGTACAACAGCTTTTTCTGGACGGGTTGGACGGCTTTATGCAATATTTTCCATGGTCTTGGTTTTCCAATATGCAGTTCATCGGGGCTGGTGGATTTTCAGCCGTCTATGCTGTGGTTCTTTCATTGCCTTATGAACCTCAATCAGCGCGCATGGCATTGAAAATCGTGGATGACAAATTGCTCAACGAGGTAAGATATCCTTTCGGTTTGTCTTTTCTGGTCAAACTAATCCAAAGATAACGGAATAGATTGCCGTGCAATCCAGGGCATTTCTTCCGCTTTTATTCCAAGGACTGACAGTATGTGAGAGCACAGGTGATCTCATGATGGTGATGAAACTGAGTAACGACGGGAATCTGGAGGATCACATGGAGCAGCTGCCACTGGGCGATCTTGATCTGAAGACAATCACTGGCACCATTATGCGTTTGGCAGCTAACTTGGCGGACTTGCATAAAGTGGGGGTCTGTCATCGGAACGTTCATCCACGCAACATTGTATGCACGGATAGCGACTACTTCTTGGTAGACTATCGTTTTGCCACGCCATCACAGGAGTCTTCCTCTGTCACATCCATGACGAAAGCTGTGTACGGCAGATTACCTTATGTCGCACCTGAATTAAGGCAGGGAATCTACACAGAAAAATCGGACATCTATAGTCTCGGCGTCATCGTTTGGCAACTGGTCAGTAAGGTTGTCTTTCCGCCACCGGACATTTTGCTTGAAGGAAACAAGGGGAGTAAGGAAGACGGAACGGAGCATGTCTACCGCATTGAACCTGTTCCTGGACTTCCTCTCTGGTATCAAACCCTTTTCGTGGCTTGCCTCGAACCTCGACCTGAAAATAGGCCAGATGCAGTCGAAATATATCAAGCACTTCAACCAATCCATGAAAACTTGAGCTATTCAGTTCCCCTCGATCAGCGCGTGACGGAATACATCGTTGCACGACGAGCTGAGATTGCTAACCATCAACGTACCTTTGCCAAACTTAAACATCCGATCTCTGGCTCAACAACACGTCTCTATACATTGTCCAACCTACCTAAAACAGAATCCTTTATTTCATTGCCGTTTACACATTTACCATTCTCTACTGTATGGTCAGACGTTCTTCTATCCAATACGTCCGAATTAACGGTCTGACGTAACTCACACATATATACTGCATCCCCCCTTTTTTTTCCCTTTACGCCTCCTCTCTCTCTCACACACACACAACGAATATCAGCCACTTGGCTGTTACAAACACTCCTTACTCTGCATCTCGCATTTTGAACAATATAAAAAAAGCAAATCTTTCTTTCATGGAAACAGTGGAAAACCATTCGATAAACCAAGGGTTACTATCGTCTAAAAACATTAACATCTTTTGCCATTTCCCATAAGCTTTCTATGCCTATTTTTCCTTTGGGAAACCCTTCTTACGGGACTTATTCCGTTTAATCTGCGCTTATCCCATTTTCTTTTTTTACAAGACCATCATCCACTAGTTCACATGTATCATATTGGGTGATGCAAGGGGTGACAAGAGCGAAAGACGAAGTATAAAAAAAGCCATATGCATGAACTAATTTCTTTTACTATCACAAGGCGAGCTGACGGAAAAAAAGGACGGCAGTTACAAAGGATGTACGAAGGAGAAAAAAATCCAAAACGAAAGGAAAAAAAAAGAAGGGAAGACGGGAATTGACTTGAGGGGGATAATGGTTTGTTATGGTAACAAAGTTAGAAGAGAAATCGAGATCCATTGTTTCTCTTTTTTTTTTTACAGCCAGGATATCAAAGAGGGAGTAAGAGGGATGGAAGGGAAAAGAAGGGCTATTTTGTTAGAAGGAGAGAGATACAGGGGAATGAAAAGCGGAAGAAAAGGAAAAAAAAAGGCGCCGGCGTTCGTAAATAGATGATGTATGTTGTTGTTATTGCTCTTGTTGTTATTGTTGCTCTTGTTGTTGTTAGTTTCTTTTTTTTTCTCTAAGATACAGGGTTCAAGTTTTGTTCTTCCCAAAACAACTGCATCTGTTGAATCTTCTTCGTGCTTGACTCATCCAAATCATCTAATCCCCACATAATCTCCTTGACGCGTGTCTGCACTTCACCCTTCTCCAGGATAACCGCGTCTTCGTCGTCCTTCTCCTCCAAAAGCTTGTTTAACCGCCTGATATCTTTACGGACTTCATGCACTGTTCTGGCAATCGATCGAAGCCTTGAGTTGATTTCCTGTACTTGATGTTTGTTGACATACATCAACTCCTTGAGTTCTTCCAAGGAGTCGGTCACTGCGGATGTTTCCATGTTGAGCGTTCGTAATGCCGGTAAAGGATTCTGATACATATAGGACTGATCGTACAAAGTTGATTTCATGGACGCAATTAATCCTTCTAATTCTCTAAGTTCTTCCACTGACATCCATGCACTTTCTTTTCTTATCGAACTGTCCACATTGCGGAGATAGCTTATCTGCCGCTCGCGGTCGCGCGACTTGCCTTCCACAAGACTGATGACCGAGGTAATGACAAGCTCTAACGGAGGGGCAAAGTTGGCGGCGACTTTGTTTTTGGAGGAGGTAGAGGGCCAATGAAGAACATCATCTGCTAAAAGAGTGTTGAACATACGTTTGTGCAATGTCTTGGTTTCCCACACAGCTGAATTCAGGTCTTCTAATTGTCGTTTCAGTTTTTCAAATGGGTCGTCATCTTCCGCGTCCAAAGAGGACCAGGTTGAAGAAAATGAGCTTCGTCGGCTGCGACCATAAAGACTGGTGGATGTAGACGACCATTGAAGGGGGGAAAGTACAGGGCTTGTCTGGTCCGGGAAGGGTTCGTCGACAACAGAAAAAGGTACGCCTCGAGGAAACTTGCCCACGTTGAGGTCTGTGTCTAGATCTATTTTGGCAATGGGATCGCCCACGAGTAGTTTCTGGAGCTCCATCTGAGAGCCATCGCTCGCTTGACGATCAACAGCTAATGCAGCTAATTTGCTAGTGGGTGGTGATGGACCATGGGTGGCGGATTGGAGTTCAGCCGCAAGTGATGACACCAGGGGTGTTTCTGTACGATAACCTTTGCCGAGTAGTTCTTCTTCCAAAGATTGGCTAGCAGCAAAAGCATCGTCTTCAAATAGGGAATCCGGGTAGTGTGTTTCAGATGCCATCATCAGCCAATGTCAGGTATCTGAAAGAAACAAAGGTATATGTAATAATAAACAAAGGCAAAAAGTGAAAAGAGAGGGGAAAAGAAGAAGAGAAAGGGGAAAGGGAAAATAGACTTTGAAAGGAGCAAATGAACTTCTTTTTTTTTTTTTTGCAAAGTGCCCTACAAGCTTTTTGGAGTATGAAAGAAAAAAAGAAGAGAAAAGGGAAAGGGAAAATAGACTTTGAAAGGAGCAAATGAACCTCTTTTTTTTTTTTTTGCAAAGTGCCCTACAAGCTTTTTGGAGTATGAAAGAAAAAAAGAAGAGAAAAGGGAAAGGGAAAATAGACTTTGAAAGGAGCAAATGAACCTCTTTTTTTTTTTTTTGCAAAGTGCCCTACAAGCTTTTTGGAGTATGAAAGAAAAAAAGAAGAGAAAAGGGAAAGGGAAAATAGACTTTGAAAGGAGCAAATGAACCTCTTTTTTTTTTTTTTTTGCAAAGTGCCCTACAAGCTTTTTGGAGTATGAAAGAAAAAAAGAAGAGCCGTAATAAAAACGGAAGAACGCTGTGATTTCAAATACCGTAAACGAAATTATCTTCTGTGACAGCATCATAAGCAGTATTATCTACCTGTATTCTACAAAGTCTTTTATTTTTCTCTTTCTTTTTTTCTTGTGATATCCATATCACCATGATTGTCGACGACTCATGGTGGAGTTATCTAATCTATATTCACGAAGGTCCTTGGTAAGGTCATGCATCCGGGTGCCCCAGCTCTTTAGTCGAACCACCTGTAAGTGAAAATTTAGTAAGCCCGATCTGTGTGACACCAACAATACAACTTCTTTTACCATTGCTGTAATATTATCCTCGCTTCCGAGTTGGTCCGCTACTTCTATAATCTTCATCGTTGATGTATTAGGACTATTATATAATTTCACCTATGGATAGATGATGAAAAAGGCTGCCCATTTGCCGAAACACCTCTCTTGATGAATCTTACCAAATCTATCACTTCTTGATCTGACAAAGCTGAAGAGACACCATCTGTGACTAATACCTAAATGATGAATAATCCAACGATCTTCTTAGGAACGCAAGTCCGAAACACATATGTTCAAATTACCATAAACGCTGCTGGATTTGCTTTATCGATTGTATACCTCACAACATCAGGCTCGGCTGAAACACCATATTTCTTCAGCTTGGCATCTCCAAATGCCCGACTTGTAGCGAGCATGCCTAATATTCGATCATCACCCCATGAATCTGTTGTGATAAATCCGGCATACTTCCGTAATCTTTCTTGCTCCGATGCATTACCAGGGTGATGGTCGCCCGTAGTTAGACTGACCACTTCGCCAGTAGATGCATCGCAGAGTAAAATTCTGCCAATACCATTTTCGTACTGTTATTACTGTTTGTTTTCCTCTTTTTCCTCACACAGATTCAAATACCTGGTATCGCCAACGTGGCCAATAACGATGTCGTAATGTTCACTCTCCCAGAATGGTTTATCATCCTGTGGCTCAATAATAGCGACACTGCCTGTAGAACCTTCGTGGGCTTCATGTACATTGGCAGCTTCACTCCGCAAGTGCTGAAGACATTCTGTATCAGCATCCAGAAAACCAAGCATCAATCGCTGTTCTAATGACAGATCGCTGCTTGAAATATGCTCGAGACATTGTCCTCGTTCGTCTACCGAGTCTGCCAGTACACGAGGAATTTTGAATCGTCGAAAATAACCACCGTATGAACGTAATTTAGAAAGAATTCGAGGAAAATCGTCCAGCGTCATCGATTCAACACGTTGATGTAAATTATTGGCAAGCCTGAAACGATGGAGATCCCGTCAATTTCACTACTCTATTTCCCAATAGGATGCTCGTCTATGTACCATTCAGATACTACCGGTCCTCCGTGTCTATACGAGTCATGTCAGAACAGATGCCCATTATGTATGGCTTGGCGATTAGTACTATATTTACCCATCAAAAATACCGAAATACGCTCGATTGGCTTCTCGTTTCATCGCTCGTGCACGGGTACCGGCGGGAATCTCCAGCGTCACCGAGCTGTAGTTGTCCTCGTTCTGAGCCCGTGTCCCCCGCGAGCTCGTGATACCTGTCAGCGATTTTCAACGTTCATCCAAATGGGGTATGGCGACACGAATCTTTCCCCAGAAAAAGCATAGCTGGGAAAAAAAAAGTCTAAAAGAAAGTTTGGCCAACATACCCACAAGCTCTTTCGATTTGGTGAGATTCAGCCGCAACAGACTACCTGCCATCGTAGAGTAAAAGCAAAACAAAAGTTCAGTAAATAGAGGAGAAACTCATCGTTTGTCTTTCTTTTTTTTCGTTTTTTTGTTTGTCTTTGCGCCTGAAAGCTATAAGTCTAGGTCATTTACCGTCTTGTGCCTTCGTAAGATAATAAGGTTGAAATGACCTTGTCATACTGTTGGAAAACCATCTTGTCTGTGCGTAATTCGGAAGGACCCGTAAAGAACGCAGCAGCATGCTAATGATAAGGGATGGAGCAAGGCAGAAGTAAGAGACATGAGCAAGAATCTTTTTCCTACCATGGATTCTCAGTCCGGACGGAGTCCGAATACACAATTGCCTTACAACGCAATTGGGTCCACGTCTGTCATAATCATGGGATGGGGCCGATGGACTGCTTACAGCTTCCGTTCTTTTCAAGTGTCAGATATTCAGGGCGATAAACACAAGTTTCTTATACTGAAATAAGTCAAGCAACCCCTTTTCCTCGATGTCCAATAAGGATACGGCTTATTAACAATGCAATGAAGTCTTAGGCAACGCACGATTCAGAATTTCCAATGCAAGAACGTGTGTATACGCTCCATGACATACGGTCTATTGAATGCGAATTTATGCTACTCTGACATAAATTTCGCGTCCATGCGAAAACTAAAACTAAATCAAGCATACGTTATTAATAAATAAGTTATGCCGAAAAGCATATTTCATTTACAATTAACTTGATTCTCCGGTGGACGCAAACACGGTTAGAGCAGCATAAAATATACATTCGTAATTAGTGAATGGAAGTCTAATTTTGATGTCTCTTGCTTAACCCCCACAAGGGCATCCCACCACTTATTTAGTTGAGAAAGAAAAAGGAAATAAAAATCATATGGTGCTAAACGAATAAATGTATCATCTGAAGGAGAGAGCGAGTGAAGAAACAGAGGAAAGAAGGGAGGGAGGGAGGGAGGGGGGGAGAAGGGGCAATCTCAGGATCCACTATTCTCGGATAATGATGTTAAGCGGTTGGCCTACGGCCTTCAGTAAAAAACACATATGTTTTCACTACTATGGTAGGTCATCATCAGCTAGTTTATGCATGGTTCCTAACTGACACAGAACATCTTTCTCGGCCAATGCAAATTGCAAGACTAAAGTAAGGATCGTAGGCTATCGGTTCTTTTCATTCTATCCCATTCGATTGATTTCCGAATGGACATTGTCATAAAGTAGTAAGACCATGTTATTTTACTTATTTCTGCCTTAGACTTTTGGAAGGATCTGTACTATGCACAGTACGAGCGTAGGTTGAGCTTTCTGTTACGGCACTATGTCTGCGAAAAATCCAATATTGTCAGAGCGATGTCATCTATTCGCTAGCGCATAAGGTACCTTTTTAACTAACGCGATTTACCTTGCAAAAACCTGTACATTCATTCTCCCGTCGATCAGTGCAATGCAGACAATGTCCACAAGATACATAGTCACCTATGTAAACTGTGCTCGTTCTAAGCAGCAATTTTATTATACAAAACCTTTCCAGTGTTATTTTGATTTCTTCATGATAAAATTACATATGTATATGAAGCGTGTAATTTGTTTTCGAAAGAAGACAGTGTACATGTACGTTGCGTCTATGATGGTACTCCTTTTTTTTTTCTTTCTTCCTCTCGTCTCTGACATTTGCAATTCTCCAAATCGACCCAGGTTGTTCTTATGGTTCTTAATGGACGACTTCAATACCAACGCTTTTGGCAACACCAATGATGCTTCCACAAATACTCTCAAGGGGCAAATGTGCCAAGTTGGCGTCCTTCTGTTTCAACTTTGCGATTTCATAGACGTGTTTCAAGGTGACTTTGCCGACGATCTCTGTGCCAGGTTTGCTAGCACCTTTGTCAATGCCTGCAGCCCGCTTCAAAAGAAAAGTGGTCGGAGGGGATTTCACAGCAAATGTAAAGGTGCGATCGGGCTTGATGGTGATCACCGTCGGCAGGGGCGTGTCGGTGGCAATATGCTTGGTCTTGTCGTTGAATTGCTTACAGAAATCCATGGATTTAACACCACGAGCACCCAGTGCAGGGCCGACAGGGGGTGATGGTGATGCCTTTCCGGCACCAACCAGGAGACGAACTATAACCTCGGCTGCTTGCTGTTTCTTCGACATGACTGGGAAGCTGAAAAAAAGTCCAGGGTAATGGCAAAGCGAAGAAATCTCTTGAAAGACATAGTCACATTCTGATTGTCGTGTCCGTTTACGCGCCGCTTTAAAAGTGGCTTTGCGTCTGGATCTATCATGGCGAGGTGAGCAATAAGAAAGAGTCAAGGCAAAGATAGAGATAAATATTAAAATAATTAATGGTATAAATTTGTTCTCTATTCATAGCCGTTGCTGATTAATTACAGTAAATGCATCGAGCGGAGCCCTGTCAGCTTGGCCGTAATCTGTTGTGCCAAACGTGATCAGTTAAAGAGGTATGAATACTATCCATGCCACCTGTCACGTTTCTTTTCTTACGAAGAGAGAGACCTGCGCGTTGACCAAAACGTTAGCCTCCTTCTTTTACTTGCCATGCACTATAGATCTTTGTCTATCCATTGGAGTACGCCATGTTTAAATTGGGAAGTCACATTCTGCCAAGATCAGCAGGATCTTTCCTTCCTCGTTCGCAAAAGCATATATCTCTTGTCTCCTACTTATATATGCCATGAACCCAAACATTGTTACAGAAATAAACAGTAAGTGTGGACTTTACATGGACAACGGCAAAACTTCAATGGACCGATCGACTGATATGAATATGATGAAACTGCAGCCCTCGTCAAAGAAGCCATAGCCCTACTTGACTCCTGTGAACCATGTTATGTTCTTCCGTTAATACGCCGAGTTTCCCTTAAAACAGATCTTCTACCGGAAGCATCTGCGTGTAACTATCACACAGAATATTCCGAATTTGAGCGCAATGGTAGGTTACAACACTGTCTGCAAAGAAATGAAAATGAAAGTGAAGACAGGCACGACTCTATGGAATCATGCAGTAAAGTTGAGCGTCCAATCCGAAAAGTCACCTAGCGTGAATGAAATCATTGCTATTTGTGAGCAGATATCCA
Source organism: Apophysomyces variabilis (assembly GCA_002749535.1). Taxonomy (NCBI): domain Eukaryota; kingdom Fungi; phylum Mucoromycota; class Mucoromycetes; order Mucorales; family Mucoraceae; genus Apophysomyces; species Apophysomyces variabilis. The sequence continues at coordinate 548,866 of MZZL01000387.1, read as the reverse complement.
CCAATGTAATCAATTTCTTTTTCCTAAAGGCTTCCTCTTTCTTCCCTAGTGCGTGAAATAGGCTACAAGATGCTTAAACGTGGCATCATGTCATCCACTCAAAGTGCTGATAAGACAGGTCCGCTTTCGCATCATAAAAAGACATCATACCTCATCTATTTTTTTTTAATTGTCATGATAGTCTTGCTGCAACTGACAGATTTAGCTACGAAAGTCGGAAAGGCTTGGATATGTAAGCTGCTTATCGAAGCGCATGAAGTAACCGCCTAGAACTTATCTTTCTTAGCTTGCAAAGAGTATAAAAAGGCAGAAAGCGCATTTAACGATGCAATTCAGGTTTGGTTGCTTAACAAACGAGAAGATGAAAGGATAAATGTCATAGATATTGTCAGTTCGACAAGAAAATGCATATGCTTTCCGGCAGCACCGTTGATAAAGGACTTTGCAGTTCCACCAGGTTGAACCTTTTCATGTTCAAAGCAGAACTGGTAACACAGTCTTTGTTTTTTTCCTAAGTGACGCTTAACCTTATAATAATGCGGTCTAGGAAGCAAGACTTTCCAATTGGGAAAATGTTTCGACCTATTTCAGAAAAGCAATTGGTAGGTTCAATTTTTTGCAGATAGCCATTGCAAACTACGCGTATAGAGCATGCAGAAACCGACGACGGCAGCTCCATTCAGGTAAATGCTTGCAAAGCATAAGTGTGGGCAAGTTTTCTGCCATCTCTTACGCACAAGGTGTTTTGATGAAGTTTCTCTCGCGTTTATTTATATTTGTCGGGTTCTCCCTGATGAACCAAGACAATATGCAAAGGGCAGTTAGTTGGATCATTTCTTGTACTGCAGAATTACAACTTAAATACTTCGAGGAGAAGCTTCAGGTACCGGGCATCTACAGAAGAATGACTTTTTATTACACACTGACGTTCTGCAACACCGACATAGTTTCAGCTGATCAACCTCATCGGTAAGGTTGCAATATTTCGATATCATTTCCACTAACAGCACAGAGAATTACACAGCGCAATGCTTATTGGATGCAAGTAAGCCTTTACCTATGGAGCAGCAAATCAAGTTAGCAGAGATCATCTCTTCATTCCCTAAGGTAGTATCATCTTATCATATAAACGCCGATTCACAAGCATTTGCCTTTAGGCAGTCAAAACTAGCATTGACTTTCACATGGCCAAACTTACAATGCTTACGAAACATATTCAATCTGACAAGCTAGCCAATATCGAGACAGGTAAGTAAAACCTTTCTATAAAACAGGATCTTTGCTCAACTTTGTTGGGCAAAAGCATTTTTTGAAGCTATAGAGACTTGCGATCTGGACAAAGCGCAATTCCGTATGTACGTCTGTTTTTCGCTTACGGTCTATCATGCTCATATTGATAATTACTATCACAGTTTAGGAGCAATGATACGTATGCTGCTGGATACGCTTAGGTGGGTTAGACCGTTCCAATATCGTTAGTAGACCTGGGAACTTACTCGGATGCACTTTAGTCTGGATAGCCTAGCCAACGGTATAGATCTGCTGATTCAAAGGCGAGACGATGTCTGGAATTCAGACGAAGAGACCGTGATAACATGTTCCTCGTTATATTTATTGAAGCTTCACATCCTTTCGGAGGCAGCATTAAAAAAAGCTTGTGCAGTCGAAAGCATACTGAACTTTACCATGAACGGTGCGGTTGTAGCAGCAAGATGATACTGGGAAAGGCTAAAAAGGTTTTTCTTTTGATAGGCATCTTTCTTGCAAGAGTCAAAATCAAAGAAAGCGAACTTGGTGTTTGTCAATTGGTATATTAAAAGAGAAATATAAGAAAATTATCTACTCAAAATTCGATACTTGGCCGTCGTAGATTCTCTGGCGAACTGGCGATATATTATACAAGGTTTAGTAGGACGAGTAAAAAGCAGCCCTTTATAACTTGTAGCTTTGTAGCGTAAAGACTATCAAGCTGCATTAATGTGGTACCAATACACATGGTCCCTCAGCTTGACTACACCTAATGATCATGAAAATCGTTCGACATTGACTAGGTATGTTCGACACTTTTATTTAACGATTCACTTCATTATTGATTGGTTTACTTTTCAAAAGAAAAATAGCTTTCTGCCATATGGAAAATGGAAATATTGACGCTGCTTTTACATGTCTCAAGGAAAGGATGGAGGATAATGTAACAGTATCAGTATTGGATTGTCTGTTGTTACTTGAAGTTAGCCTTATTCGGAATGATGGAGATATAAGTCAAGGTAATCATGACTACAAATGACAGAGTATTTATCGTCTCTTTTGGCTGAAAGCAACAGACATACTTGGACAGTTGATACGGTACCCTGATTTCACATGCGAGATGGTATCCATAGCTGCATTTGCATGCTACAAGGTGAGCATTGTTACTAGCGAAATGAAACCAGATATGCCAGAGAGTCTTCTTAGGCACAGCACAAATCTCTATTAAAAGTACTACTGGAACACACAATATCATCCAAGGAACAATGTGTTCGGTCTCAAGGAGATCACATGGTCCACATATTAGAAATTATAAAGTAAGGAACGAACTGATACAGCGACAAGGACTCTTCTCAGCTGCAAACGCCAGATTATTTATCCGTCTTCTTACGAACGGCGATATTGACACTCAGACTATCGACGGGTAAATTACCCGACATGTGCTTAACAATTGCGTTCTAATACAAGCTATAGCAATGAATACATTGAGGAAGTTGCCCTACATATGCAGCAAGGTAAATGCATGGTTGTGTCGTATGGAGCGGAAATAATTGAAGTGTTTCTGGCTGTTTGGTGCTTTATACAGCTTATGAATTGCTGCTGGAGACTTGTAACTCCGGAAATCTTCCTTTACCTGATGAAATTGTTTCTAATCTAGACTGGTTTATAACAACAGGTGCAATAACTTTATAATTAGAAGCAGTGGCTAATTGCGGTTAGCTTGGAATATTGGTTTGCAATGTCTTACAAGAGGAAGCATTGATCACAGCAACGATCTTCTTCTGTTAGTACATAAGGTAGCTTCTGTTGCAGTTGATATCGGTCCTTAGGAGTGATTGCAATGGTTATTTTAGCTGATTGGACTGCAAGGTGTCAAAGAGCGTATGGATGACCGCCAAAGGATATGTGTATTTATCTGCACTATTACTGAATTTCGGAGCAAGTCAAGAAAGGTTTGCATTGTACCGAAGCTTCTTCGAAATGACACTCGAAACAATAGGAAACGCATGATTACGTCAAGTTGTTAGAGAACGTTAAGCAGTTTAAAGACGGGATAACCACGTTGGAATCCGAGTATGGGAATGCTCTGAACTTGTTGGCATGTTTCTATGAAATAGAGGCTCGCGTAAAGCTTGATACCTTTGAAAAAGTGCTTCAGCGGCTGCAGGTGCGGCCCGAGGGATCAACTGCTCTGTGTCTCAGGGACAAACGTGTTTTTTTTCTTCTTGATTTATAGGAAATGCGGCAACAAAACATGTCTATCGATGTTTATGAGAGGCTTGCAGGTAAAGCTACACATGGAAAACTATGATATGATCGCGTTCTTCTTCCCTTTTCTTTGTGTAGGCATCGCGCTGCAACATCCAAATTATCATGCTGAAAGTAACTAAGCAGTGGGTGGTTTTGAGTATTACTCAGTTTTGTATATAGATGCGCTAGAGATACTCAAGGTGGCCTAGAGGTTATAGAAGACTGTAACCTGATCGATCTATTTAGCCAATTCTTGAAATGCTGCAACAAAGGGATGCGTTCAATGATGGTAGTCGATACGCTAAGTGGGTTCGGCTTTTTGTTTCTATCGCATTGTCGAACAATAAAACCGAGGCTTTCTGGTGCCTCGAGTCCGTCTTGAGTTTTATGCAGCGATCCAACGTGGTAAGTTTATCTCTTAAAAAAGTGGGCTGACCGAACCTTGTTTCTAATTTATTTATATTTGAGAACTTCCCACAAAATGAACTGTATTACTTAATTGTCATTGCATGGAACGAAGGTGTCACATGTTTCCAGTAAGATGCACTTCATTAGCTGTTCGTTTTGTCGTTTTTGACAGGGGTTTCTTGCAATAACCCATTTTAAGCGCAAGTAGTTTGACAAAGGGACGGACATGGTGTGGTCTGGTTTTTCGCTTACTGGAGCAATTGGACGGCAATGAAGGACTAAAAAAGCAGGTTGTTTCAAATGCATCTATTTCCCTTTTTGATCGATACCATGTCTCACCTTTTTTGGGCGCTAAGTAGATGTATCAAGCATATGAACTGTTCAGTCTCAATGAATGAAGATTGGTTAAGTATTATTTTCTCATGATATCATGTTTCTTATTAAAATCTCTATAAAAAAGAAAACCAGATTACGCTGGTTTCTCCCAAAATCTATACAGATACATTGTAAAAAATGATTCTCAGCCGTTTACATCTTGCAAGCCAAAGATTACCGAAAGAAGCCGTTCCATTTGTAGTTATTGTTTCTGCTGCTGTCACAGGTGAGTACAGAAAAGAAAAAAGATGGCGTGGTTTGTTGTAGATAGAATAAACTTACGTATTACTCATATGATATAGGGGGGATTGTTGCCTCAATGCATAAATTGCTGACGGATCCAAACCTTCGTCGACATCGTCAATAGTAAAGGCCTTTTTTCTACCAAAAAAACAAATTGTAATTTCTGCCATTGAGATATACTTCAAGTAAAAGTAAATAAATAAAAAAAGAAAAGAGGCAACTTGTACATAGTGTATATTCATCGCATGACCAAAATATTGGTTCCATGGGGCAAAAAAGGGGGAGAGAGAGAGAGAGAGAGATCACAAAAAAAAAAAAAAAAAGGAAAAATTTTAAAAAATGAAAAATTAAACGAAAAAAAAAAAAATGGGTCCAAGGGGAAAAAAAAGGGGAAAAGAAAAAGAAAAAAAAAAAAAAAAAGGAAAAATTTTAAAAAATGAAAAATTAAACGAAAAAAAAAAAAATGGGTCCAAGGGGAAAAAAAAGGGGAAAAGAAAAAGAAAAAAAAAAAAAAAAAGGAAAAATTTTAAAAAATGAAAAATTAAACGAAAAAAAAAAAAATGGGTCCAAGGGGAAAAAAAAGGGGAAAAGAAAAAGAAAAAAAAAAAAAAAAAGGAAAAATTTTAAAAAATGAAAAATTAAACGAAAAAAAAAAAAATGGGTCCAAGGGGAAAAAAAAGGGGAAAAGAAAAAGAAAAAAAAAAAAAAAAAGGAAAAATTTTAAAAAATGAAAAATTAAACGAAAAAAAAAAAAATGGGTCCAAGGGGAAAAAAAAGGGGAAAAGAAAAAGAAAAAAAAAAAAAAAAAAAAAAAAAAAGCTGGAGGTTAAAAAATTAATAAAGGAAAATCCCACCTTTTTTTTGGTTTACGTTTTTTTTTTCCCTTTTCTCCCGTCATTCCTTCAATTTGGGGGTTTTATTCCACTAAAAACAGAAACCCCTTCTTTTTCTACTATTCAATCAAAATCACGGACCATCCTATTGTATATTGTATAGATCATTTTCAATAAGAGAATGACAAAAGAAGCTTCCCCTTACGATGATTACGACTTCTTGGAAGAAATTGGAACAGGCTCCTTTGGATCAGTGCATAAAGCAAAACATAAACACACTCAAAAAATTGTAAGTCTTTTTCATTTTAAGAAGAAGGAAACAAGCAAGAAAGACATACAATACCCCCACCTCTTCCTCCTCATTCCTCGCTAAAGAAAAAGAAAAACTCCAACCTTTGTAGGTCGCCATCAAAGCCATAAAAAAGAAGTTCACAACACCCGATGAGTGCAACAATATACGCGAGATTCAGCTGATGAAACAACTACCCTCACATGTCAACATTGTTCAGCTTTATGACAGTTTTCTTGCACCAACCCACGACTTTTACTTCGTCATGGAATACATGGATGGCGGTAATCTGTACCAACTGATGAAAGAACGCCGACAAGCTGCTAAACCATTTGAACAACGTGAGATGCGGGACATCGTGTAAGATCTCTACCGTCAACGTGAAATGCCACCTGTGGTTCTCATATTCTAATATACTAGACGTCAAATCTTGGCTGCCCTGGCGCATATTCACCAAAACAATGTATTTCACCGAGATATGAAGCCTGAAAATCTCCTGATTGGTGCAGGCACAGGACGAATTAAGTTAGCAGACTTTGGCCTTGCTCGGGAAATTCACAGCAATCCACCTTATACGGAATACGTCAGCACACGATGGTAAGCAAAAAATAAAGTAACGTTCATGAGATGGCTAAAAAACAAAACCAAAATTAGGTATCGAGCACCGGAAGTCTTACTGCGTTCGACCAACTACTCTTACCCTGTGGATCTATGGGCCGTGGGCGCCATTTTTGCGGAATTGATCACTTTGACTCCACTCTTCCCGGGCCAATCAGAAATTGACCAGCTATACAAGATATGTGAACTCATGGGAAGTCCCGGAAACAAATTGTTATTTGCCCGAAAGAAAAGTTCGAAGCCAGAAAAGAAGGCTAGCCCCGGATTCGCTCGGAGGAAGACTTTGGACGGAACAGAGCAACGTGCATGGACCAGCTTACCTGTTACACGATCCAAATCATCCTCTTCTACCCTTTGCGCTTCGGACGGTGGAGGAGAATGGCGCGAAGGTGTCAAATTAGCTCATAAAATAGGCTTCGAATTCCCACCGGTAAAAGAAAATAACCGCGATGAAGATGGGTAAAGCTTAACTTGTTTATTTATATCTGTTTTAGCTGTTACCAAAACCTCTCGAATCTGTCATACCCAATGCATCACCACTCATGTTAGATCTTATACGTCAATTTCTCTTTTTCAATCCAGAACAAAGACTAAAAGCAGCCGATGCCCTTCAACATGACTTCTTCCTAGAACACTCATCGTTACCAGTCACTTTCACCAAGGCTCCTGAAAAGAAGACTGCATCTAAACGCCATATCCAACGAATGAAATTGCAGGCACTCACACCACTCACGACATCGGATGACCGTACAGTGCATGATCATCAAACAATTCGTCAGGATTTGCCGGTACTGACGGTGTCGCCTCTTCAGCTGTCCAAATCCCTTCCTGATGATTTTTGTCAGACAATTCCATCACAACAGAAGCAGCTTCTTCATCCGCCGAACCCACACAGCTCGGAAGAACAAATGGATACATCCGAGAGCAAACCGACACTTCGATCAATATCCAGCGAAACAGATCATGCATCGTCATTACCACCCTTGGCTCCTCCGAACTGCAGTTCGCTAGTAAACACAGCGACAGATTCTGCAGGATCGGCGAAGGGATGGCCGATTAGTTCCAAACATTTGCCGTCGATGGAAGACGTAGATACGAAACAAACAATAGATAACGAGGAGCTTGCTAAGCACATATTGCAGCCACGTGAAGACGCAGAATACATTCGAACAACACCAAGTCATAAACGACACTATGTCGGTACAGACGATGAACAGAAGCATACTCATCGACGCCTTGGATTTCATCTATCGCAGACGATGACAGTGGAAAATCCAACATTTCACTCCGATAATATTGTTCCACATGGTACATGGAGACATCCCACGGTCGAAGATGTATGCATGTCGTTAGTTACAGCCAAGTCTAGCCCGACCACTGTCAGCACCAACACCACCGCCACAACAATACCCTGCCGGGAGAGTTTTTGCAACATAATGTTCAAACAAATGTGCCAGCCTCACAAAGCTTTGGGTCATCGTACGGGATGCATTCCCACCATGATGGCTAATGCCACCTGCGCACATACTGCATCTACCGCATTTGCACATATCACTTCCCCGACAACGATGCTTCAGCATCCATTATCCCAAAATCCCTCGTTTAATATGTTATATCACCCTTGCACAAAGCAGTCATCCGATGAAACCTTGTATGATCATGATTCCACTAGCACGGAAACAGTCTCGGAAGAAGAAAGGTAAAAGCTAGGGAAAAAGGTTTACTCTAAAATTAAACGCGCTCTTTTTCCTTTTAGTCATCCGAAGAAGAGCGACTGGATGTGGTTAAAGGTCCTGTAAAAACAACAAAGAGAAAAACGAACAAAATAGCAAACTATAGATAGCCTTCTCGTAAATACAAATATACGGTTTTTTCAAGAGCTAATTCCGCTATACTTGAAATTCAATCGCGTCTCTCTTCCATAGAATCCAATGGCTCAGAAATATGAAAGCAATCTCCAGACTGATATATGATACCTGCAGAATCTGCAAACTAAATTGTCATATCTAATACTCTTTACAGTCCATCAGCTGAGCAAATCGAACTTTCAAGATGGAAATTTGAGATTCACTGCGAGTCGTCAAGGTGACCTACGTACGAAATGATCAGCAAAGGGTCATTTGTGTATCCTTGCGCTTTCAATAGAGTGGATATGATCTGGATGGGGGCCTCTGAACCTATAGATATGTTAACATCAAGGTCAGATTTTGCAATGCATTAAATGAAATCTGCAAGACACGATTTATTTACTATACTATACATATGGTGCTTATTTAACGAGTAAAACATGTTTTGTTTAGTTTCGATATATCCAGGGAAAGGGAACGTGAGATGCGTGGTGTAAACGAAACATGTGCATATGCAAATGGGAAGACGGAGTTGTCGACCATCGTTGGGATGCATAAAAGGTGGACCTACCAATTCCGTACTCAATCGGTTTTCTTCGTTGCTATTACTTATTTAACAGTACGATGTATGCGTATATATATTTCTTTCTTAATGCAAACGATCATATAACAGATAAAAAAAAGTACATGTAAAAAAGTCGGCTTGTTTCCCTTTCTTGAATGGATGTACGTGGCTTTTTCTTTGTTAGTCATCTTTCTATGCCGGTAATACATCCTGCCAAAATAAAAACATATCCTTAGTTAGGTGCATTGCATTTTTGTTTTGTGCTATGCTGTACTGACCATTTCGTTTGGTAATTGGCTCATATCAAACTCCTTACTCCATGCAGAGACAATGGCAGCATCCACATGAACGTTTGTTGTTGCAGGTGGCACAGTAAAGAATGGGATTTTCCCTCCATTCCAATCCTGCAGAACAGCTCGTGCTACAGACTCTGTATCTGGAATACCTCCCTACAAAACAAGAACGTAAGACCTTTTAGTATTTTTTCTTTTCCTTCCATTTTTGTCATACCTTTTTCAGTTTTCCACGCTGCATTGCAAGTAGAACCAAAAATTCATGTGCATTATTAAAGAAACCAACGTTATATATCGCGCAAAGCTGTTCCATAGAGCATCTTGACGTGATCACTTCCACTAAGACAAAATAAATTCAGTAAAGCCAATCGAAATCATCCAATCCGTGTTCCATTTTCTCTATTTTATGCTACCTGGCGTGATGGGGTCTTCTAACAGTTCCACCTTGACACAGTTTCGCAATGCAATTTCCGCATCCGTCTGTCCATCCTGACCTTGAGCTGCAAAGACAATACCGGGGCAATCCAACAATTTGATGTTTTTGTCCAAGGTGATTTGTTGTGCGACTTTGGTAAATCCTGGTGTGGATCCAACACCACATACTTTGGATCGTTTGAGGGAATTGATGACGGAAGATTTACCAACATTTGGATAGCCAATAATACCAACGGTGATCGACGTTTTGATGTTGACGTTGCGACAGTAATTTTTAAGCAATTTGACCAATGTATCAGCACCCAAACATTCGGACGAATTCAGCATTTTATCGCTTGCTGCATCTGTTGATACCGAAGATTGTCCAAGGTTTTTTCTCTGATTTTGCGTGGAAGCCTTGAAAGCAATTGTGGGATACTCATTTCGGAGGTATTTAAGCCAGCTTTCAACATTCTCCTTGGGAACCAAATCTTTTTTTTTGTTGCTTCTTCTTTAGCCCAACAAAAAAACAGAACACTTTTTCTGCTAATGGCTTACCGATTTTATTCAAAACCAAGATAACACGTTTGTTCAATCCACTATCCATAATCATTCGTTCTACATGACGTGTTCGAGTACCCAATGGATCACGGGCGTCTAAGATCTCCAACACCACATCCGCATTCTCCAGCACCTTCTTAAACTCTTTGTAATAGGCCTTTTTTGAGTTATCTTTTTGACCTGCTGCTGCGCCGTCTTGTATCATCTTCTCACTGTCTTCATTTGTACTGCTCATCATGCCATCGTATTCACGTTGACGCTCCTCGTTTTGTCGAAGAAGATCCAATAGCGGATTCGCTTCGCTCATTTCCACTTCGTCATGGTCATGTCTTGATTCCCTCTGCTTTATGTTGCTTTAGCTCTTTCCTGCTCTATTTTCTAGCTTTACCATCCAAACCTACCTTTTTCTTTTGCTGCTCTAACTCCTTGTTCTTTTTCTTTTGCAAAAATTGGGATAGATTCGGTACACCAGGATCTTTCTTAAGCTCTAAATCGGAAGCAATGGTTGAATATTTGCTGACAGGCCGAGACAATCAATATGCAACATGAACTTACTGCCTCCATTCAAGCGGTTAGCGTTACGTGCTTTCTTTCCCTCTATAAAAGTATCGCTATGAGCACTTTATGCTCGGTCAACATTAAGAAATGACGTACTCAATGCACCCATGATTTCAATTCAAAACAGTTTACTTGCAATGAGACCAAAAAAAAAAAAAAAAGAACGGCATTGCCGAAGAAGTAATTTTGCAAGTCACATTAAGGTCCCTTGGTCAAACTTTTTAGCATTTACTTTATTTTTTTAAATATGTAAAGGCTATCTTTACTTTTTATGCAATTATCAAGTATTGCTCTTAGAAATTACATTAAATTATTCAACAGTATGACAATTTTTCCTTTATATGTACGGATAATTATAATTATGTTATGGATAAACAAAGCGTAAATCTATTGATGTTCAGAAAACTAAAAAAAAAAAAGATTACAAAACTTAGAATTCCTCGATTAGTCATTAAAATATATAATGAAATATAGTTATCAAATTAATCAAGAATAACTGGTTTGTCAACGTTGCTTGTCTTCTTTTTAGGCTTTTTGATCGAGAGGTGACGATTCCAGAAAGACCTAACCTTATCATCTAGACCTAACTTTGCACAGACCTCCTTATGTTTGTAATAAATAGGAGGCCATACCATTTTTCTACTACGTTTCATGACAACAGTAGCCCAATGATTTCCATGAACGAAGTGCATAACCAAAGGAGATGGCGGCTTTTTTTGGTCAATAGGGCCGTCATATGGAAGGTGCAAAACCGGGGGGTGAATATCGGCCAGTTCCTCCCCTTCATCAGTAGCCACTGAACGCTTACCAGCGTCCGAGAAAACGGCGATAGGAACGTTAAACGTGTCGCAGGCCAGTTGAACGCAAATACTCGAGTCAAACCAGTATTCATAACTACATCCTAGACTTGGTGCATTCTTTGATGGTTTATCGAGCTTATGTCCGTATTCAACTATTTTTCGCAATTGCTCAACAGGATAGTTGTAATAATTCCTGTATATTTCTGTGTTGCTGTCAAGTTGTTGAAGCATTTGTTCTTTAACCGAAGGAAATTCATCTTCATCACCTTTCAGAAGTAGTGCCAGTACTCTGAATCCACAATATCCATCTCCACGAACATCTACAGTGTTGATATAATTATCTCGAGGAATGTTTTCATCAACAACGAAATCTGCATTATCAACATGTTCATATGGCACTCCTGCACGTGATCTAGTAACGCATATTAACAGTTACGATTAACTTGAAGCTCCAGAATACCTCTTGGTCGGGAAGTCATCAATTTCTTGATCGACAGATTTTCGTTTGTTGGGAAGTATGAATACATCCCTATCCACTTCCTTGTCGTCTTTCTTTTCGGCTTCAGCAATCTCAAAGCCAGAAGGTAATCGACTTCCTAATGCACCTTTTGGCCGACCTTTTGGCACAACTAGGGTTGGAAGTTTGATATCGGCAACAGAAACTTGCTTTGATTCTTTTATTGCCGACTCTACTTTTCCCAGGATATTTAGCAGCTGTTGGTCATTTTCGGCGTCATTAAACATTTGCTCCAGGGTATAGAGCGCTCCAATACACCTTTCACGTATACTACTGATAGCTTTGGTCTCAGGCTCATGATCCTCGTTATTATGGCGTGATCCTATATATTGTTTAAATACAATAATAAATTAGCCTAAGACCTACCTTCAGGGCTTATGCCATCTCTTGCCAATGAAATCAAGGTCAACAGCTTCCATCTTGGGAGCCATATGTCTACAAGGCAACTGGTAGTTGATTTTTGTCGGGCAATTACAGTTATCTGAAGGTTCTATATCATGCTTGCGTGCAATATGCAATTCTCTCTTCAACTTGTGGATGGCATAATGGCTTACTCGCCCAAGCAAAAATCGCATCTGATGCTTAGTTTCAAATGGCAGCACTGGGATCCGATGTAATTCCTGGTTCAGATCATGCTTATGCTCTTCAGCCTAAAGCATAATTACCAATATTAATCTCTATAAAACTATCAATTATAGCATTATGTTTTTGGCTAGCCAAATGTCAAAAGAGTTAAACTGCTTGAGTAGACTTCCTGGAGTCTCAAGTACATATTTAAGAGCACGATGCATGCCTTCAGTACGCTGCGTTGTACGTGCTCCAAAATGGGCATATTTCTCGGTATGCAAACCAGCCCATTTCTTTTGCTGTTGTAGAAGTCTACGTTTGATTTGTATAAAGACACATATCTTAGTTATCTTACTTGTCCAAATAGCTATTCAGCTCTTCTTCTTTGTTCATGTCTTTGACTGCTGCACGGTAGTTTTCCAGTGATTCATTGAACCCCTGTTCATCTCTTCTCCAAATCATTCCCTTCACGGCGTCCAGGTACTTCTTTTCTTCCTCGCTATCTTTGACATAGCAACCTTGCGCATGCTTAATAAAATTCTTTTCATTGTGCCAGGCACACAAAATATGATTACTGGCAGGAAAGACATATTTTAATGCTGCTGTAACGCTTTGTCATCATCCGTAACAAACAATGCTGGCTGTTTAGCACTCCATATATTGGAACGAAGCTCCGTAGCTATCCATTCGTATGATATGGTTGTCTCATCGACAATTAAGCTTTGAGCAATAAGGAAGCTACGTAAGCGGTTACCACCAACATTACTGATACCGACCACGTTCACCAGAGGCATTCTGTGCCTATTTGTTTTATACGTTGCATCGATGATTATAACCTCTGCAAATCGGACTGCTTTTTCAAGAGCATCAGACCGATACACAAGAAGCGATTTTAACTCGTTGCTTTCAGTCAATTCGTATCTGATCTCATACTGACGATCCTCTAGAAATTCCAACAAGTCTGCCACCGGTCCACCCCTGGCAATCTTAAACATTTTTCCACGGAAATTGTATATATCCTTCATTTTCATCGAAGGCGTACCGTCATCGTTCCTTATTTCATTGTAAATGTGCGAAGGTTTTACGCCATGTCGGGTCATTGAGCGAACTCGGATATCAGTTGAAATATCTGGCTTTCGATGTTGGTGGTATATTGTTGGATCATCAGTCAAATTATGCGTATGATCAACATCTTCAGCAACTTTTCTGACTAAAAACTTGTACCCGTGTTTAGCGCTGATCGATGCATACATCTTCCAGGGGCATCCCGAACGCACCAAAGTCCTACATATCTTGCGCTCTTCATCTTTGAGTTTGCGGGTATTCTGGTATTGGCCACCATGGATACATTTAATATATATGTGATGACCAGGTGTGCTCGAAGCTGTTGTCACTGCAAACCCGTGCTCTTTTGCCAGGGCCTGAGCAGCATTAAGCACATCAGTATGCGTGTCGAAAACTTTTCCAATGAGGGCATTCATCTTGACAATAATCAAACTAAAGGATAAAGTATGTCGGAAACAGTTTATTCAACTATTAAGCTTTCAGTCACAGGGACGCGTTTTTATGAAAAAGGGACGCTTTCATGTGTTTTGCGAGACAAAAGGTTTGCACATAAGCAACAGTTTTTGTCCGAGAGGCATTGGTGAACTTAGTATGTCCTAACTGAGACTTAAATTGGTAGTCGGTACCTCAAAAATGTTTTTGTCCGAGAGCGAAATGTTTTTGTCCGAAGCAATTCTCAATGATAACAGATACATGAATAAAGGATAAGGAAGGTATGCTTGATAATTACATACAAAATACAAAGAAAAATCAGAAAATGAGAAGTGGATTACTATAATTTAATTAGGGGTTTTAGCGACAGGATATTCTTGTTCCATAGTTCGCAATTGCTCATGCTGGTTACGTTGTTTCAATCGATAAGCATAAGCACTGATCACCGTGGCAAAGTAGAACTGAATAATTAAAAATAAGAAAAATAGGCAAGCATTAGTCCGTTAGCATGAGTTTGCTAGCTAAAGAAGGTTCTTCTTTTACCTCTAGCGAATTAATGACACCAACGAGAATGCCATAAACGATTAAGGATGTATTGATCGATCTTTGACATAACTGTGGAATGTTCTCGTTTGCGAAGTCGGGATCTTTCGAAGCTTCTTCCATGCAGTAGTTGTAAAGTAAATGTCTCTTGACAACAAAGACAATAAGGAAAATAACCGAGAGAATAAGACTGACCACCGTCATGATCCAATAGACGATTCTGAAAAAGTCAACCATACCACGATGGGTCTATATTTAATATATCTTCCGGATCAGAACATCTCAGTTTGTTGCGTTTTTGCTAACTTTACCGTCAAGCTTCCGATGAGACCGAACAGAGAGCCTAAAGAATAAAGAGCGGTCCAAGCAACCATAACCCAAAAGGCTACCACTGTTCCTTGATCAATGCCTTGGTAGAAGTTTTGTGCTAAGTTCAAACAAAAGAAAAAGGAATGGTCTGTTAGATATGGAAGATGCTTTCCTTCTTTACTACTTTGCTTGACTTACATATGCCAGCTTTCAGCAAGAAAACAAGGGATGCAAGATAGATGAGGGAAGAAAGCAAGGCGATGATAATAACGCCCACACTTTAAAGAAGAAAAGCAAAAGATGACATTTCGGTTTAGCAAACTGATGAATCGACTGCCAAACTCCTTTTTTTTACCGTCCAGGAATACAACAGCAACAGGTATCTCCCATGGTTTTAGTATTTTCTTTGTAGGCAAAAATATTGCAGAATGAAGAGGAGGTTCTTTCCCTTATATTTATGTATGACAGTTCGTGATATAGAAATAAGCCCGTACGAAAACAAGCCCATTTTGGTGTCACTTTCTAAACCCAAAAATCCGATAGTGCCGCTTTACGAAAATAGCGTGATCTGAGCCTTATATTTCCGGATTTTCCGATGCAATTGGCTTTTCTTGATCCAGGCAATTGCAGTATATTAAAAAAGAACGATTATACCTTTTCTTTAATATGAAAGGGGAACGGCTGCTTCAAACAAAAGGACATCCAGTAGAGAGTAGCCATTCTACGAAGGTAACGTCTTTGCCCACACGTTACTGATATTGAACTTTTGTTCTCGAACAAGCCGAAGATGAAAGGGAAGCATGTGGCTAAATTAACAAAGCCTCTCAAGTAAGTAATAGTTACTCAAAAGTTCCGTTATAGCATGCAGGTTGACATCCCCGCCCGAACATTTCATTTTGTTCCTTGCTAAACTTTCCCCCCTTTTTTCTTCTTTTTCTCTCCCCGCATCCTGTTTATACTTTCCTGTTCCCTGTTTTTCCTTTTCATTAGAGAGAGCGTCTTAGTTAACCTGATATGTTTATTTTTGGCTAGGTTTGGGTGACATTGGCTGCATTACAGGCCACACTTATCTCGTTTTTGGTCCTTTAGCAGTCGGCGCAACGACTCTCTGATTTGAATCCACGCCAACATATCCTGATCCCTCGCGATTCTGGCAAGTGGTCCAGAAGCACAAGATTACGCAATTCTATACCGCACCTACAGCTATTCGTGCACTACGTCGACTAGGAAATAAATGGCTTCAGGGCTATGATTTGTCGAGTCTTCGAGTGATTGGATCTGTCGGTGAATCAATCATCCGGAAGTCTGGGAGTGGTATTGTGAACAGGTCGGCAAGAGCCGATGTGCTGTCGTCGATACCTACTGGCAAACAGAGACAGGTTCTATCGTCATTGCTCCCCTGCCGGGCGCCACACAGATGAAACCAGGCTCGGCCACTTTCCCCTTCTTCGGTATCAAACCAGCGATTCTCGACCCTCAGACAGGTGCCGAACTCACTGGCAACGATGTCTCTGGTGTACTGGCCATTGCCCAGCCTTGGCCTTCGATGGCTCGTACCGTATACAACAATCACCATCGTTACCTCGACACCTATTTAAATCCCTACAAGGGTTATTACTTCACCGGTGACGGTGCTCGCCGTGATAAAGATGGTTACATTTGGATCCAGGGCCGTGTGGATGGTATGTAGGCTACCCGACCAAAACCCATATTCTGTGTCCTTTGGCGTACTGATTTTTTCCCCATCTTATCTCTTCCTCTATTAGATGTTATCAATGTGTCCGGTCACCGCTTATCGACGGCTGAGATCGAGCCAGCTTTGATCTTGCATCATTCTGTGGGTGAGGCTGCCGTGGTGGGCGGACATGACGATCTGACCGGTCAATGCATCCATGCCTTCTGTACGCTTAAACCTAATGTGGAAGATTCGGAAGGATTGGAGCAGGAATTGGCTTTACAAGTCCGTAAGGTCATCACACCCCCTCCACCTCCAGCTCCACAACGTAAGTAGAGCCATTTCCTTTTAATCGTTAGGTTGCAACGAAGATACTTACGACCAAACGTAGCATCCGTACGGGGACCAACAAGTACTGTTATGCCCGGGGCTGGTCCTCACAGCGGCAGCACCACGCCTAGTGTACCGGGTGCTCTTGGTGACATTGATCCAGAGAGTGTTCCTGCTAACATGAAAGTCGAGGGGGAAGACTGGTTTGCATTGTAAGAAAGAAGAAGCATGAGTCGTCTATGATTGAAAACAAGGGAATTTATGGTTTCTTTTTAGGTTCAATCCGAAGAAACATCGTTATCTTAAAGTGGAACTTGTGCACAGTTTTGATCATCGCAGCGAAGTTTGCTGTGTCAAATTTAGCGCTGATGGTAGATACCTTGCTGCGGGATGTAATCAGGTGGCCTACATTTACGATGTTGTCACTGCTGCACGAGTTGCGTGAGTGGAGCTAGTCCTATCCTTGAATTTGCAATTTCCTAATGACTGCTCTATTTAGTGTTCTCCAAGATGAGACCACAGGAAGAGATGATGATCTCTACATTCGATCTGTGAGCTTTAGTCCTGATGGCAAGTATTTGGCCACTGGTGCAGAAGATAAACAAATCAGGGTAAAATCATGGATGAGATTAAGGTGTGATAGTGAAAAGAAGATGGGTCTCAACGGCATCTTTTATTTTTTTATTTTATTTTTTTTGGGGGGGGGATAAACACAGATTTGGGATATTAGCAAGAAACGCATCCGACGAATTCTACAGGGTCATGATCAAGATATTTATTCGCTTGAATTTAGTCGTGATGGGCGTATTCTTGTGTCTGGATCCTGCGATCGAACGGCACGATTGTGGGATTGGGCTGAAGGAAATTGCATCCATGTCCTTCGAGTCGAGGAACATGATCAAAAGGATCCTGGTGTGACCAGTGTGGCTATTTCTCCTGATAATAGGCTTGTGGCTGCTGGATGTCTAGATAAGATTGTGCGTGTCTGGGATGCAGTCACAGGTAATATGTTGGAACGACTTAAGGGACACAAAGACAGTGTGTACTCCGTGGCTTTTATGCCCGACGGCAAGACATTGGTCAGTGGCAGCTTAGATAAGACACTTCGTATGTGGCAATTGGGTACCAGTGAACGATATGATCGAAATAACAGAAGCGCACGTACCCGAGTCTTTAGGGGTCACAAGGTAATTTAATCCTTCTATTTATCGTTCTATGTGCAAGCAGCGTGATTCATTCAATCTGTGCTTATAGGACTTTGTGTTGTCGGTGGCGACAACACCCGATGGTCATTGGATTGTATCCGGATCCAAAGATCGAGGTGTACAGTTTTGGGATCCAAGAACTGGTCAAACTGAATTCATGTTACAAGGCCATAAGAATTCTGGTAAGCTATTTTGAACCTATTCAAGTCAAAAAAGAACATTTCGTTTCTTCCCCGCACAAAAAAAATTCCTCACGCAAGCCTCTTGTACAGTGATTTCGGTGGCCACCAGCCCAGGAGAAAAACCATTATTTGCCACTGGTTCAGGTGATAATCGAGCAAGGATTTGGAGTTATGAACCTTTGGGTGGTTGAAAACATCGTTCCCTTGTCACCCCTCTCTTTCTCTCTATTTTTCTTATGATTTATCGCATCAAACAAAGCAAAAAGGATTAAAGAAATCCAACAAGAATCAACAGATTTTAATTTAGCTTTTTTTACTTTTTTTTTCCCATTCCTGTTCCCCACGCAGAAAGGACAGTCGACTCATACATCAGAAAAACAAATCTGTGACCCTGAGCCCTGCGGACATTGAAATGTCGCATGACTTCAGTTGTAGAACGAACGTCAACGAGTTTTCCGTGCGTCGTCTGAATCTAAGTGTTGAACTTTGTAAAACCGATGTCTTTCTGAACAGGAAGTTCTACATTCAGAACAATAGGGTTCGGCATGCATATCCTTGGTACTGTGGGAAATCACAACCGAAATGTGCAAGGTTTAAGCGCCGTTACAATAGATGTAACAATGGTCATTGTCATTTTCTTTTTGATCTGAGGTTAATCCTATGTTTTAGGGTGAAAGATTTTAACACCATCGTTATATGTACGTAGGTAACATATGGCATTTCTGCTTGATAATGTATTAAAGGCACATCTTGTGATGTATGAAGTAGTCTGCTTGTCTTACAATTTTAAGCACAGTTTAGCTTTCCTTTAAAGGGAAATTTTAACGTTTAAGACTGACTCATGTTCAGTTGTTATAAGGGAAGACAAAAGATGGTGACTTCAGCTTCCCAATATAACTACCACAGATTTAAATACAGCTCTTTCCATCCTTGGAGCTGCGTCATGTTTCCTTTAGCAACAGAGGCAAACACTTGTATACTATCAGACACATCCGTGTTACGTTCTCTTCGTATGCTGTGGGGATAAGTCAATTATATGTGTTTAAGAAATATAATACTTAGAAGTAGATACACCTTATCTTACGATGCTTGTGAGCATATTGAACCGGTACACTGATTACTTTACTGATGTAATGCCAAACCTTAGGTAGAACTCGCTTATATGTTTTTAGATCAATATCAGGAAACCAGTCGTGGAGTTTATCTTTGAGTTGGAGGCTCCAATGCAGAAGTGGTTTTTTTGCCAGATGTAGCACAAATTCAGCCAGCTATTTCCATGTTGTAGGCACGTTCAGGAACAAGGTCTTTCTCCTATTGCTTGTCCCGTCGTTATGCCGTACGAGCATGAATACCCACATGGTTTGCGGCAGCCGAGCCACTTAGACATCCCTCAAAGAGCAGCTTGAATGACCTAACTTTGTTCTGGTCCGTGCATATCATGTATATTTGCTTAACAGATGCTTCTACATGTCGACGCTGAGTTTCAAACTGCTTACGTACGCTACTTTTCGAGACGCCAAGCTTTGTTGGAGGGAGACTACCTGGCTATGCAATATCTGTATTGTCAATATGCGAAATCTATTTCATGGAATTGCAATATCAAACCCTGCTGCAGGGAAGAATAACCTTTTTTGAAAAGAGTTTATGTTTGTTTTGAATGGGCATTTCAGTATATTTACGTCTTCGTTTATGGACGAAAGAAAACATCCATGGTCCTAGTTGGCATCACACAAAAACATACACATATCAGTATTCCTATTTCAGTATCATAAATGAAGTCATATTACGTTTGAATTGTGATTATGTAAAAGTGACGGTTGAGCTCTAATGAGATCACTGATCATAACAAGGTTTGCAATCCCTAGTGACCATTATCGAATAGCCCAATCATGTCTATGACCTTATTGTAGCGTTGCCCTTTGTGAGAGCCAATCTAAGTCCGACAGCGTTTATAATTTTTTTTTTGCTTTGATTGGGGCCCGTTCTTTTTCACCTTGATCTTTTTCTTTCTATGTATTTTCCACAAACGATATCCCTTTTTGCAGTAACCATGGTATCCAACCCCTGGTTACTCAGTCTTGTTGAAGCTCAAGATGACAGCGCTGGTGAGTTTCATCCTCTAATTTTTCCCTTTCTTTTCCATCTTACAACTATCGAAGAAAAAGATGAAGAAAAACGAGGCTTTTGTTTTTTTTTATTTTTTTTTTATTTTTGCTCTTCTTTGTCTTCTTCTTTTTTCTTTTTTTAAACCTAATGACGCTTTCTGATTCGTGAAGATCTGAACCATGAAATTGGACGGCAGTATCCAAATTAAAAATAGCAATCACTGATATGTACTCTTATTTAGATCAGACTGGATCCACTTCAGGTAAATAAGAAAAACAAAACACAAAGTAACCAATGCATATATTGGATCAATGAAAATCAGTCGACATGTCCACAACGAGTGAGACATCTGGAACCTCAACGGATCCTTCGACATCAAGTGCTACGACCACAAGCGCAGCTTCGACGACCACGGAAGCACCTTCAACAACGACAACGACACAAGTCCCTACTTCCACACAACATACTACAACTACAACAGAACTATCCAGCACTACTAGCACCGAGTCCACGACCACTGCAAGTCCGACTCATTCGACAGCCACGACAGAGAGTAGCACTACTACAGATACGACAATGACGACTCTTATTAGTACCACAACTGATATGTCCAGCACTACGCCGACCCCATCTTCTACCTCGTTGACACTTACATCCGCCACAGTGACAGCTTTGACAACCCATCCCATTTCTTCGTCTTTGCCAACCTTATCAGGAACAGCGCCTACCGTGACATCCACGCCTTCTACGGTAGTGAATCCTTCGCAAGCTAACAATAACGAAACCGACAATAATTCCACAAAAGCTATTGCGGGTGGTGTCGTGGGCGGTGTAGCAGGCTTAGCATTGCTAGCCAGTATTGCATTCTTTGTCATACGAAAGCGAAGACGAGAACGTGAAGCTGCCGATCTCGAGATTTTCGAACCTCAGTCAGATGGATATGAAGAAGATGAGGTTACTCATCCTTGGCACCGGAACTCGAATACATCGTCGCATCAAAGAATGGCCACAACGCCGCGAACATAACAAAAGAAAAGCGTGTATACAGAAACGATCTTTATCGTTACCAAAGAACGTCTTCCCACCCAACATTGACCGCCTGTTTCCCACTTACACAAACGCATACGCACATGTACGCACGCCATAATTTTTGTTCTTATAATCTAGCTTGTACTCCATTTCACACAGCTAAACTTTTTTTTTTTTTTCTTTGCGTTGCGCTACACAGTTTTTACTTATTTCCTAAAAAATAATATCCTCATCTTCCTGGTCCAACATGTCTATTTGACCAGTCTCGTTCGCAGCTTGAAGTATTGTGACTAATAGAATAAAAAAAAATCAATTTTTAAAAGATTCTCAAATATGTGTTCTCCCGTATTCATTACCATCATGTCCTTTCTCTTCCGCTTCAGCAGCCATAATAGCTCGAGCAGCTTCTTCTGCAGCGGCACGATCCTTCTTCTTTCCTTGCACCTTCTTCAATCTGAATAATATGAACGTTTTGATCAGTTGAAACGCAAGGTGACATTGACTTTCTTACCTGAAAAATTCTTCTCTGTCCTGTTCATCCAGTTCAGAAATAATGTATTTGATGGTATTCTCATATCGAGGGATAATGACGTGTTCGATTGCATTCACACGGCGGTTAGTGGCCTTGATCACTTCATCCAAGATAACGAAGGCCGTCTTTTTTGTTCTTGTTAGTTGATCTCCGCGGTACTTGCTATTTCTATCCTTGTACCTGAAGACTGGCCAACTCGACCAACGTGTCCACAGCCTTGGTATATACTTCTTTTGTTTTTTGGATCTGTTGACCACCACGACCCAAACCAGTAAATTCAAATGCTTTTGCGAACAGCTAATGTGAGCAAATCGTCTCGGCAACAAGGTGTGGTCTTGCTTTTTTTTCCGTTTTTTGATAGCTTACCGTTGCCACCTTCAGAGTACATTTCAAAGGCAGGAAGCATAACACCAGAAACATTTTCTTGTTTGGTACGCACTCGTAGTTGAGCAGTTTTAGATGTCTCCTGGACTTGATAACTGCCACAAATACTTGTTATCTCGGCATAATCCTGTCAAGATCTTTTTACCTAATGTCACCAGTGATATACTGCACCTCGGCCAAGGAGAAAGAAGCTGTTTGCATAACTTGACCCATCTTGCACTTGAGCTAGATACGATGAACGTTTTTTCTTAACCGTCTGCTCGTCTATAATTTTCCCAGTTTCTCCTGTTTTGTTTTACCTCGTCAATCTTCTGCAAGATGACTCTAAATCTCTTGGTCAATGCTTCGGCCTTCCGTTTCAGCAATGAATGACCCGTTTGAGCACCCTTTAATTTCGTTTTCATGGTCGTAAGTGCCCTAAGTAATTGTTAACCATGATTGTCCTATTCTTGTAACGAGCGAGAGCAAGCGTCCTTTTTTTCTTTTCGGGTTTTAGACGTTCGAATGAAAGAACGTCTCTTTGCTCCCAAGCTGAATGGGTACAGTAGAGTAGGAGGCTTACATGCGCGTCGGGAAGATAGCGATGCGTTGATTACTGCCAGACATAATGCTTTAGCAAAAGAACAAAGCAGTTGAAGCAATAGAAAGTCGGAGATCCGTTCATTTGACCAAAAGCCCTTTTGCTCCGCCCTTTTCGCGCTGGCCAAAAACCTCAAGCACGTCACAAGATGGTGTGGTTCGTTTCGAATGCAGATAGAGCATTGAAAACGCAATATCTATCCTTCAGCATGAATATTTGCTGTTAGGGTGCCTATGGGATTCTGGAGCTGTTATACCAACATACAGGTACGTTCAGATAGAAATTCATTTTATCGTTCGACATGTATACGGATACAATATAGAAGCTCCCTTTCACGCTTTTCTTATTCCTTTCGTGTCTACAGTGCAGTCTAACACAAGGATGGACAGCAACCTAGGCTAAGACAGGCTGGTCACTAGTTGCCATGTATTTTTGATGCTCTTGATGAAAACCTGCTATAGCGACTGTTAGAAAAGCCCTGCTTCTCCATGGGTCTGTCCAATATTCCTACTAGCTAGTATTAAACCTTCGACGACGTTCAGCTGTTGATGCCCTTTGTTATTGAAGACATTAAACTTAAAAAGCAAGCAAAGCTATAGTATCTTGTGATCTCGTCTTTACAGTAATCTACCATCCAGCTAGTCTGTCGCGTCGCAACAAGCAGATTTACCATGGTACGAGCCAGCCACGTTTCTTTTTAAGGTTATTCAGTTTTGTAAGGATATTTTGCACGAAAAGCACCGAGCCAATGATAGTTGGCTTACTGTACAGTACGAGATACGTTTTTCATCATCCGAAACTGGGAATGCGGTTTCTGGGGTTCACAACAAAGCAAAGGATATAAGCTCTTATGTAACAAAGAATAAATGG
The DNA here is from genome assembly GCA_002749535.1 of Apophysomyces variabilis. Classification (NCBI taxonomy): domain Eukaryota; kingdom Fungi; phylum Mucoromycota; class Mucoromycetes; order Mucorales; family Mucoraceae; genus Apophysomyces; species Apophysomyces variabilis. The sequence continues at coordinate 525,238 of MZZL01000387.1, read as the reverse complement.
TGTGCATGCATGATTTTACGCAGATACCGCACGCATTGCGTATATTAATGTATGCTTAGAGACCATGGAAAGGGCTAAATCAGCATGTTTACTTGTTACTCCGTGGTTTTTTTACCCTTTTGAACGGAGGCCGATTGACCCGAAGTCCGAGCAGTGTCTTTTTCATTTTGCGTCATTGGATAGGGTTGCGGGAATTCAAATGGGAATAGCTAAATTGAGTCTGCCCTTGCACTGTTTCTTTTTCAATACAAAGCTTTTTCCTTTCCTTTCTTTGTAACCACACAAACGAACATGTCCCATCATCCTTGCTATACATTGGCTGGTATCTGCACCATTGGGTAAACTACTTTGTCTTTATAGATTAAAAACTTGTTTTGCCTACAAAAGCGTCGATCATTTATTCTTTGTTTGCTCCTTTTTGTAGTGGTCTTGCCGGTTTTGCTCGTACACGTTCAGTGCCTTCTCTAGTTGCTGGTGTTGGTATTGGCGCTCTGTACGGAGTTGCAGGTCATATCATCAAAGAAAACCGCGATTATGGTCATGAAACTGCGATTGCAGCCTCGGCTTTGTTGGCTGGCGGCATGATCCCACGTGCCATTAAGACCAGAAAACCACTTCCAATCGCTCTTTCGGTAGTTTCGGTTGCAGCAGGCGCCTACTATGTTAAGAAAGTGATTGATTACAGCTAGACAAATTCTTTTTGTTCCAACAACAACATAATAAAACTGTCTTTTTGCGCGCAAACGGAAAACAACAAATAGAGTAAAAACGCGCAGTAAACAACCAGTCATGGACCCCTGGGGGATCGTGGTCCCTCTGTTTGCTCGCCTTCTTTTGCCTTCTGATTTTAGGATGAGAACGTCCTTAGTTTTGTAATGACTTCAGAATGAGAAGACAACTGGCACCTGGACGGACTGGTCTCCATGGCGGACCTTCAATCACAGATCGCTTTGCAAAGGACTGCTTACATTAAGACACTTCAGAAAATCAACCCATCGTCTTTTCAATACTTCATGAGCAATCAAGGTATGCCCGATCCCAGTCCTTTGCTTGTCGGACAATGTAACTCTGTGCAATCGCCATATAACAGAAGCGATAAAGCGGCCCTTTGCTGACATCAAAACAAGCAATGACAGCGTGCTCCGAGCTGCAACAGAACGCAACCCTTGTCCGCAATGTGGTAAACCTGTCAAATTTTTCTGCTATCGATGTTATGCAGTCGTAGGCATGGCGCGATCCGACGTCCCTCAACTCCAATTACCCGTTCAGCTTGATGTGTAAGCGTTCTCTATCCAACCTCGATGGATAATAACTTTAGGCGAAACCAAATAAAAGGATTAAACATGAACAAGAGTTGGACGGAAAATCCACAGCCATCCATGCGCGTATCATTGCCCCAGATGACGTGGAAATCTTATCCTGGGGCTCCATGGCCTCTTATGAGGAGAATGCAAACCATGATATCACACGAACATTACTCTTATTCCCTGGTCCGGTAAGATCCTTTTTTATCTTTTTGTCACTATCTTTTATTATGTCATGATTACGAACTAAGAAAAACAAAAATAAAGGATGCCAAAACCTTATATGAGATTCCGCGAGAATCTTTTGACCGCGTTGTTGTCATTGATGGCACTTGGAAGCAGGCTAAGAAAATTCTACGCGAGACACCAACTCTGCAACGAATGCGCAAAGTCACCATTGAACCCCGTCAGACTTACTTCTGGCGTTTCCAGCAATTGAGCGAAAACTATTTAGCGACGATTGAAGCTATCTACTACTTTTACCGCGAGTATGCGATTGCTTACGAAACAAAAGAATACGACCATCGTTACGACGATCTCATGTATTATTACTGTTTCTTTTACAAGCTAATCCAAAACAACTACCGAGTGCAGAAGAAAAAGTATACCTCACGTCACAAAGCTAACTACATCCAATACGACAACAACGAAGAAGAAGAAGGCAAAAATAAATTAGAGCAGTAATTGTAGTTACACAAGATTGCTTTCTTCTTTCGTTAGATGTTGTTTAGAACGCATGAATATCGAAAGTAGTAACACAACCCGATCTAGTTCTTTTTACTAGGATCGTTCAAGTTACATTGCTCTGGATGACGGAGGCACCACCGCGGTTGAACGGGTTCAGCTCCGATACCGCGTTCGTTGAGTCGGTATACCCAGTCATTAAATCGAGGCTGGACTTCAGCCAACGTGCGACGTTGATGAGCTTGATCATAGCTTCCCGACCAGTAGATTTCGGCTGCCGCGGCTGAACGAGGCCATAATCGAGCATCTAATACATACTGATTGCTCTGTTCGGACCATAGAGCTGTTTCTCCGCCCAATACCTTGCCAGCGTGGTTGTCAGTGACACCATATGTCATGTCATATGTGTAGATCCGTTGCCATGTCTAAAGCAAATTTTCGGTTTGCATCACATTAGTATTACAATATTGACAAACGACCTATTTCTGCTGTTTGTATATTTTTTTACCTTGAAGGGTGCACACCATGATCCACCACTGCCACCGTAGTTAAAGGTATCTTGAGGAGTTTCTTGTTGTGTGGGGCTGATGTAGCGGGGATCATCACCTAGCCAGCCTAAGAACCCGTTATTCATTTATTACTAAATTCTTCCATGGAAGCCCGATCTCCGCTTTTCCTCCTTTTCTTATCTTCTTTTAAATATTATTTGCTTACCTCCATGACCGCAGTCCAAATAAAAGTAATCGTTATTCGATACAATGACGTCGTAACCTTGCGAGGTGTAGTTTTTAGGAGGAGCCAGCCATGTTTGGATGATAGTTTTCTTGGGGTAAGAACCACCATCCTTGACAGGGTCTTCCCACATAATGGGTCGTTTTCCAGTGTTGTTTATTATATAATCCAACAATTTGTTTTCCCATTCGAACCAAATTTCGTGCATCGTCAGATTTTTGGATTTCGCGTAATCAACTAATTTAGGATCGTGCTCCCAACATTTCGTGTTAATTTCATCACCACCACTGTGATACAACGCGTCCGGGAACGTGTCGGTTCCCTCCTTCACAATATCCTTGACCAGTTGCCAAGCCGCAGGGTTAATAGGATTCAACTGCCCTGATGGGGGTTCAGCAGCGTAATCGGCCCAGAAAAGATCAGTACATGTCATAAAATCAGGGTGAGAATGGGCAATAGAAGCCGTATGAGCCTAAAATAAAATATACCGAAACATAAACGGAAAGAGATGACAAGCAAGTTAACCAAGTGTAACTAGCACCCTTATTGGTTTTTCGTATCTTGTTTCCTTATACTTTACCGGCATATCCAGTTCTAGAATAACTCTTACACCATGCGATTCAGCATATTGAATGATCTTCTTCACATCATGTGGGTGATAAACTTCTTGCGGCGTGTAGGCTCCTTTCTCAGATAGCTCGGGATGAGACTTCAAATACAATGGCCAGGATTGGGAATCCGTAACATGCCAATGGAACACATTCATTTTGTTATAAGCCATTGCATCGATTGTCCGCAGAATATCTTGAACGGGATAGAAGTTGCGGGAAGTGTCAAGCAAGATACCGCGATGGCCATAGGTCGGATAGTCCTTGATCTCAGCCGTATGGACCACCTTGCCCCCAATGATCAGCTGCGAAAAGGTTTCAAGACCACGTAGGGCGCCTACCCAAGTGGCTGCCTCCAGTTTCGCTTCTCCACCTTCGGTAGGAATGAGTAGATGGTAGGATTCATCCACTCCGAAGTCCAATTTGGCATGGTTATTCTTGATATCGAGACGTAGCCGTTTGAGGGTGCCTCTGGCACCTTTGACATTCTCCTTTTCGTAAGGAACTTGAACAGGTACCCACTTTTCCTTGCGGATCAACCCTATATACCGTTTGGCAGCCTCTCTAACGTGTGGATGTTGACTCCCAACAACCTGAAATTGATGATCAAGGGTAGTTGTATATCCTGTCCAATCCACTTGCTGAGGGATAGGGAATAAGAACGTTTTGGCTTTCACGGTCTGCAAAGTAAGAGCAGTAGCCAAGGCGATGCAAGTCAATTTCATCTAAAGAGAAAAAAGAAGGAAAAGATAGTGTTACTTAGGAGTTTGAATCCTCATGCGGAGTAGACGACGTATTTATACTTTTCTTAAAAGGGCTTGCGTTTCGGGAACACCTTAGCCGTTCTATTGGACAATGCTTACAGAAACCAGCATTGGCTGAATTACATGACTATCTACTTGTTGACAGTTGGCATAAACACAAAAACATACTATACTACTCTCTTTCTTCTTGATATTGATCTTTAACCGGTCAAACAACAGTATTACTTACAGTAGGATGAGTCATTCATGCTTTATCCTTTTTGGCTTCGATGTAATGTCCATTTCTCTTTGTCACTCTCCATAAGCCCTTTTCAATTTCTTTTACCCTGTGGAATGTTTGTGCAACCGTAGTAGAAATAGGATCATCTGAAAAATTCGTCTCACGTCAATATCGCGCATCGTGTCAGCAGACCAACAGATCCTACGCCCATTCTCTCCGGAAAAGAAACACAACCCTATTCTACGTGAGACAGGTCGTCTGATAATGTTTATTTCGATGTAGAAAAGAAATTGATGCTAGAATGCTGAATGAATGATTATCAATGTATAAGACGTCTCTAGTATAAACCGGAAATAAAGAGATATAAAAACATTAACGCCCTTCTAATTTTTGTGATGTTCTTCGTTCAAGGTCAAGTATCTTCATGTAATCCTATTTTGAGGTAAACTCAGCTCATCATTCATGAATTAGCAGTAAATAAAGAGCTTACTTTGAACTCAAACGTGGAATTGTTGGATACGAACGCATGATTCAGAAGCTCTGCAGCTGTTGGTCGTTCATCCGGATTGCTAATCTTATCCGTGAGTACAAAGAAACAAAAGAAAATACGGATCTCAGGGTAAGAACTTACATAAGCAAGCATTTATTCAGAAAATCCCGAGCTTCTTCTGAAATGCCTTCTGGAATGGGTGGCACTTGGGATTGACCAATCTAAAACAATACAATAAGAATTATCTATCAGCCCGTTCCTTGCAAGCCTGCACACTTACACTGTACAGCGCCGCCAGTTGGTTAATATTCAACCACGGATGTGTCCCGGTCAACATCTCGATAACAGTGCATCCAAGACTCCTAGGATCGATAGTATCAATATGAGAAAAGAGGGTAAGGCCAATCAGCCAGTAAAATTTTTACCAGATGTCCACTTTGGCACTGTAAGTGGATGTCAAAACTTCCGGGGCCATCCAATAAATTGTTCCTAAACTATAATTCAGCTTTTCTTTCTTTCTCGAGCTTCAAACACATCAAAGCTACCTCGATATGCGGAATTATCAGAAAGCGCATCGTAAATTTCTTCCTTATGATTAGCTTTTGACAGGCCGAAGTCCGTAATTTTGCAAACACCGGTTGTGTCAACCAATACGTTTGCTGCCTTGATATCCTGTTGAAGAAAAAAAACAAGTGTGAACGTAAGGAGCGAACGTTTGGGCGAAGTGTTGGTGGGAGCGACGACTTACACGATGAAGGATGCCGCGTTCATGTAAATATTTGATGCCTTGGAGTATCTGTCGGGTAAAGAAACTGACCAAAGGCTCTTCGAATTTGCCAAACTTAAGACAGCTTGAAATACTTCCGCCAGGAATATACTCCAGAAAGATGTAGATATATCCTTCATCCTCATCTGTATCGTATCCCAGATATTGAACAATGTTCTCATGGTCAAGGTCACCAATCAAGGTAATTTCACGGAAAAGGGCTTCCGTCTTCTCACGTAACTTTGTATTATCCATGTCTGCCTTTGTCATTGGTAAATTCACCTGTTTGACAGCAATCAATTCTCCTGCCTCGATATTGAGGGCGTGATAAACCCGGCCGTAGGAGCCCGATCCAATCAATTTGCCACGTACCCATCGCATCTTCGTGGGCTCTTCGTTTTATTATAAGAAAAGTCAGTATCAGGATGGCAAGAAGAAAAAGAGACGGCTTTACCTGGTTTACCATCGCATTGTGTTTCTTTCTCGTCAACCACAACCATCCCCGGTTTTACTTGTTCGACCTGACGGCCAAACACCTTTGTGCTCCTTCGACGCGATATATTATTTAATTTAACACTCTCCCGTTTCCAGTTTCGGTGTCCTTCATCAATTACTACTCGGATGGATTTCCGGTGACCTAAGGACCGACGAATAGATGGTGATGGTACGCTCGATTCTACCACTATTTCTTTGTCTAGGTCGTGCTCAGGAAGATACTGATCGATGTGTTTATAAATAGTGTCAATGGGAGGGCGCTCTTCCCAGGAAGAATCACCCGGTGAGCTAGGTGGCGTCGACGGTGCAGGCAGGATTTCGTCAGGAGTTGCAGAAATACGGACATGAAGTCCTTTACTACGACGATTGTTCTTGTTACTTTTGTCACTGCCTTTACGGGCCAGGTCTTGTAAGGTGATCTTCTGTGGTTCGGGCTTAGGACTGGCTTTAGGTGCCACAGCCCAACAGGAATTGGAAGGAGCCGGAGAAGGTGTTGCTGAAGGGGGGACAGTCCATTCGAAATCGGTCGATGGTGGTGTTTCTGCAGGCTCAGGAGTTGCAATGCCAATATTAGCTGCGGCAACAGGTGACAGGTGATTCTTCTGGTTTGAATATAATGATGGCATATCGTCCATTTCAGCGTCGTTGCTAGGTGGAGAAGCCAAGACAGATATGTCGCTTTCTTTGATGTGCACAGACTGATAGCCAGAAGATGAGCGTAAAGTCTGAGTAGTAATACCGACCCAGCGAGTTGGCGGAGCTGGTGGCTCTCCATACGGAGTTGGATTATGACGATGTCCATGAAGGAGCTGGTGCTGATGTACAGGTTGTTGTTGTTGTTGTTGTCTAAAGCGATGTTTTTCAATATCGTCACCTTTTTCCAATACCAATCTACCTATGGAAAATGTGTACAAAATTAGGTACCGAATGGCCTTGAATGGATGAAGCTCGCAACTTGAATAGGATACGATGCGGTAGATGTTTATTTGAAATTTGACACACTTGAATTAACTCTTCGTCCGTTAATGGCGTGTCTAGAGTCTTGTCAGCAAAAGCAATTTATATTGGGATGGTAAATTATCACCTGGATGGTCACTGTTTTCATCATAAAAGGAAACATCGTCGCTATTGACATTCGCTCCTGCGGTTTTCAGTATTTCCTGTTTAATACTTTGCGGATTATTGCTGGTGAGAGTAAGATTCTTGTATGTGTCAACGCCAATTTTGACTTGGATACACTTCTGCATCTCCTAAAAAAGTTTCAGTGTTGTCTTACCAAGCTAACCATATATGACTACCTGGAATGAGTGCGCATTAAGGTTGGTTAAAGAAGGATTCGAAATAGCAGAGAGTTTGGACCGATCTAGTGTTCCAATATTGAATGGTATGGTTTCTATCAGTTTTGGGATATCTACAGCGTTTGAAGATGTGCGTTTCGGAATGACAGGCCGCGCATTTTCCCGTTCAGGTATGACTGTTCTGTGTCTACTGCGAGGTGATCTGCTTCCGATCGGGATTGTGGTATGTATCTGATTGTATGTCAGTTCACTCTAATAGTTTCCTTGAATAACTCATAGAATATGACACATGCTTTGCATGCCTTTTATGCTGATTTTCAATTCCGTTTCGGGTTTCCCTTTACTTACTCTGTGCAAGAACAATGTTTGATGCCGCAAATCATGGATATCCTGTGCCAAACATTGCTTGTCTGGGACACTCAATATTGTATTTGGAATAATGTGGTGGATATCAGCAACGCTTAAATTCAGGAATTGTTGACCGTAAATACGTCGTTCTACAATGTTGTTTGAAGTCAGACAAAGGTAGTTCATCGCACAGAGTAACTTGCCTCGGAATATAGGGATCAATCGTTGCAGCCCGCAATTCTCCAACCAACGGATGACTTTTTCCAAGGTCCAAGCATCTAAGGTGTTGTTTTCTTGAATGTTCTTATAAGGGTATGCGGCGTGTGTGTTCATCAGATTAGGCTCGCCAACGCCATCAAAGTAGACGGGAAAGACTAAGTTCGTGACGGTTTCATACGGGAAGAAGCACGAGCAAAATTGGCGGGGAAACAAAAACTGCGATCTGTTCCTTTTTGAGAAAGGGTATCGCCTTCCTACACATCGATTGTACGGTTGGTGAAATCTATGCTTAACGTATCTATTCTGGACTCTATTTATGAGTAGGATAGTTCCAAGAAAGAAAACTCATGGACGTGAAAATCTAATATTACATGACCCATGGTCTGTATAAGCTAGTAAGCTATGTCGAATGCTCGGAATAACTCCGTTAATATCATCAGATGGCTTACAGCAGACCTAAGAAAATGGTTGGATAAGCCATAATGTTTTTGCTGAAGTATGTATCCGGAACGCTCGATAAGCCAAGGCTGACTTACAGTAGCTCATGGAGCAAGCAATCTTGATCGCGAGCCCATTAGCCCACTCTTATCAAGAAAACATTGCAAAGCGGCCACTGTATTTACGTAATCATTACGATAACGCAGACTCATGCAAATATGTAAGACGCATGCTAAAGAAACAGTCAAAGGATGCTTTTTGTTAAGATGGAATATTTCATATCTATATATGAAATCTTTCTATTAGAGTACCAAGGATGGCCGTGAATGCAGCCAATCAGACATCTCCCCGAAACGTATCAGTTTTCCCTAGTAACACAAATGTATAAAATGAAATAACAGGATGCTAAGAATAAGCGAGACTGGGAAAGATGTTCTTTATTTCATGAATGATTTTTCTCTTTAAATATCTTTAGAAACGCGTGTGGGTAAAAGCGGGTTGGGGTAGTTACTAATATCTTTTGTAAAATTTATATGATCAGTAATGAGGCAAAGAAAGACTAGTTCTACGCACCTAGAAAGGAAAAGAAAGGGAAAAAACCCAACAAAAAGAAAGGAAGAAAGAAAGAGCTCAGTATGACAACTGTACTCAATCTTAATATATAGAATGAGTGAATATTAACTTTTTGAACGTCTAATAGAGCTTTTTTTGGTTACGATTACGTTTTCAATACGTTATAAAAAAGCTGTATCGCCATTTTCTTTCTCTTGCTTTTACAGCTTTTCATGCCTTCTTAAGATTGTTGGACATCCATTAGTTACGATTTCAGTAGATGCTTAAACCCGCAAGGAAAACATTATCATTTCTATTTGCCTTCGTCATTTAATATCTTGTTTGACTAGCAATCTATCATTATTAGATCCAAGCCAATCGATTTAATCGCTATCTCTCTGCTCAATTTTCTTTTCCCTTGAAAAAGATAGGACTAGCTTCGGAGCACTAGTGTTTCGTCGTTTAAACCTACCTTTAATTAGCGCTATAGATGTACTAGGTAAAACAATGATTGAACCGGGTATCAATTGAATGTTAAATAATCATACTGATGGATGGCTGCAAAACGGAGATACCTCGCCTCTACAGGGTACCTCTGTTTTATAAGATCTCCGTAAAGTGTCAATCATTAACAACACAGCATTATTTATATCCATATCATTCTGAGTAACTAAATTGTTTAAATCAGTTGTCATAACGCTCATAACATTGTTAGTTAATGAGAAAAAGATTACATTTCAAAGACGTAGTCTAGTCACTTCTTTCGCTATACGGGCAGGAATAGTTGCAATAAGATCTCTTCGTTTATGTTCACTTCTTAATCTCTGCGTTACAAGACAGCAATCTCCATCGCCATTACTTTGCCTGCAATTAGAGCATTGGCGTTCAATTAATGGTCAAAAGGTACGAGGAATGGCTAAAAAAAAGGGAAAGAACTGCAAGTGGTATTGAACAACGCTGAAGATTGTTTCTTCCCATAAGGAAATGCGTAAAACCTCATGTATTACCCAGAGGGTAAACAGTGGGTAAAAACGTCCGTATTACCGCAGTGCAAACTAATCTTTGTATTTTAAAAGCTATTGTTGAACCTATAAAGGAGGATAATAAGTAACAATCCCTATTTGGCAGTACGATTTACTATTAATGCGACAAAGGGTGATATCTCTCGACAGAATCTGTTGGACAATGATGAAGTTGAACGTTCAGAGACGGAAAAGCAAAATCATCGTTACACATCTGGACGTTGGTATTGAATGCTTTCCGGTTTCAGTAACCGCAATGAGCAATTGACTTGAAGATTGTGGTGTGGTCATAGAAGAAGTAATTTTATTAACTCTGGAGATAACAAAGGGTGAAGATAGTATTATTAACTATAGATCTATATAAGACTTTTTCTACTCCCACAATGGCAAGGTATCTCTATGGTCACTGATGTCATGTTACATGCATATTAAGGTGGAAGGATAGGAGTTTTCGGACGCATTTAACGTACATAAAAAACAGAAGAGGGTATATCAGAAGAGAAAGAAATATCCTTAGGTTCTATATCAGGATAAACATTATCATCCTTGTTGGCATCTTCGACTTGGGGAAAAATAATCCAAATGATAGGCATTTGGTAAAATGCATTTCCTTGATTTTGGCACATCATTCACTGGGTTCACCGGAAACAATCAGCTAGTGAGGCGAGAATGAGTTGTTCCATGTAATATAAACAATATCAGGCATTGTCATAATATGATGTTTGCTATGGTGCCCAAAAGATTGCTAGAGCGAAGGAAAACTAAATAGTATGTAATACATGCAATGCGGCAGGTTTGTAGTGTTGGAGTTGCCTTCTATAGATTTTACGATTTGTTGGAGAAAATAGTCAAATAGTAAAAAAGCCGCTGCCCTTCCCGCCTAATAGTTCGGACGAGTGAAGTCAAAAAGCAATGGATGCCGCATAAATCACACCACTTCAATTCTCCTATATTAATGGATAGCGTATGAAACAAAGACGCGTTTATGGGCCAAAACGGAAATAAGTACACTTTACACTAGGATGTGTTGTTATTAAATGCATCCCATTTCTTAGCTAACCTAAAAAATGCCTATTTAGTCAATGTATATTCGATATTCCTACCAGGATAAAATTGCTTAAAATAAAACTATAACCTGTAGAGGCAAGCCATAATATTCTTTCAAAAATACTGCGCTGCGCTAAGCAGGGATGCCAAAGGTGGGTTGTTTTCTCTTTCAATTGTTTTACTGTTCAACTTTTCTTTTTATTTTCCTTCCTTTTCTGCGCCACACTGACTAAGCGACTTCTAAATATTCGTCGTGTGCGGGTCGAGTGAGGCGCGCGAATACCCAAATTTTTTTTTTGATCGTGCTTTTTCTTTGCAAGACCTGACACTGTGACTGTTGTACCTTCCATATTTGAAAATTCAGGTTCACCCATTTTTGTTTTTTGCTCTTTTTCCGTGTCAGGACATGTCCGGTCTGCTCATCGATGAACGGTTTGAAGAACGCGCTCAGTTCTTCCAAGAATTCTTGGATAGTGATGTAAAATCTTTTTTTCCCACCAATTTGTCGACAAACTTATTTGTGATATAGAGCGGCCAGGGAAAGGTCAGCTATCGCGCTCAGGTTCCTGCCATGCTTGCAGCTGGGGAACGTAGACTGATCGTTAGCATCGACGAACTTCGTCAGTATAACCGGGAATACACTGAAGAGTAATGATACATTGCAACCGATCCTAGTATTTTAATTTTTTTACTTTTTGCGACAGATTAATTAATAATCCTGGCGAATGGATGCCTGCATTTGACAAGGCCCTGAAAGAGATCGTAAAAACCGTGTCGGACCATCCAAACGAGTTGGAAGAAGTTCCATTCTATGTTGGTTTAAGAGGCAGCTTTGGCGATCATCAAGTGAATCCACGAACCTTGCGATCCATGTTCCTTGGAAAGCTCGTTTGCATCGAAGGCATTGTCACTCGATGTAAGTTGCAGCCTGTTAGGAATCAGAAATGTTCAACAAACGAAATCAATAGGCTCCCTTGTGCGACCAAAGGTGGTTCGATCTGTCCATTACGAGGAAAAATCTAAACGCCATTATATGCGCGAATATCATGATGCCACCTCCTTTGGCAATCCTATTCCAACTGGTTCAGCATATCCGACCGAAGATGATAATAGTAACCCACTGGTAACGGAGTTTGGTCACTGTGTTTATCGAGATCATCAGACGATCAGTATTCAAGAAATGCCAGAACGCGCACCTCCTGGTCAAATCCCACGATCTATTGATGTGATATTGGACGATGATCTGGTAGACAAAGCTAAGCCTGGTGATCGTGTGAGCATTGTTGGTGTTTATCGCTCACTTGGTAATCGTAATGCTAAGCAGACCAGCTCCACTTTCAAGTAGGTTAATTGCGACAAGGAAAACAGGGCTGACTCATGATGATAGGACTGTGCTTCTGTGCAATGAGATCAGCCTTTTAAGTACCAAGGCAGGAAATGGCATTGCTGCCCCTGTCATTACAGATGTGGACATTAAAAACATTACTCAGCTTGCCAAGAAGAAGAATGCGTTTGATATACTTTCGCAATCACTCGCCCCTTCTATTTGGGGGCATGAGTATATCAAGAAGGCTGTTTTACTTATGCTGCTCGGTGGTGTGGAAAAGAACTTGGATAATGGAACGCACATCAGAGGGTAAACGAGGATATCCATCTTCTAGCAGAATTCTAACAATATATAACAGCGATATCAATATGATGATGGTTGGTGACCCTTCTACCGCAAAATCACAAATCTTGAGATATGTGCTGAACATTGCTCCACTTGCCATTGCCACTACTGGCCGTGGTTCTTCCGGCGTTGGTCTCACAGCAGCTGTCACCAGTGATAAAGAAACAGGTACATCAATTTGGATTAGTGAGTTTGGCAACTTAGGATGTTTTAGGTGAACGTAGGCTTGAGGCTGGTGCAATGGTGCTTGCTGATAGAGGCGTCGTATGCATTGATGAATTTGACAAGATGAGTGATGTGGATCGTGTCGCAATTCACGAAGTCATGGAACAGCAGACGGTGACTGTGGCCAAGGCTGGTATTCATACGTCCTTAAACGCTCGATGCAGTGTTGTAGCAGCAGCAAATCCTGTGTATGGCCAATATGACTTGTCAAAAGATCCTGCAAAGAATATCGCCCTGCCGGATTCGCTGTTGTCGCGTTTCGATTTGCTATTTGTTGTAACTGATACGATCGAGGAAACAAGAGACCAACAGATTTCTGAGCATGTATTGAGCATGCACCGATATATTCCACCTGGACTGGAGGAGGGTAAGGATCAACATCTTATGCGGTACATGGTTTGACATTCTTTTGGGTAGGTGCACCCATTACGGAGACAATCGATTTAGTGGATGGATACGACGAAGAGCCTAGAGTAGTGGATAACGAAATTTATGAAAAGTATAATCGATTCTTGCATGCTGGCGTCCAAGCAAGAGGTTCCACTTCTGCACCTAAAGTGTTGAAAACAAGCTTTTTGAAAAAATATATCTTCTATGTCAAGAATAGAATCCGTCCAGTCTTGACAAAGAAAGCAACAGAGGCAATTATCAACGAGTACACGTCATTAAGAAATGATAAGGATGAAAATTCCATGAAGAAGGTTTGTTATGCAAGAGCAGATTAGATTTGCTTAATCTATCTCTTTATAGACGGCACCTGTTACTCCACGTACTTTGGAGACTCTCATTCGTTTGGCTACTGCACATGCCAAAGCTAGACTGAGCAACCAAGTGCAGGAAAAGGATGCAAGAGCGGCTACAGACATCTTAAGGGTTGCAATGTTCAAAGAAGTCATTCGAACAAAGAAAACCAAACGAAGAAAAATGGAACTCGACGCTGCGACGCAGTCAGAATCTGAAGAAGAGGAAGAAGAATCAGAGAACGACAACATGGATGAAGATGCCGAGGAAGAGGAAGCAGCACCAGAAGGGTAAGCGTAGATATAGCATCCCAGCCCAACAAGTACTCGTTAGCTTGCTTAATTGTTAGCAGAAAATGACGTGTGCTTGTTAGGTGAGGATGTAGACGATCCAATGTAATAATGAAATTTATTTAGTTCTTCTACGGCTAAAACCATGAATGTAGCAGATGTGGAAGCTATGGATGAGGATACTGATATGGCTACTATTAGCGATGCAAGGTAACTAGATATGAGCCTTTTTTCTTTTGGCCTAATATGATTCCAGGTTGAAATTCTTCCGTGAACGAGTGAATCTCTTAATCAATAATCAACAGTTCGGTGACGGAGCTGAATGCGGATTTGACGAACTGTACGCTGCTGTTAATAGTACACTATCAAATAACGAAGCTTTCAGTGTTGCTGAGGCAGATGCGGCATTGAAGGCTATGTCAGAGGCAAACCAGATCATGTATACTGACGGTGTTGCTTATGTGATCTAATAATTTGTGCATTTTGTAACTTTTACTTCCTTTCATCTATGAATACAAATCCTTTCGCGTACATACAACTACCAATCTTCGTCATCCTTTTGTTTCTCAAATGCATCCCAATCAAAGTCGTCATAATTTTCTTCATCCTCATCAATTTGCGTGGACTCCTTTTTGTTCGTATCGGCATCTTTTCCCTCCTGCTTTGCAAGGATTTCATCGTACCTGAAGTTTCTTATATGAATGCATACAACTTGAAAAAGGTAGATGACTAAGCCTACCATTTTAACAACTGACTTTTCTGCTTTGTAGTGAAACAAGGTACTTTGAGGGCATCTTCGATCAGAGGAAATGCCGATACATTGGAAGCTTCAGATGCACTAAAAAAGGATAATATGCAGCGTTATGGATACTTTCTCACCTTTCCTTGGTGATAAGTTTGCTTTTACGTTCTGTCAAATACTGTAAAGTAGACTTCAATGCATGCGAACAGCTTATTCTTTTCCTTGTCCGAGAAACGATAGTCCTTTTTTTTTTGTAGGGGAAGGTGTGTTCGACGTTAATACGGATTGTGCAGTTGAGCATTGGGAAGCGCGTACTTGATTTTTGAAAATGAACTTGCGTAATGTGTTCATTTGTTTTACTGTCTTTGCCGTTGGTGGTTTAGGTATGTTTTTTGTATCATCGTGGAATTGCTGAACGCGTTGTTCCATTGGGGAAATTGGGGGTATGGAAAGCAAGCGTTGGCTAGGGTTGTGTCTATCACCTAGGTCTGTGTGTGGCTTGTTCAAATAGGCAGGATGAAATTGCATAAACCTGAAGTTCCTCTTTTCGACAGGGATTGGTTACTGTGTCAAAATTAAACAATCAATGGGCTCCTCTTTCAGGGGCTATGATCAGTTGATTTAACTTTTTCTAATGGGATTTCCGGTTTTGACATCGCCACAGAGCAATAACTAAGATGCAATGGTGATGAATCCTATTATGTCATGTGAAAAATGCATCTTCTTCAAAATCATTTAAATTTGCCTATTGTTCTTTGACCATCCTCGGCTTCCTTATCTCTCTTTCCTTATGACACATCTTGGCGAATATTCCTACCTACGTAAGAAAAGCAAAAAGTGTAATAGAACCCATGGCTTAACCGGTATACCAAGAACGCTGCATTAGCGAAGTATATCTCTCCATCTATCTGCTATATAGTATATGGATCAACAATCGCTTCT
This sequence comes from Apophysomyces variabilis, assembly GCA_002749535.1. Taxonomy (NCBI): domain Eukaryota; kingdom Fungi; phylum Mucoromycota; class Mucoromycetes; order Mucorales; family Mucoraceae; genus Apophysomyces; species Apophysomyces variabilis. Next base: position 509,639 of record MZZL01000387.1, on the reverse strand, counting down.
GCTGTTTCTCCCCATCAAAGATCATTGCCGGGGAATTGAAATCCATCGTTACCATCTTTCTGGTATTGATGATGGTCACCCAATCTGTATGGGGTAAATGGCTCAATATAATAAATATTACTATCTAAGCCTAATTTCCCCGTTGCGCAGATTTCACATCCACCTATATAAAATACAAAGAAGGATACCTCGCAGCACCCCGTGATGGAAATCTTATTATTAAACCGTTTTGGGACTGGCAACCAGAAGATCAACGTATCGGCAAAGTAAGTGATCCACTTCTCATCTAACAACGTTACCTAAACCGGAGAAAAACAGATCATTGACTACATCGAATGTGTTACCTTTTCCTTGCAAACTGGCGTCTTCTTTTTACTGCAATGCTTCTGGAATTATTTATGTAACAATGTGGCGAAAAGATCATTTATGACTTCCTGCGAATTTAAAATATACATTATCTGGTTAGAACGGCGTCAAAACGAAAGAAAGGAAGACCTGTAACAACTTGATTGCTTTTATTTCGGTAGGGCGATTGTAAGCATGGCTATATTCCCTTTCTTGCAGTGGTCCTATCGTGATAACTTGATATTGCGTGAAGTGGCTCCCCAGTTAGCTTACGCTTCGCAAGGTAATAAGAAAAAGGAAGATACTTAGTTAACTTATACGCTCTCTCTATTAGTTCTTGTCGTGGCCACTCTGGGTCTTCGATCGCATATTCGTTTTAGTCGCCTTCTTCGTACGCTTCCAGTCCACAAGCATGCCAAGACGCTTGTGACCAAATTAGCCTACTTTCGAGACATGAACAAGTTATTGACAATTTCACTGTACAGCTATGGAATATCTCTCTTCATCCTATCTGCCGATGGGTTGACGCCCAACCGGACTGTCAACAACAACCGATTCGCAATGGACTTGTTGATTGGAAATTGCAATCTTTGTGTGGTCTTTATCTGGATCACAACGGTAAAGTTTTCCTTCTGTACAGCAGCACAACTAAGCTCATATATTTCCAATTCCTTTTTAGATTGCCATCTTTCAGCCGCAGCGACCTTGTGAAAATGATAACCAGAATGATGTTGTTGAAATGCGCCCAAATCAAATGAAGCCTTTCAGACATCGAATAGATAATTTTCTGTCAAGCAGATCCATGGCAGATATCTCGACTTCCGCGGCTGGAAAAGCTCGTTCGCCAGACACCTCCCATCATTCACCAACAGTGTCTCATGACCGGATAGCGAACACTACAAAGCCATATAATGCATTGGAAACTATCCCCCCTTTTCCGTCTCGGATTGCTTCGGGCGATGTAGTCCGCTTGCACGCATCCCATATGGTATAGTCGCTTTCAGGGCTGTCCGTCATCTGACGGTATTACGCATGCATTAATGATAACCTTATTAGCTAATTGATACCCAGATACCATGTTTTATCTTGAACTATTCAAAAAGGACTTTATTTAAAATAAAAGAACGGCAAAAAAAACCAACTATATCCACAAACAATCAAATGCAAATGTTTCAGTAAGTGAGAAAAGGGGTATAAATGATGGCCATTGCCATGAACTGCTTTCTAATTCCAACAAAAGTATCTTAATCGCTGCAATATGATATTTTTTGTCATAGGTTTCATTAAGATCTCGTCAAATGCACCTGCGAATTGTGATCTGCGCTCGTAAGCAGTAACTGCTACAATAGGAGTACCACGGTTCACGTTGTTGGTAGACTTGATCATTCGTGCAGCGGCCTCTCCATCAACTGTGTTACTAATCATGAGCATACCTCTTCTTCAACCTTTCCTTTTTCTTTAAATTCCTTACTTATTGGCATTCGAACATCCATAAAAATTATGTCAAAGGGAACATCCATGGCGCATCGTATGGCTTGTGCTCCGTTACGTACAATGACACATCGGCAATGCAATGATTGAAGAACCGTTTCCAAGACTTTACAACTAATGGGATTATCGTCTGCAATCAGACAATTCAAAGGCTTTTCTCTTGTAAAGGAGCTGGAAATGTCCAGAGGGTGAGTCGAAATATGTCCTCCTGGATTACAGTGAACTGAGGAGACTGACGCGTCCTCCATTCTGGTAGACAGTGGCACTTCCGGCATGATAGCCATGACAACGTCTCTGAGTACATGATTCCCCGGTGAAGACGCAGACCGCGTACGATAAAGAAACGGTTCGATAGATTTATTCTTCTCTGTCAATCTTGCAGCATGCTGTGATGCAGTATCCATGGATCGACGCGGGGCACTCACTTTGGAGGAAGTCGAAGGTGAAAGGTCATATGGAGTAGTGGGGAGGGATGTAGAAGGCTGGCCATAATTTTCACGTACGTTGGGTATATCAAAGATCGAATGTCGCTTGCGTTTGGGTATAGCAGGCAATGAGCGATGCAATAGTCTACATGATCCAATATCAGGATGCATACCGGTAGGAGAACCTGCAACAATACTGTCATGTCGAATCTTCCGTATCATATCTTCGTTGGCCTTTTCTAATACAGGGAGGTTCTTGTACACAAACGTGCCAAAATCAGCACCATCTTCAACACTGTCCATTAGCAGATCGTTCACCGGAAATTCATCGGAAGCTGCTCTTTCACATGGCGCTACTTTCTCGGGATTCTGCTCTTGGATAATAGCTTTAGCTCTTTCAACGTGCCTTTTGGCAGAGTCCTCTAAGATATCATCAAGTGATTGCATAGTTGCTCCGCGCGAATCAAAGTAATCTGTATCTTCCACATTCTGTGGTTGCGGAACGAAAGATGGTGATTCACTGAGAAGTTTATCCCAATCGATATCTTTGAAAAAAGGATGATTTTTTACTTCATCAGGACCGTTTGCTCCGAGGCGCTTTTCTGGATCCAACGTCATCAAGCGTTCCATAAAATCTCGCGCCTCAGGTGATATAGATACAATATCTTCGTGCCAGTCAATCCGTCGGGACAAAATGTTTTCAAATACTTTGTCTGGTGTTTCTGCGTGGAATGGAGGATATCCATACAAAAATTCGTAGCAAATCACCCCTAGTGCCCACTAACAAGAAAACAAAAGGTTTAAGATAAGAACAAAACAATAGCGAAGGTGGGAAAAGCTTACCCAATCCACCATCGAATCATCTCCTGTGCCTAAGATACTTTCTGGTGCAAGATAATCAGGGGTTCCAACTGCTTTCCGCGGCGAATCTGCATTATCATGAGCATCATGGCGCTCCAAAGGCATGAAGCCAGGAGTAGTAATCCCAGGCGTTGTCGCACTAAATCCACTGGTAAAACAAGTGCTTGCGCGATGTTTCGAAGTCCGTTCGTCTGATAATGACGGTGTATTACTGCTAGATCCTGTCCCTAAAGGACTGCTCAAGTCTCCAGTAACACTAGGTGTCGCTAATACGCTCTGGTCGCCCGAAGCGGAGCTGGCCAGAGAACCTCTTCTGTTGCGATCAAGCAACATACTGAAATAGGAATGTCGAAAAAGAGTATTTGTTGGCGAGAAAGACATCGTTGCGGGCGATTGCGGAGGTGTTCCAGAACGCGAAGGTGCTGGCGAAGTTGGCAAGTTTGCAGTGTTGCCAAACGGTGAAGTGTTCAATTCATCCCGTACACGACGATCCAAGAAGCCGATACGAGAAAGACCAAAATCGGTAAGCTTTAAATGTCCGTTCTGATCAATCAGTAAGTTATCAGGCTTCAAATCTCTATTAGGTAACAATTCAGAAATAAGGTTCAACCAGTCATACGTAACATTAATTTTGTTTACCTGTGGATGATATTCTTTTTGTTCAGATAAGTCAAACCTAGTGTCACCTCTGCTAAATAGCTTCGCGCCCATGGCTCCGGTAAAGACCCTAGCACTTTGATCAATGCCGAACAGTCTCCACCATTAAGATATTCAAGCACAAGATAAAGATAGTCTTTTGACTGGAACGTGTAGTAAAGTTTGGTTACGAACGGACTATCCGTCTGTGTCATCAATATCATACGCTCAGCTTTGACATTAGTGACCTGATTCTTTGCGATCATATCGGACTTCTTCAAAAACTTGATTGCATAATATTCGCCCGTTAACCGCTTCTTTGCCAGAAATACAGATCCAAAGGCACCTTTGCTAATAGGCTTAATTATATCGAAATCTTTGATGCTAGGCAAGGTTGATCTTGAGGATGAAGGTGCTGGAAGCGGCGACATTGGTGATTTGGTTGTGAGCCCAGTATGTGCTTTGCCAGGGCTACTATTGCTACTGGTTGGAGTACAAGATCTTTTGATAGAGGAACTACGCCTAGGGTGAATGCTGGGAGATGCTATAGGCGTATCGATTATTTCCATTTCCACAATCTTTTCTGGCATTGATTCTACTTGTTTTTCTTTCGGGCGCCTAGAAAAGCGATTCATAGTGGATGATCCCATCAATTTCCATAACTTCAGTTTGTTGATGAAATTTTTCTTGGGCGAATGCATATCGGTTGATCTGGCAGTGTCATTGCTGTTTTCCTCATACATATCGTCCTGCTTTTCCTCTGTTGCATAATCCTTATCAGTTGATTCATCTGCTACAACAGCCGGCTCCTCTTCATTAGACACAAATTCAGTCCAATCATCGCCTGTCTGGAAAGCCTTTCGAAATTCCGATCTGACCCGCTCGTTGTACTCAAGCTGATCTCGCATCCGATTCACGCTTTCTACTTTGCTTTTAGTGACCATTTCGACATCATTAATTAGGAACGTCATTTCCGGGTTATCCGATAGAGGCTTGCGCCAATACAAAATCTGGATCATCTGGGATTTTGACTGAGATGGTTGGAATTCGTCTTTGAATCGTCTGTCTGTAGCCACCAGTTCGGGATCTTCGTCAATACCGTTTCCTGGAATAACAATGCTCAATGCTACATCGAGAATATGTATCAATTTCTTATAAATATCCAGCTCGATAAATTTTTGTTCGTTTGATGTAACTGTCTTGTTAGTTGGTATCGAATTATCGAACAAGAGGCAATCTTCCTGCTTTCTGTTAAGCAGTGCTAAACCCTTTTCAGTACTTGTGCTTCGAAGATTTGTATCAGAAATTTCATTTCTGCATTCATCCAATAATTCATTCACATGACGTTTCATTTCCCTCATGTTATCATTGCAAATCGCGACATCCATCTCTGTGCGATGTATTTCAGCGCACAGCTCCGAATGCCTTTCGAAAAAGCAGGCTGTGACCCAACGTTCGCATATTCGACATAGCACTGGCGGTAGAGTCATCAGAGTTGATGGTGACGCTAGTAAGCTATCTGAAACAGGTGCCCCTCCATGAGAAATTGCTCTACGCATTGCCATGCTTTTCAATTGCCAATCAACACCGGTTGTATTGAGTAAATTAAGCTCACTGCTGACATGTGAAATTGGTTCGTTGATGCCTGCTTCTTGGTTTGGTCCGGTGAAAAGAGGTCCTTCTGAGACAGGCTCTGACAGTGATCTCGTTCGATTCATCGTCTCTCCTACAATTTCCTCCTGGTTTATCAATAGCTGCTGACGTTCTTGCGTTGGAGTTGGCATGGGCGTTGCTGTACTGGATGAACTCTTTGCAGCCTTAGCAATAAGTGCCTGTTCTATCAATGACCATCGACGCATGCCCATAGGTTTGATTACCCACATCGTATGGCTGGGTTCTCCCGTAACGCGATCATACATCAACATTCCTTTACCTTCCATATCCATTGACTCATCGGCGGTGCTGACAGTGAATTGTACTTCTACGGTCTGTGAGTCATCCGCGAGAAGCTCCTCAGTAGCTATGCTAAATACGTCTTGATCATCTCCCATAAGTACTTCGGACACGCTGTTCCCCATCATGGTTTGAGGGTCAGTCCTGTAGATAATTCAGCAAACTGTGTTTTTAACACGTAGACTTATTACCCAATGACTTTTATCCACACAGGACTGAGGTATCGGACAGCAGTAGAAAGTAGATCCAGTTCCATGACAATCGTACTGTTCTGCACACGCTCAGCTTCTTGTTGCAATTTAGCGCCCTCATCGAACTCGGGCTCTTCTAAATTTTCTCCAGGAGATGGAGATATAGCACTGTGTTGTATTTCCGCACTTATCCCGTCCATTTCAGTATCTTCTTGGAGGTTAACACTGCCAGTTAACGTCCAAAAGCTTCCCGTCTCACTTGTTCGGCGAATTCTGCCGCCGCTGACAAAGTCGCTTTCATCCAGCTTCGAAATGCCGCTAATGGACTCTGCATCGGTTCCCTCCGCTTCACTTACTGAAACAGCATGCGAGTCCCATGTTGTAGCCCAAAAACCACGTTCTGCCTCCCACCACTCAACTACTCTATTGAGCGCTGCCACACCAAGGAGTAACCTGACGTACCATTCTCTGCATGGCCAACCCGGATGATAATCCCACTTGACACCAATTGCTTGAATTGCACAAACAATTTCAGCGCAGATTCCAGAATTATCCAGAAACACGTCAATATCTGTATCCAGCACTTGTTGTGTTAAGCCTATAAGCTCCTGTAATGTAAGCATAAATGGCGTTTGCATGTATGAGTCTTCAGAAACCATAGCGACCATGGGGCTTAATGATGCAGCCTCATAGTCCTCATCCTGTTCGTATTCAAAATCAGAATCAAACGTATTGTTGCATGACCCATCCTCCTGTTCTTGTATATCTCGCAAGCTGATAGTTAAATTCTGTTTTCTCAACGCACTGGATGAAGTAGCATCTTCCGAGCAATTTGCGTCATTGGTGTTAACAGCTGGTATTTCGTGCTTTGGAACGTCGTAAGACACGTCTTCGGTAGATCCAGTGAAGTCTTCACTTAAGCTATCTTCAATTTGTTTATCTGCCTTTGGTTCAACGATATTGCCACTTTGCTCTTCAACTCCATCCAAATTATCCACGTAGCAAAGTCCACGTTCGACATATTCGTTCAATCCGTCAATGATTTTACGCAACTCGGCATTGCAAGTCATTTTAGCTCCTTGTAGTCTGGACTTGATTGTGTGTTGTATTTTCTCTGCCGGACGGTATGCATTCCCTTGAGTAGCACTGAAAACATTACCGAGACTACCAAGTGCACCGGTATGATGGATTGGGTTATGGAATTTATACCCAATGCTACCCAAATGGGTTGCAAGCTTTGACGCTCGTCGTGTTCTTACAGACGATTTTCCCGACGACGGTGAAGGGCTAGTGTCGTCGCTATGCAACGATGTGTTGTCAAAGGACGTTCGTGCAGTAGGAGGAGTGATACATCGACGTAGTAGTACTTTTTCGGCAGCTGTAGCTTGCTCCGTTGGACCTGTCATCTGCCGTCGCGGGAATACTGGTAGATTGCGTCTAAAGCTTTGCAAATCCAATGCCATGCTAGGTTTGCATCTTTTACCGAACCTTTTTGAACTTCCAGGAAATGTATTCCATAATGAATTGCTACGCTTGTGATGATAACCGCGCACAGAGCCTTTCATAGATCTTGGGAGATGTCTTTTAAACGAGTAGCCTTCGGCGTTTTGCTTAACAGATCTCCACCAATTTGTTACTGTTTTGTTGATAGTTGATTCACCATCGAAAGAGAATGACGTGTGGGTATCGGCTATTACTATCGAAGACCGCCGCCGAATTTCATTTTCCTTTATCGCGTTATATTCTTCTATCCAATCTATCCAAGGGATGTCTTTCATGATATCCAATTCCTCTTCTGGATGTCCTGCAGAAGTGGAACTCGTCTTGTCATGTACTGGGAGCACGATTGTCAATTTCTTTGGATTTGTATATGGCTGCTGACTTGTGCGGGCCGGCGTTATCGTTTGAGTGCTTGAATATGCTCCACTTTCTCCTGGTATATCCATTTTGTTGGCATCGGTAAATCTTAGAAGGCACCACTTTTTAATTTTGGCAGAGCGCGATTTATGCAGTTTCTTAGCATAGGAATCTTTGCAGGCCCTAGAAGACAATACGCTCGGAAGATTCATACTTTTTCCGGTATTGTCATTACTGAAGTTTCCTAAAAAAGAAAAATCGTTCAATGATATCATTTACATGCACAAGATGCGTGCTACCTTGGTTTGACGCCATCTCAGGTGATTGTTCAAAATAACTGAAACCATCATCGTCCAATCGACTTATTTCAGGTGCTGATGTGTCACCATCAACCGACTCGAAGCACGACACCTCGTTTGCGGTGGAGTCCAAATCGAACCCCTTCCGAGTTGCATTTAATAACACTGCCGGGTACACTGGTGAGAACAACTCCGTGCTACTATATCCCTCTCTTTCATATTGATGACAAGAATCTACATCGTTGGTATCCGGACTGAATCCCTCATCTAAACTTATTTCAACAATGTCTTTGTCCACGTCAGATGGATTTGTTGGATGTTCAAACGATGAGCAGTTATGTTTTTCTCTGCTTTTAGCTTGTCTGTTCGACAGCTGCTCTCTTATGAGCATATGTAGGGAATGCTGATAAGCAGGTATTTCGCCGTTGTTAACGTTAGGTGATTTACCAATAGGTGCCGTGTGAGTACGGGTATGACGATTCATATCGACAGCATTATCACGCGTCGATATATCTGTGGCATTAAAAGAGGAACTTCCATTCACTATATTTGCAAGTGCTGAGCTAGGGATATTTCGCAGGATGCTCATGGATGATCTACGCCGGTGTCGTTGACTAACAGACTGCATTTGATTAAAGGATGGTGAAGATGAACATGAACTCTGATCGCCGCTTGAAACGGGTTTTTCTTGAAACAGCAAATTAGCACTGCAGTTTCCCAAAACACTCCAATACCTTTCCCAGGCATCATACTGTGTAATTGCGAATGCGATAACTGGATAGATCTGGATGATTGCACACATCCATCGGGTATACTATTCGCCTCTGTTATAGTAGAAGAGATAGAAGATGATCTTCTATGGAATGAAGATCCTCTTTTTTGAAGGCTCGGTCTCCTATGAGATGTTGACGGCAGACATTGAGAAGTATCCACTGAACAGTTAGATATGGATTCGTCATTCTCTGGTACGCTAATGTCGCTGACTTCTACCCTTCTCAAACAATATATCTTTTCCGAAGAGAGTGGTGTCATGCAGTGCTCTCTTGAGACAGTCGCGTCAAATGAATTCTCACGCAGTGGTTTTGACTTTGGACTAGAAGTTGATACTCTGTTCTCACGGAGCTTTGACAAAGATCCCGATTTGTTCTTTGTGTTTACCAATGAGGATTGCTGAAAGGATGACTCCACATCAGATTGAACTGGCGCCAATCTTCGCTGTCTATTAACTGATCAAAGCATCAGATGACACGTACACGCACTTTTCCCAAGTATATACCTTCTGTCGCGGAATATTTTATTGTCTCTGCGATACAAGAAGGAACATCATCATCTCGTATTGTTGTACTGGCAGATGGTGCATCAATTAAATTGCTTCGTTTAAGCTTACACTTTCCAGCAATACCAGACTGAAAATTGACAAATTTGGAGGAAGAGCTTGCAGGGACAGAGGATTGCTGAGTTGAGTTCGGTGATGAAGCTGAGACTAAGCGAGGACTGCCATGACTTTGGTCCGTCTCGCTTCCTGGACTGCTACTGGATTCAGTGTCATTGAAAAAAGCCTTTTTACGACCGATTATAGCGCCCATAGTCGGCTTGGTCGAATAGTGAGAGTCTAGTGATAAGCCAGCTGCAGTTACTGGAGACGTCGAGTAAAATTTATCTGCAGTACTTTTAGGATGTTCAGATTGCAGATGCGAGTGACATGCAAGGTGTGAATAGCGAACGGTTGAAAAAGAAGTTGACAAGTGATAGGGTGAAGAAGGAGAGTGTGCAGTGGAATCCACCATATCTTCAGACGAGGAAAGCGAAGTTCTGCTCGTGCGTCTTTTTAAAAGCAGAGGTTGCGGTATAGGGACACTACGAAGTTTGGAAGTTGTTTGGCACGATGGTGAATCCCCCGACATGGTGAGAAGGCTATCTGGTGCTGGATGCGAATGACTACCGGACAAAACGGGTAAAGCTGTGTTTTCAGAATAGGTTACCAACGAGAGTATCTGAGGGCTACTTTCAGTCGAAACCCTTGGGGCTACGTCGTCCATGAGTATGTCATTGGCAAGACGATCGGTTTGAGTTACACGCACCCCTCTAGTGCACCGCACGGAACTCCCACAATTTCAAAGCAATGACGCAACGGGGGGTGAAGTGTGGAGAAATTCACAGTAGTTTGAACGAAGAAAATAATTAGGTCAGATTTTTCCATATTTCGCTGCATGAAAGGGAGAGTCTTATGCAGGACAATTCTTACTATACCTCTTGAAGAATCATTCAAGGTTTTGCGTTTTCTTCTTCGATAAATAGCTCCTAATTTTCTCTGATTGCCACTGCTATCTGCATGCTTCTTCAGAATAACATAGCTTACGCAATCAGTCAAAGAGGGCATGGACAAGGACGATATATAAAAGAGATAATAATCGTGTAGAAGTATTGCTTAAGCAAGAAAGCCCTGTGCCGTTGCAATCATTGTTTTGATTTTGCAAAAATGTCGCAATAAAAACTACATATTTCCAATTAAAATGAATGTTCAGATAGACGAGGCGGGTTAATTACATGCGTTGTATAGACACGCCTGCGTCAAAGCATATTTTGATAAGCGTACGGATCCATGTTGTTTCTTTTCACGTCAATTCTAATAAACAGCACCATCTTATGTTAATGGCTCGCACTAAAGCTAACAATTTCACCATCGTCGCTCAGCGAGCAGCAGGTTGCATTCATCCAATATTTTGTCTCTTATCTACTTCGACATCATTGGATAGATGATGGAATCAAGATATGTAACTCATTGGTTTCAGTTTACATGCATTCTGAATAATAATTACTACGCTATCTCTTTTATATCCAAGGCATGCAACTGTGAAGCGGGACAACACAGCCCTATCTCCTTGCTAATCTCAAACGGTGACAAGTAACAGGACGACTTAAGGAACGATAGCTGTACACAGCTGAAGGTCGACTTTGTGCCAACTTTACCGGATATGAGCCAACCTTGCGAATGATCTGCTTGAACGCAAGACGAAAATGGCTCACTTGGATTCACCTAATTGTCAAAGTTTGATGCATCTTCCGCCGATTTGGCCATCAAACGAGTCGCCCCTAACGATCATGTCATAAACTAGGCTAGATAGGTGTTATTATTCTTTGAAGCATTTCAGCATCGTGAAACTGGCATCGTCCCAAAATCCGGTGAGCTTGTTATTGTAGATATTGACAACGCCCCGTGCGATTGACATCATGTCAGTAATTTAGAACGTTGTCAAACTTAGGGAAATCTCTCAAAATCGTCAATAGCATCTTTAAATTTTGCAAACCAAAGCACACCAGGCATTGCAAACACCTGAGCACCATGTCGTTCAAATGGTTTTCCCTCTTAACCTCATTGTGCCTGCCCTTCTATAACCTTTACATAATAGAGATGGGCTGCGTTGGCATTAACTGTTCGCTTGCAACCTCTTCAACATCCCAAAAGCAGATTCTGTGGAATTACAGTATTTAATCGAGCTGAAGCTGCGGATCAGCAATCGAATTTAGCAGTTTCTTCTTTTGGGTTCCCAACGTGACACGAGGATAAATTTGCGAGGCTTGACGTTAAAAAAATGCTGCTTTATTGTCCAACTTCATCTAAAACATGGCACAGCCTACAGTTATCGGTGAATTGGTAGTTGTTGCTTTGAAAGCTGTAATGTATCGTTGAATCTTTGTAAAACATGACGGCATCCATGACTGACTATCGCGTTTTTTTCCACCATATAGAGAGATTTACCCAACCGTGAGGTATGACCCCATCTCGGGAAATCTGCCCATTTCTCAAACATATTTTTTAAAGGTGGTGGGAAAACAAGATCCGTTTTGTGTCTTTAGGTTGGGTGAGGTAGCGAAGAAAACAAAAACTGATATTCGTGGAGGACAACATCCTCTCTGGGATGACCAAGTAAGTCTCGGTACAATATAGAGGTTTGCTGCTAAAATGTCTTTAGGTAAACATGCCTGTACCTCCTGGAAAAACAAAAATGAGAGTACAGCTTTTTGATGAAGACTCGACGCGAGAAGATTTGATCTCTGAAGGAGAAATCGATTTAACCAAAGTCTTGGCTGAGGGTGAACAAGATGGTGAGTGCTGCCATGTCAATGAGTTCATTAGCTCAAGACGGAGTTTCGCTGCATTTAGATTGGTTCCCTTTGACGTACAAAGGACGTAAAGCTGGCGAGATTTACTTAGAGTTGACATTTTACGCAGCGGTAAGTCTTCTTTAAGGGAAGGATAGACCTGGCTTATGTGATGAGATTCAGCGTCCCCCACCGAAGCGTCAGCCAACCAGACATGTCCAGCACGCACGTCCGTTATCCGGAGGATACGCCAGACCACCCGCGCCACAACCAGCAGCAACAACGAGCAACCCACATCGCTTTTCTGCCCCTCCTAGCGCAAGCGAAGTTTCCTCTGCTCCTTCACGTTACAGCAATGTGGGACCTGCTCCTTATGTGCCGCCTCGCCCACCAGTACAACAAGAACATATGGCTACCCCACATATGCCTCCTCCTATCACCCCGTCACCGTCATCATCCACCGGATCACACGGATATCCACCAATGCACCACCAAAGGCCCCCACCGCAGCAACAGCAACAGCAACAGCAACAGCAACCTTCGGGATATCCTGGCGCAGGAGCGCAGACTGCTACATATCCTCCGGTGTCGCACAGTGTCTCAGCAACGCCGCTGTTGTCTGCACCTTACAAACCAGTCCCATCACCTCAGCCTCAATATGGAGGTAATTAGTATAGATTTCGAACGGGTGAATTAAAAATCTTGATAGGTTATCAACCTATGCAAGGCGGAGGCATCGCAGGGTTTCCTCAACCGCAACAGCCTTATCCTAATCAGTACGGCAATTATCCGCCACCTACATCCGCCTACCCGCCTCCGACTCCGAGTATGAGTTTCCCAGAACCTCAGCGATTTCCCGGCGGATATACACCCCATAACGATGGATCGGCTACACCGTATGCTGCGCACCAAGGAGCATATCCCTCGCCAGCGCCCGGCGGATATCCACCCCACCCACCAAGCGGTTATCCTCCACAACAAGGCTATCCGCCCCAACCAGGATACCCACCCTATTAGATGACTTGAGAACTATTCGGTCTTTAGCCAAAAGCTTTTCTGTATGTGGAAGATTCGTGGTTTTTGAAGGATCAAAGCGGATTAAGATTTAATCACAACTATTGTACTTTAACAAAGAAAAAAGACAATAGGATACTACATACAACTATGGAGCTTTATCTGCACTTGCTCTTTCTCACCTATTCGCTATTACATTATTTGGAATACGATGGACTCTAAATAGAAAAATTGTCACTTGATAATGACTGGCTGTTTTACAGATTGAAAGCTCTTAATACGTTTGCATCGAATCGATCATAGGGCGCATCTCGAACAATTGCGTCAAGAATGTGTTTCTACACGTACAGCACTTTGTGTTTCCCTAAGACTCTTGTTTGACGGATATATCTTTCGACTCTTTTTGTGGACCGTAACAACCCCTTGACGTTGCTCTCCGAGGATTCTTCGTGACCAGCAGGACATGGCTTTACGATTTATATCTTGGCCATGAATGATCCTGCTCATTATCTCTTCAAAAGCTTGCAGCGGCCTAGAACACTTTAACAATTGGTATCACCCGTCACCATACGTTTAGCTGTGACATGATTAAATGTGCGGCTTAAACTAGGCAGATGATCTTTTTTTTGGAGGGCTACATATGCAGTACGCATGATTTCCAGTTATCTGGTACAGTCTATACAACGGTTACCATAAGATTGCCCTAGTATATTTGAAATGCAATAGGATCCAGTGGATACAGGGTAATAAGACACCGCTTTCCCAAACCATCGGTACTATGATGGACCCGTTAGAAGGCCCTGTTTCAATGTAAAATCATTTCAAGCGGCGCAAATTGCAGCATCAACTGCTTGTGCATTGTTGCTATGTCTTCACAAAGATTGGTTTATTAGACACCCATTAGAAGCTTACGAGACTTTTTTTTTGACGTGAGGATTAAATAAGAACAGGGATACACTGATCTTATTCCATTGCTAGGCCACGTTTTGCAACAATATTACCTGTGTGCCCTGCATACTTCTATGCTAACCTGTCAGTTGTACACAGAATTCTCAAGTTTTTGCGGAGAGTGAAATGATCAGGATGAAGGCAAAATTTACGAAGTTTAAGTGTATTTGAGTGGTGCGTGCGTTTTCAATGAGTTGTGTGCCATGTTTTCGGAGGTGGTGCGTGTTCCTGAGCATATTTCCTTCCCATCTTGATGCGGTTTGCTGTGTTTCTATACGATGTGTCGGAGATGCAATATTTTCTGTCTGCCGTGGAACAGGGCGTCGCTCATTTTTTTTTGTTTTCTGTTTTCTCGTGCCAGCTTTGCTATCCTTACCGTCGTTGGCCCCACTTGCTGTCGCTATCCACTTGTTCCCTTTGATCTAACAAAAGGCAATCCTTGCCGATGGTCTCCATGAGCCCCTATAATTTTGATCCGGACGTCGTAAAGGTTACTGGTTATACATTCGAACCGTCGTTTCTGCTTGAAGGTCTAGATAATGTCGCCATTGCATATGGTCAAAGGTAGCGTATTGCCATAGCCGAAGACACTCTCTCAATCTAAAACTTGTTAGGAATCGGGATGCTTTACCAGTGATGGCAAAACTGTCTTATCAGACGCTGCGTTTGGAAAGAGAATATCACATCATTAAACGCTTGTACAAGCACGCCGACGCAAGACAATCGCTATGCCAGCCTTTGGAAAAAGTGTTACTACCTAGTGGACTCATCGTGCTCATCTTTGCTAATCGTGGTAACAAGATCCTTTTGTTAACTCCTTTAAACCATTGATCTATTTCATTATAGGAAGGAACCTCCTGGATGCTTTGCAACCGGTCCTGACGTACTCTCCAGAATTGTATGTGCTGGGCAATCCTTTTGATAGACCGCCTCCCGACCCAGAACTTCAACAACCTTTGGATCTCAGCTCTTTTTTGGATTTCGCCATTCAATGCTGCAATTGTCTAGAGCTTATACACAAACATCAAAGTAAGCTTTGTAACTATAGCGAACAAGACAACATTATTAACGATGGTTGTTTATTTGTTCTAAGTTGTTCACGGAGAAATCAGATTGAATGCTTTCCTCTGGCCGAAAAACGATACAGTCAAAATATGGAATTTCGGTTCCGGTTCACGAAGTCTAGAAACACATCTAACCTCCGAAGGATGGCGGAAAACTGTTCATCGAAACGGAGCATACACATTTTGGCAAATGCTGATTTATATGTCACCAGAGCAAACAGGACGCACCACATTTCAGCCTGACCATCGCACAGACCTTTACAGCCTCGGCATCACGTTCTTCGTAGTTCTGACTCAGTCCCTTCCGTTCGCCCGTAGCAGCCCGATGGAGATAATTCATAGTGTGCTTAATCGAAAAATACCAGCTGTACACGAAGTTCGCTCTGATGTACCAGTCATTATATCGATGATCATTGAAAAACTGACAGACAAGGTATAATATACTGGTAGATAGTATCCTTCGCTCATCACTTACTGTTTCACAGTCTCCGGATGAAAGATATACCAGCGCTCACGGTCTGCGTGAAGACTTGAAAGAATGCCAAAGGTTACTGCAGGAAGCAAAGGATGGACAAGTATGGACTGAAATGATGCTTTGTAACGATTATACTGATGATCTATTTAAGGCTATCGCACCGTTTCCCCTTGGCCAAAATGACATTGCCAGCGTCTTCACGCTTCCTAATGGCTGTTTTGGAAGATCTCGCGAAATTGAACTAATTACTACAATTATACGTCGAACAGCCTACATGTGCAGCCTTTATAAGAGACGGGCCTGTATGACTAATAACGTGGCCCTGGTTACCCCTTTAAAACCCGATGCAGAAGATTCAATACTAAACTCCGGAAACGGCAACAAAGCTCAGAAGATCGGAGTACGTTTTCGGAAGCTTACAGAAATCGTGTCGATCTATGGCGACGCCGGCGTCGGTAAGTCTAAATATTACTTATCCGTTTGAAAGCTTACCATACAATAGGTAAATCCACCTTGATCCGTCATATACAAGAAGTTGCTCGAGAATACGGCTACATTGCAATAGTGAAATTTGACATGCGACAACCCCTTCCGTACGGATGTATCCTTAGATGTATGAGCATTTTTCTGAAAAATATCTTGGCGGAGCCACCTTCTGAAATTGACAGGTTTGCTGGGATGCTCAAACGTCAGCTGGGATCACAGGCTTTGTCACAATTACCTACCCTGCTGCTCGATAATGTGCCCGAATTGTATACTATTTTGGAAGAATCTACTCCGTGTGGGAACAGCTGTGACAACGACATTAGCGGTGGAGAAATCAAAATGAGATTCCACGCAGCTTTTATCGAGATTTTTGAAGTTATGGTGAATTTCAAGTTTGTAACACTCGTAAGTTTAAATATATTTCTATTTTTGGGTCCCGATTTTCTTCCGATCCCCTAACGATTCCATTTAGTTTCTGGAGGATCTGCATCAAGCAGGTGAGTTCTGTCGGCCGCTGGCATATCGTGCAACATCAGTCGGAGATTAATCCCACGTGGTTTTGATAGATGAGGCATCCATTGAGCTTCTCGAATCTTTAATTGGTGCCAAACTCAATTTACTGGTGATATTATCATATCGAAAAGATGAATTATCAAAATCCGTTTCAAAATTGTTGAGCAACGAGAATTCGGTAGTCAGCTTTGTAAAAGTAGATAATTTGGACCAGCCTGCGTTGATGGATCTTGTGCAAACAGCTATGCATCGTCATCAGGAGATCGACACATTTTTACTCTCACCTCTAGTAGATTTTATCTACAAAAAGACACGCGGAAATCCGTTTTACGTTTGTCAGCTACTAGTAACACTAGAAAAGAAGGGTTTGCTGTATTTCACATGGGATCAGTGTCGTTGGGAGTACAACTTGCAAGAAATTGAAAAAGCTCTGATGCATGAGATGGGTGACACGAGCGAAGACATCGACATTGAATTCCTAGTGAGACGATTAAAGGAACTACCTCGCGATGGACGAAAATTCCTTAAATGGGCGTCATTTATTGGAAATAATTTCTCTTTTGAAACTGTACGACATTTAATGACAGAATGCGACGACAAAAATTGCTCAGAAATCGATAGCGATAATGAGACTGATGATGGGATCTCACCTTTGTCAACCTCGCCACGCAAAGAAGATTTACTTCAAACGGCT
The DNA here is from genome assembly GCA_002749535.1 of Apophysomyces variabilis. NCBI lineage: Eukaryota > Fungi > Mucoromycota > Mucoromycetes > Mucorales > Mucoraceae > Apophysomyces > Apophysomyces variabilis. The sequence goes on along the minus strand of MZZL01000387.1, from coordinate 492,283 downwards.
CGTCGATATGATGCCATCAATGGACTCCAATCAGCATTACAGCAAGGGTTTATTCAGGCTTTCACTAACGACGAATTCCGTTTCAGTCATGACCGCTACTCACAGGCGGCTATGATGCTGGCAAAACCGGATAAGCGTGATGTTCTCCATTTAAAGATTGCGTCGCATTTCGTGAACCAGCCTAACACAGACGCATTCTGGGTGGCAGACCATGTCAAGGCTGCAGTTCACCTCATTAACACCTATGAAAATAAGTCGCGATTTCGTGCGGTACTGGTGCAGGCCGGTGATCAAGCATATCACTCGGGAGCACACAATCTTGCATTTTCATACTATGCATGCGCTCAAGTATTGCTTAGCAGCGATCCTTGGGTTGATGGATTGGACAGTAAATATCTGGAAACTCTGCATTTATACACTCGTCTAGCCGAGATCAGCTGGTTTTTAGGCTACGAGATGACCACTTCGCTCGTAAGCACTATATTGACAAACGCAAAATCAGCTATCGATCGAGCGGCAGCATACCGCATCCAGCATCGCTACTACTGGTCACGAAGGGAATACCATGACAAAGCTTCAATCCTTCTAGAATGCTTGCGGGAGCTTGGCATTGAAAACATAGCTTTGGATCGGTCAGATGATGAATTGCGTGAATTGTACGAATACACGCGTCAACAAGTCTTGGATGTCGGTTTAGACAAGATATCCGAGCTACCTGTCTGTGATAGCCGATTAATCCGGACTCGACTGGCGATATTAGAAGAAGTGTAAGCGAGAACATGAAGAATGTATTAGCCTATTCATTGCTACCTTTTAGTTGTCTCTGGGCTTACTGGGTCAATGATTTCAAAGCCATTCTATCTGTAGGATCTCGCCTGGTAGTGAAAACGTTGAATCATGGCACGTCCCCGACGACTGGGGTTGGATTCGTATTCTTCGGCATTGCGGCAATGCACATATTCAAAGCATACGAATTTGGTCAACAAATTGGTGAAGTAGGAGTGTCGCTGTGCAACAAATATGGAGGTAACTCAGAATCAGCGAGAGGGCATTATTTGTATGGAGCATTCTTGAGTTCATGGAAGTATCATTATCGTGAGTCGCTGCCCATGTTCCGTCAAGCGTTAAAACAAAGTTTGCTTGGAGGAGATCGTACATATGCAGCATTTGCTCATTTACAGGTGGTAATGGGTATGTTTTTCTGTGGCGAGCATCTATCGGATACGTTGCGAGAAGCTAGACTTTGTTCCGCGGAGGCGAGCAGGTACTCCTTCAACATCGTAGAGTCATACTGAATAATATTATCAGGTGGAATGATGCTCCAGGAACATCGATATTAACTACCACGGTGATTCGCGTGATCCTTGCATTACAAGGGTGCACTTATCTCACAGAAGATGGCATATTTGATGACAAGGACTTCAGTGACTCAGCGTTCGTTGCGGACATGTATGAACAAAGTCCTGACTCTGGCTTGCCTATATACTGGCATTTCGCACTGAAGCTCATCGTCTTGGTTCTTTACGGATACGATGAAGCTGCTGTTAAGATTGGCGACCAGTATGCTCAACTTGCTGACATGCAACCGTCTTTTCGTCATACGCATCTCATGCTCTTTTTCCATTGCCTTGCCATGATAAGATTAATACGGAACGAAGCTGGTGAAAGGGATGAGCTTATGCCCAAAATTCAGAAACACAGAAATATACTGCAGGAATGGGCCCAACATTCGTAAGTGGCCAAGGTATTAAAAGGTTTTTGGTTAAATTTCTGTTATAGACGGGTCAATCTTGAAATGCTGGTCTCTCTTATTGTAAGTCAGTAACGATCCACCAAGCTGCAGTAACTCATGTATTATCAGGATGCGGAACTGTCAACTTTTGAATCTGACATTCGTAGAACAGAGCTCCTTTATGATCAGGCTATAGACCAAGCCAAGGACGGAGGCTGGGGTCTAGAAACTGCTATCATGTATGAATTCGCTGGCGAATATTATATGAGGAGTAGATCCCGTCACGTAGGCACACTTTTAATTGAGAAAGCAATTATGGGATATCGTTATCGAGGCTGTGGAGGAAAAGCGGATCATTTGGAACGGCGTCATGGTGGTCGCATTAACGTTACACCTACAAAGGATGCGGGAGTACAAACAGAGGCCTATTCCATGACACCTCGACAGAATTCCTTCGAAGATCTTAGCCTTGTAGAACCTTATACTGATGTGGTTGTCAACAGGTTAACTACACCTGAAGAAACGTTGCTTTCTTTGGATGTCGTTGATTTAGCATCTATATTAAAGAGCTCGCAAGTAATTTCAAGCGAAATGAACTTCGAGTTATTAATGAAACAGATGCTTGGGGTAAGCAAAAAGATTATTAAATGCACACACCATTGTGATCATACACTCACCTTTTCTGCAGATTATCTTGGAAAACTCTGGTGCAGAATCTGGTGTCATTATTATCAAGGAAGATAGTTCGTTTCTGATTATGGGGTCCGGATCCCAGACTAAAGGTATTGGATGTTCTTGGTGAAGCTAACGGAATATTAACATTGGCTGTGTAGGCTGTGAGATATTAATGGCGCCAAAACTGTTGTCCGAAGAAGCCGACTCCACGATGACTCGAATTGCTCAATATGCAATACATTCAGAGGAATCTGTATTCATCCCAGATATACAGCTTGATCCCCGATTTTCTGACTATAGCACTCCAGCTAAATCGGTTATATGCACACCAATTGCTCACAAAAGCGCTATTGTTGGATGCATCTACATTGAAGGTGCTGTTGGATCGTTGACGTCAAGGCATGAAATTGTCCTGCGATTGCTATCTCAACAAATTGGCATTTCTGTATCAAATGCACTGTTGTTTAAGAGCGTTCAATCTGTCACGTACGACAACGTAAAAATGATCGAGAAGCAAAAAGCTGCCTTGGAAGAGGCTCGCATGAGCAAAGAAGCAGCTTTACGAGCAATGAAACTCAAGGCTGATTTTTTAGCAAACATGTCGCATGAACTTCGAACACCATTCTCTGGATTTTATGGCATGATATCGCTCCTTTCAGAAACCTCTTTGGATGTTGAACAACTGGATATTGTACATACAGCCAAAGAAAGCTGTGAAATGTTACTCAAAATCATTGGTACGTTTGGATTATGTTCCGCATAACATTTTGCTCACGTTTTGTGACAGACGATCTCTTGAACTTTTCCAAGCTTGAGGCTGGTAAAGTTGTATTGGATTTGGGACCACTAGTTGTTGAAGAAGTCATTGCGGATACGATTGAAATTTTAAGTTCGCTGGCAGCACGCAAAGGGCTGGAACTTGCATATATTGTCGATCCTGATGTACCAAAAACGATCGTTGGAGATTCTTCGCGCTTACGACAAATCCTTACGAATTTACTGGGCAATGCTATCAAATTTACACATCATGGGGGTGTAGTGATCAAATGTCACCTTGACGAAGAACTAGACGACGATTACATAAGACTTAAATTTGAAGTCATTGATACCGGTATTGGCATCAAACCAGAACAGCAAAGGAATCTATTTGAGCCTTTTTCTCAAGTTGATGGCAGCACTACCAGGTAATTAGAATCCGATTATTTCAGTACACCTACTTATACTTGCTATGTTAGAATGTATGGCGGAACGGGTCTCGGACTTTCCATTTGTCTACAGTTAGTTTGTCTCATGATGGGAACTATTAGCGTCGAGTCTGTACCTGGCGAAGGTTCTAACTTTTGGTTTACTGGAGTCGTTAGCAAAATGAAAGTGGAAAATATCACTGAAGCTGATCGATCGACAGTTGAGACAGCGCTCAGTAACCATAGTATTCTCCTTGCCACACATCACGATCCAACAGCGAATATGCTTCAATCATTACTGCCAGAATTCCAGGTCAGGCGAACATCAGATTTGCAGCATGCCATTGCCCAAGCCTTACGTGAAAATCATGACATTCTGCTCTTCGATATCCCTTCAATACCAAGCGGTTACATCGCACATCAACTTCAGAGCGTTGATGATGACCCTGAATGTGACCTTCATATCATCGTGTTGTACACAGCTGCAACGGAGGGTCACAAACTAGCAGCGGAAGCGACTAATTCAGCGTCTGATCGACGCGGACGTATCGTGAAGATGGCTAAACCAGCGCGGCGAGCAAAGCTACTCCGTACGTTAGAGCACATCATCTGTCAACCTAAGCAGCAACCTTTGCCGCTGCAAACCCCGTCGCCCAGTAGTCGAATGAGTGATTATTTTAACGCGGAAGAACTTGCTTTTTTCGAAAAGAAGCCTGTGCTAATCGCTGAAGATAATATGGTAGCTCAAAAGCTTCTTCGGAAACAGCTTGAAAAAATGGGGTTCATAGTAGAAAGCGCAAACAACGGCGAAGAGGCAGTGCAACTATGGCGGCAAAGGCCAGCGGATCACTTTTGCATTGGATTCTTTGACCACCATATGCCAAAGGTACAACACTATAAAGCACATATTCTCATAACGTTACTTACAAGTTTATAGTGTGATGGCGTCGAAGCTACCAAACGTATTCGTGAGCTGGAGACTCAAGATCCAAGAAGGAGTCGACTACCGATTATTGCATTGTCAGCAGACATTCAAATGTCAGCACGTGATGTATGCGTGAATGCTGGAATGGATGGATACCTGACGAAGCCGTTGATTCTCAGAGAGCTTGCCGTCATCCTACGCCGTATGTGTCTATCCGTACAGAACAACTGCATACAATCATCATCACCGTCATGATTATGTTGCAGGAACAACGCGTCTTGATATTCCTTTCTTTTTCCCTTTCGAAACAAAGTTCATTGTTTATTATTGTATTTGTATCAAATGTACATTTGCCCTTCAAAAGTTTCCCTTCACTCATCTCATTTTTCCTTTTTTAATACAGGCTCCGCATGTTCACCATTCTCTTCTCGTACATAATATTTTTGATTTTGAAACTTAATGCATTCATTACCCCAGCTGGTCCAGGACGGTAACAAACATCGTGCAAACATCTCGAGACATTGAGCTTTAGGCCGTAAAAGTGGATAGAGGATATCTGGAAAAAGATTGTTGAATAAATCAACCGAATGAAGTTTTGCTTTACCTTGCAGTGGTGGTTTCCTTGAATGACGTTTGCAGGGTACGCTCGCAATGGCGTGGGAACCGATAGCGTGTTCTTTACCGCAAGTATGCCCTACCACAATTTGCTCGTAGGGCTTTCGGTGCGGAGAATCTAATGGCATCACCAATTCGCCTGCCGTGGTCATTTTGACCCAGTACCAATCTGCTATCCATTTGACACCCCATGCCTTGAACAGTTTATCTGTAATAAAGCGTTTATATTTTGGTTTGTTTGTCACCCAGACTACTACTAGACAGCACTGATCTTGGCGTAACATGGAGGGCAATGGAATAGTGAAGAGATCATAAATATCTTGCGTTTCATAGTGATCGGATCTATGAACTGATGTTCAAAACCGTCAGTAGAAATAAAATATGTCAATGTTTGGCCACGTCTATCTATTTACCACTTTTGTTAGGCCATGGTGGATCAAGGACCACGCAATCGAAACCGCCTTTGGATTGAGCTAGGTCAAGAAAGGAGAATAAAACAGAATTCAGACAGGTAATATTCCGGTTACTCATTAATCCTATTTACTTTTTCTTTTTTTCTACCTAATTCCACGAGAGCATCCATGCTTGTATGCAGATCTCCTATTATAAACGATGCCTGAGGAGGTACAATATAGCTTGTGTCATCTGGCAGCTGGATCCGTCGACATGAATTGGCTGGATTACTAACGGCAACATGGAACAAGTCGAGTGTATCCATGATCATACAATCTTTGTCTGTCAGGAGAACGAATTTTCCCAAATACCCTTTCTCTTTATTTTCATTCTGCTTTTTACCTTGTTCCACTTGTACCGGTTCTCTTTGAAATGTCATGAATCGTTCTGCTAATTTCAGCAATCCAATGAAATCAATGTCAGGAGGATCTTCTTCAAGTGAAATTGTCTCGGTTGCTTTGTGTTCAGGCCACAACGCTTGTGCTTCCTCGATGCAATGGGTAAGCCATTCCCTAATGCTGGCATGATGCTCTTCCGTTTGAATATCTGTCACACTGCGTTCCTGTTTCTGCTTCTTCCGGCGCGGTTGCGATTCACTGGTTCGAAAGTAAGGAGCTTGCACAGCAAACTCGCCTGGGCGTAATGTCCATCCGGGGTAGGATAAAGCGCGTTCTGGATCAACAATATGGATCATGGGAAATGACCCAATGGACTGACAATGACAAAGTGTATAAAAAGTCACAGCAAACCACAACAGAAACTGCTTTTTGCTTGTCCTTGCAGGATATCTTTCCAAATCAATTAGTAAATGCACCTGTGATGGTATTGTTACAGACAGCACGGCTGCTATATCTGAAATGTAAACTGAGAAACACTTGAAGAGCGATTACAACTCTTCCATTAAGAACCAAGAATTGAATAAACCGCAGGCAATGGTTTCAAAGTAAAGTGAATGCAAAGTAATGCCATTGAGAACTTTTCTTTTTGAACCTACGCGTTATAGATATAACGATATAGGAATGGATCCAAAAGATCTCTTATTTACCAAACTTTAGCTGGATAATAGCTACCGCATGGTAGCAGGTAATGCTAAGAAACAATGAGGGCTGACGTGGTTCCCGGAGCAATTCTTACTTTTCCCGAAAGAGCCATGCTTTATTCATTTATCCTACTTTTATGGGCCAGCTTTTAAATGCATACAGTTCGCTCAGTACGCTCAGACCTCGTTTCATCAATGCAAGGTCAGTTTCCGAGGCTTCTGTATCTTAGATTAATTATCCTTGATACCATATATCAGAGTTATTGAGCTTGATGTTATCGCGATCAAGATAGCATTCAACAGTTGTACGTTAAAGAGGATGACAAGGATTGATCGGGTCGGTCTTACAGGCACTTTCTTTAAGGTTCGCCGATTATTTTTTCACGGACAGCGGACCCTCGTTCCTTCCCTTTTTCTTTTTCCATTGCGCTTGGCTCCGCTTTCTCGATATGCTGTTTTCTTCATGGTTTTCCAGCGCTCCTGTCAAAAAAGACCTCGACGACATCCCGAAAAAGACTCACTGTTACCATATTGTATTTGTTTCGCCAATCGACATTGTTGTGTTGTTGATTGATCTCAAACAGGTCTATGACATGTAGGAAGGGTTCCTGTCCTGCCTTTACTTTCAAAACGCTATAGAGATTGGCGATCGCTTATCGGAGAAACATCCGCACATCAAAGTCGATGTCAATGCTTATGTTCGAGAACAATGGGCTGATCGATCCAAAGAGCTGCAACAAGTGAGTAGGAGGACTGCCCAAAGAAGGACTATCAAGCTAACACATGTATCATGATAGGCGTTTGACACAAACCATAGAACGTCACCCTTTATCTATGAAGGCTGCGATACTGGTCGCCAGGCGTTTATTGGTGGTTATACTGACTTTGCGAAACGTGTGAAGGAAACATACAAGATGAACGTGCCACTAGATTAAATTATATAATATAAAAAGACACCATTTCTTCACGATTAGACCTATCTAGAGCTATGAAGAATGGAATGTTGCGCTTAAAGTATGGTTAAATTCGGTGATATCCTCCTTTCATTTGTGCGCTTCGTCAGGGTCTCTCGGTATCTTCATTTTCCGAACTTTGCAAACGATGTTATATGCAGTATGAGGGAAGCAGTCATGGTGACGGGCCAGATTGAGAACACACAAAAGTGCCATGAAAATTCCTCATTCGCACCAATCCTATTCGGGCGCACTTTCTGTCTTTCAGGTCCCGGAGAAAGCACAGCTTAAAGCCTTTCTCCTTTTTGACCCTTGATTCCATTTTTTCTTTACGAGTTGCATCGACATCATGCATAAAACTTTGCAGCTGTAATGTTAACCACACTGGTTTTCCAATGGGGTGGACTAACACGATCCGTTTGACCAGGTATATCACCAAGGATGCATACATATTTGCACCAGATAAAGGCGCCAATCTACAAGTTCATCGAGAGACGGGTGCACTTCAGCTCATCAGTAAGCCGTTGCTACACGCCAAAAGTGGAGAAATAACATAAACACTTCATTTTCCTTTATGCTATTAGATGTCGTGCCGCCAGTGACTGAGCAAATACGCACTCTAACAGTTCATGGTGTCATGGGTTTCATTCAGTTGCATGCAGGTTAGTACAGACCCAGAGTTTGCTCGCTATGCTGGGTTTTTGACAACGACCGTTTTAGGTGAATACATGATTGTCATCACTGAACGTGACTGTATCGGTACCATTGGTGGACACGATATATGTCGTGTTACTGCCTTCCAGATTTTGCCTTTACCCCATAATTTAGCGGGGCTCTCAGAAGATCAAGTAAAGGAGCAAAGCAGAACAAAAGATAAATTTATAACTAACCACTAATATAATGTTAGGTACAGGATGAGCAATCCTATGTTAATCTTCTAGAAGGCCACCTTAAATCGAACACTTTTTATTACTCCCACACCTATGATTTGACACAAAGTTTACAGCGGCAGACTCAATTTTCGGCCGAAACCTTGAAACAGCCCTTGTGGAAACGAGTAAGGAGAAATCCATCCTGATTAGCGAAGGGAAAAGAAGGACTGATTTTATGTTAGGCTGATGAACGATTTTTTTGGAATCGGTATCTTTCCAGTAAATTGATTAATGCCAACGATAATGTAAGCAAAAACAAGCAAACACATGTTTATGGCTATGGAGGAGCTAATATATGTTGTTTCTTGTTTAGCTTGACGACTTTATTCTGCCTGTGCTACAAGGATGTAAGCTACGCATAAACTGGAACATGGATTCTTTAAATTAAACGAATGTATTCTAGTTGTCGAGCTCCAAGTGACTCGCATCAATGGCAAACCATTTGTGCTCACACTTATCACCCGTCGCAGTCGACATAGAGCTGGCACACGCTATTTCTCGCGCGGAATTGACGATCAGGGCCATGTTTCCAACTTTGTCGAGACAGAACAACTGGTTTTATATGATGGACCAGGTGCAGGACAACCATTTACAGGCAAAAAGAAGCTATCGTATGTCCAAACCCGTGGATCAGTACCCTTGCAATGGGCTCAGGTAATCAACCTCAAGTATAGCCCTAGTCTATGGGTCGGTGAAGGCAGAAAGAGTGTAAGTCCGTTGGCGAGATTTGTTTTCATAAGCAATGCGTCGCGAATCTGAACTGTATCTTGGTCTCGTTTGTTTGTACAGCTTGCTGCTGCTCGTGCACATTTTGATGAACAGATCAAAGTGTATGGTCCACAGATTCTTGTGAACTTAGTCAACAAAAAGGGTTATGAGTTTCCTGTGGGCCAGGGATATGCACGCGTTGTGGAGCAACTAAATGATCCTCGCCTGCATTATACACACTTTGATTTCCACAATGAGTGTAGTAAAATGCGTTGGTACCGAATTCAACTCTTAGTAGACCAACTGAAGGATGAATTGGCTAAGCAAGAGTAAGGCAGCCATAGAACGTCGTAAGATGGATCTACTAAACGAGAGATTTTTCTTTTTATCTATCAGGTATTTATCATACGACGAGGGTGTTGTTCTCAAGACCCAAACCTCCGTTATCCGAACCAACTGCATGGATTGTCTGGATCGAACCAATGTTGTACAGAGTAATTTTGCTCGGTGGGTTTTGGACCAGCAACTGCGCGAAATCGGCGTATTGGAAGTCGGTGAGACTGTGGAAAGTCATCCAGGTTTTATGTCCGTATTCCGCAATGGTAAATAAGGAATACGAATGGAAAAGAGATCGGTCTTAACAAGTTTACTTTTGGTCAGTTTGGGCTGATAATGCTGATGCTGTTAGCTGTCCTTACTCCGGTACAGGTGCACTGAAAACGGATTTTACCAGGTAAATAACTGAAAAAAAAAAAGAAGAATGAATTGCTTATGGACGATACAATCAATTCCTTCCATTATATATATATATATAGAACGGGCAACAGAACTGTGGCAGGTATGGTGCAAGATTTCAACAACTCCGTTACTCGCTACGTCAAGAACAACTTCTTTGATGGCCAGCGACAGGATGCCATCGATTTGTTCCTTGGTCAGTATGTGGTGCAATCGACGACTAAGGCGACAAAGCAGCATTGCAGTCCGTTTGCGACCGATAAGCCATTACGTATCCGCGTGGTGCCGTACATCTTGATGTTTGCTATCTTCATGCTTTTACTTATACTGATCCGTCCCGATTACCCTGGATTCGAATCGACCAGTGCTTACTTGTTCTTGATCGTTTTCTGGCTTTCTGTAATCAATGCTGCCATCCGGTTCGCTCTTCGGCATGGAGACCAGTTTGTGCAATGGCCTCATCTGGTGCCTGTAGCTCTACCCGATGACTGGGATGATATAGACTCGAAAGGATCCGTAGAGGGGAATCCTTAGGTTTTATTGCTATTATTTTCTACTAAATGGATCCTTTTGCTTTACGCGCTGTTATACATCACATAACTTGTATATTTGTAACCATGGAAAACTTCATGTAATCAACAACTTCGCATCGGTTTTTTATTTGTTACAATAATGCTTGAATGCTGGAAATGGTGGGATGGCAATCTTTTACGGTTTTTCTCTGCTTTATTCGATAATCTCTTCGGTTTCCTCAATAACTTCTTCAACCCATTCCTCGATAACCTCGGATTTGCCTTCATCGACCAGTTGTAGTTCCTTGCCGAGTGCCTTGCGTTCTTCGGCCAATTTCTTCTCGGCCGCCTTTCTCCATGCGTACCATTCCTCGATAGCCTTTCTACGTGCTGCAATGTATTTGGCTGCGGTGGCATCACCTGCTGCAAGATCTTCTTCCTCAAACACCTTGCTGTACTGTCTGAGATTCTTCTTAATCTTCTTCTTTTGTTCAGAGCTCAACAAGGACTTGGGACGAGGACGCCACAACAATTGCTTGAACTTATCAATGTTCTGCTTGAACAATAATTGACCCTTGAAATCCCACAAACAGAAGCCGTGTTCAGCAGAATGGCGCCACATACTGGAACCACTAACGACAAAACGACCAGTAGGATCCCACTCAATATCAGTTACACCGTAATGCTCCTGAGATGACAATAACTGAACAGTCGATCCAGCCTCTGGCTTCTTCTCGGTCTTATCAATAGCAAGAGGTTCGAAATCAAGATCGTAGAATTCCAAATCGTAAACGCTAGAGCTTCGCAGAGTAGCCATGACGACGTGACGACCCTTGGGTGACCAGAAAATGTAGTTTGCTGTCTTTTTGTCAATTGTCTTCATTGGCTTGAATCCAGCAATGGCTTTGCTCTTGTCGAGATAATAGAAGGTGATGATCGTCTTGATAGTGACAGCACCTTGACCTTGACCAGGTGTAGTTCCGTGAGCAGGATCGTTGGTCGTGATTGTGGCAAAACGCTCACCCCGGGGTTCCCAAGCAAAAGCAAGAACAGGATCCTTAATTTCCAGCGTTTCCACAGGCGTACCGCGTTCAGCAACTCGGAAAATTTCGATATTAGTGAAAGTCGACTTCTTGGTCTTGGTGTGACGATCGACCTTAACAGCCAAGAAATGACCCTTTGATTGCCAGTGCAACTTACACTATCATTCCCGGGAACAAAATAAGCATTACATACAACAAAGAGAAGTTTGCCTAATTATCTCACTTACGTCAGAAACATTGAACAAGTTCTTTGTACGAATGATTTCCTTGCTGGGCATGGTCATCATTGTGACTCTGGCAGGCTGATTACCAACTTCAGGAGTCCAGTATGCCAACACGTCCTCCTTTTGCAGAATTTTTTCATCGCTCTTATCTGTCTTTGCAGGAGACCATTCGAAATCGACGATACCAGGAATTTTCATACTCTTCTTATCGACCAAACCCATGCTGGGCGCTTCATAGACCGACAACTGCTGACCAGGTACTATACGTGCGAAGTATTTTTCAGATGCAGACCACTTGAACATAGGCCAGCGAATCGTTTTTTGGGCGTCGGCTGTCTGAACCACAGGGAAAGAACGCAGAAGAGCGCCAGTGTGCACGTCCCAGATAATGATCTGGTTTCCTTCATCATATTCGGAGAACGGGTTAGGCGAGCCTTCAGGCACCTTCGCCATGCTGATGGGTTCATTTGACCAGGTAACCAGGTAACGTTCATTGGGTGAAAAATCAATCAATTTCACTCCCGGATGGACAAAGCGTACAATCTTTGACCATGATGGACCTCCCCATAACGCAATACCTTGTGTATGAAACGTAGAGAGATAGCTACCTTGCGGAGACCATTGCACATAAGTCTCGGTCCAGTTCTACAAGTGGGTCAACATACACACAGACATGCTTTTCCTACTCCTTTCCCCTCGTTTTGTCTGCTTACCTGTCGGGTGTAGACGTGTTCGGGAGATTCACTCTTACGGTTCCAGAAGATGCTGACATCTTCAGCCCGATACATTACAAACTGATCACGGGCCTGAGAATCGGTGAGCCAACTCTTAATGTGTTCCTTGGGAACAAATTCCTGCTGTGGTGGAGGAACGTATTCGTCATCCATATTCGAGTACTTTTCAACATCGGTGAATTTGTTGACGGACAGTTGGACGGTTTTGCTCAGCTTGTGGCCATCCAAGGTTCTCACTGCTGCGTGTGCAGCTTCAGGTGTGGCGAAGTCGATGAACAGGTAGCCTTTGCTCTCACGCTTGCCCTTGGCATTAGGAGACATAGGCATCCAGATACCACCCTCCTTGATCTCACCAGCGTTTTTGGTGAAGAGTTTGGTCAACACCATCATAAGCTTTTCTTCCTTAGCCTCATCAACGATGGGGGCACCGTCCACCACAACAATAGTATCCAGGTCATCATCAATGGTTACTTGATGCTTTTCGTAAATATCGCTGAAATCGATATCTTCCTCACGTTCTGGTAAGTTCTTAAGGTCGATGCTAGGCATGGCGTGTTGGAAGTGAACAAGGTTTCCTAAAGAAAAAAAACATTAAGGGCATACAACTTGTCGTGGCTTGGCGATTAGAACTCCGGAGCAAGTGGGTGGATGGGCCTGAGTGCCACTTCTTCAGCTATTTTCCATATCAGTCCTAAACGAGAAGAATCAATAATAATAGACATATTCTGTCAAAGCCCTTTATTCATACAACTACTACGTTTAGTGGCTACTATAACAAGTTGTTTAAGCTATTTAAATACAAAAGTCTATAAGCGAACAACATCTAGAAAGCATTTTGTTCCATAGTAGCTAATCTCCTTGTCATCGACTACCTAGTGGATTCTTAAAGAATTATTGTGCCGCTCAAAATGTCCTGTTGCGTCAAGTCTGCGCTGGAAAGAAATTCTGAAGACTTAACACAAGTGAAAGACACCATGTAGCACAACGTTATACTTACGCAATTGATGCCTTATACCTAGCTGCTGGACGCAAAAGAAATAGTTCGAACGTTGCAAATAATAGCTGGTAAGTATCTCACCGTAAAACGTAATAGTGATCTTACCGATGCGAGCACCAGCAAATTACGGATATTCTACATGTAGAAAAGCCGTGAATCTTGGATGATTCCTCAATTATGCAGGTGACAACTGGGTCAGCTGTGTTGTCTAAAGCCATTTTAGTTTGTATTCTGCAATACGCCAGCAGATGTCTGCTTCTGCGTTCGGTTTACGGAGGTTAAACACAGACATCCAATGATAATAATTATAGTTTTGGGCTTATCTACTGATGACAGCGACAGCAATCGTTGACATGATTAGGCACAAACTTCTGTGATCAAGAGCTGAACGTTTACGGGGATGCGTTGCTTAATATGGAATAAACCTGGCCAACGTCTTCTGAAGCGTACACAGGTTTTGAAGCTAACTCGACAGCAAATATTATTCAAACTTGTTTGCTTCTACTAAAAATGCTCCAATCATACCAACTTAGGGGGCCGAAAGAGGGTTTCTTCCACAAAATTAAAGCAAGTTGCTGCTAAATGGTTATGCTAGATACGAGGATTACGCTTTTGCCTGCAAGATAAAAATTGTATAGGATTATCTAGAGAAGTAACACTGTTATATAGAGATACCGAAAGTGAATATATGAGCTATAAACGAAACCAGGTATACGTTTGTTTACCCGCTCCAAGGATGACCGAGTTATTGTCCCTAAGACACTGATCCAAAAAAAAAAAAAAAAAAAATGAAAAAAAAAAAAATTTCGTCAAAATTTATGACCTCCCGCGTGCTGCTATCAGCCTGACACTAGTTCCACAATGACACCTCTTCCGTCCTATTCATTGTTGAAGGCAGCAATGCCTTTGAACAAGAGCTTACCAAAAGAACGAGTAGATAAAAGAATATTGGTCAATCATGACAAGCAGTTAAATAAGCTGAATAATTTTCGAACATCGTTTGGTTCACGAAAATTGTTCTGGATCGATTGCACTGTATGGGATAGATTACATTATAAGAATGTGAATCAACACCGACCATTTCATCGATTCCGACGAACAGCAGAGGTATGTATCAGGCAGTGTCACGCTTCCCCTTTCGTTTTAAACCGTAGCGTCCCTCTCCTTTTATTACTGTTAGGTGCGTCGCCTTCTTAAACGCCTGAAAGCGTTAGGGATAGACGCGATTTTGAATGAATTTTATATGGCCTTCTGGAACACTCGATCGTAAGTGGAAGTTGTGACCTTGGGTTATAGCATGTATCAACGAATTTCTCTTCCGACAAAAAGCCTAGATAGCTGTAAAAGCAACTGGACACATATTCCCACTAAAGAGTTTGCAGAATACACAATGCATCGATTAATTGCTGCAACATTATTACTAGACAAGGTTTGCAGATCGGGTTTCCTTTAATGAGTGCAGTGTATTGACCCAATATCTGGTCTTTGTTTCTAAGCTTCAAATTGTATTGATAGAGACTTACAGGTATATTAGTATGCCCGTCTCACACATCTGGTCCTAACACGCTTTGTCTAATGATAGGGATCACACAGCACTTCTGAAGCTTGAACACTTTGTTTCACTTGCGCTTGTTTATATGAGCTTATGCAGCCGTATTTATTCATTGGCTCGAACATGGATTGGCCAGATTGAAGAGTGTTATAATTTGCTACAGACATGGCATCTGGCTTTTCCATCAGGAATGAAAGCAAACGAGAGAGAGGCGTTGTCACAATGCATCAATCAAAACTGCTCCCCAACAACGTTGAAAGAAGCCAGGGAAGCTACTGCTCGACGTATTAATAATCACCGGTTTGTTTCCGTTTGTTACTTGTCATGTTGTCAGCTAAAGCATATGACGATAGAGCGTCTGCCAGGGAGCCAATTCACCTGGAATCGCTTATAGTATACCCATCCATTATGGAAACTGCGAAAGTTATTGCTGAGAAGGAAGGATTGGATGATTATGACTTGGATTTTGAGGATATGGGAGGTAGGCAAAAATATGCTCCAACTTTGATTAATTGAATATCTAGAAATCATACAACGGGAGTGAAAGAAAGCAAAGGGAGCTTAGCAGTTAGAACTGATAATGATACTGTTTATTGAACGCTACTCTAAATAAATTTTGCGTCCATGCAAGGAAAGCATTTTTTTGATTCCACAAAAACTTCAATCCCCAGTCCGCAAATAAAAAGTAGAAACACGCAGACAAATAGGAAACCCACAGTAAATGCAATTTCCATATTTGTATCAAAAGTCATTTTGGACAATTCAAATTTGTGTAAAATGACAGCTAGACTTAGGATATTTCAAAGTTCAGCCAATGCTTATCGTAACAGGGTTCAAATCCAAGCAATGGTTAACGTCTGGGAGATAACATGGCGTGGATTATTAGGAAATCGAGTAATATTTTTAGTTAAAAGGCATTCTGTAAGCGTGTGGATTGTTTTCAGACACGGAAAGAAAATGTGGAGAGACCATGCCCAGGCCTAACCCCATAACCAGCTAGTACTTTAACATATCAAAGTCAACACGTAGTTTCTATTTTACATTACATTTCAAAAATGAAGCTATCCAATCCTCCCCTGCAGAAAAACGGAAAACATGCTATTCAATTTGTCAGGTAATTAACTGTTTGTGCGAAGGTCCCTTTTCTCTCCTTTTACTTGTAATTACAGGAGAAGTAAACAAACGTTATGAGACATTGGGAGTTTATTTTGGCACAGATCTAGGAGAAACAGAACGGCAGAAAAATTATTCCAGGAGCGTTAATCAAGCAGCCGATCTCGAATCGTAGTTACTACGTAGATCATCCCTAGAAGCAATACAATGAAATCATTAGCATTTGATAGGCAGGACAACGTGCTATTTTTTTTTCCTTAATGGCTTTGCATCGATGATAGCCAACATTTTATGGTTAGCCATCCAGAGACAGGGTGAAACAAGCTTGTAATATAGAACTAATTGATTCAAATTCATAGATTATAGCTGGTAAGCGAATCAAAAAGTCAATAACATTGTAATCATAAAGCCTTTCCTCCTTCATTATGTCAAAAGAACGAGTTTCTATGACATCTCTTTGAGCCCTTGTTTGTATAACCTTATTTATGTAGCATCCAGGGGATCCTCCACGACAAATATATACGGGTTCATATGGGAAAGATGAATGGTAATGGCTGGGTATCATGCTTTAATCCCTCTTAAAGACTATTGTTGCCAAGGAACCCTATATTTACGCCACGTGCTATTGTCCAGCCCGCGTAACTCCTCGATCACTCTCTAACCTTGCTGTGCTTTCTTCCAAGTAAAAAAGCAAACAGAAACTATCAAACTCCCGTAAAGAAATGGAGAGTGCTTTTGCCCAATCCGCTCAAAAGAGCAAAGAAAAACTATAGCGATGCGAGACGTATGTATTGATATCATTTAATGATACTTTTTGGCTATTCTGGTCGGTATATTGTCCTTTCATCCACAAATGCAAGTTCGATAAGAATGTTACTGTACAACTCGAAATTGAACATGGAAAGACGCTCAATCATCTCGAGAGGTTATCGGCAGTTTTTCCTTTCTTTCGCACTTCATCGTCGTCTTCTACCGAATTTCTAACATTTACAATGCAACGTAAAGCCATCATCCTCGCTACTTCATCTTGTCTTGCTGTATGTTAAAGATATATCGCACTTGCTGCTTCCGTCAAATGATCGTGATTGACGTTGGCTAACTGGGGATGGAGAAGGATCCAACGGGTGAGGAGACAGGTCGAGGAACGACGCAGGTGTAATTTGTTTCGCGTTGCTTCTTGATAAAGTATGTCGTCCAAAGTCAGGTTCAGCAACTGGTTTTATTTGAGGAAGGGATGTGGAGGAGCTTCGTCGTCTTCGGACGGTTTGCGATCTGCCCGAAAGCGTCGGTGATGATTTATACTGAGGATGCAGTAGATGAGAGTCGGTTAGGCCGCTGAAGCTCTTCTGCATGGGTTTTGAGCCACCCTCTTGCGCTGAAATGCTATTACTTCGCCAAAACTCTTTTCGGAAAATGGATGCAGCTAAAGATCCTTGGGAGCTGAAGCTTCCTTCACGCATGGTGATACGCTCCCGCACAGTCTCGAACTTTCGCTCTCTTCTTGGAACGTTGTCATCCACATGCTCATCAAATGAGAAGTGTCTCGGTGAACGCATCATACTGGTGGGGCTTTCTGCTGACAGCGATGGACCTGCACCGCTGCTAGTATTGATGATAGGTCTTCCCATGCCATGATCCATACTCTTTCGTCCAAACAACCAAAATGCAGACCACCCGTCCTTCTTATCTTGCTTCATCTCATCATCATCTTGTCCAGCTTCGACGCACTCAGTGCTGTCTTCTATACTGATCGGCCTGCTGTCACTGCTACTAGATAAACTGCCGGAACTGCTACGAAGACTGTTGGGGTGTGTAGCTGTTCCTGTGACGGGATCTGTCGCAGAATTACTGCGCACTGCTTTTGGAGGTTCTCGTAAAACACTCAGTTCATCGACTACTTTTTCGCCAACCCAGGATCTGGTCAACTGAGGCACGATACGTTAGTTTATACACTTGAAAGCACAAAACAAACAAACGACAAAAAGGGATATCTCACCAGATACTGTGTCACCAAACATTGTTGCAGATCAACGCTAAGTTCCCCTATTTCGTCGTCCGTTGTAGCAAAGACTAGGTGTCTTTTCATGGAAGAGCCACTTCTTAAAGCGTACGAAAGCTTACGGCGGCGATTCTTATTGATATCCTTAACACAGGTAGGGGACATAGCTGCGGGATAAGGAGAGCACTGCTGTAATGTTTCGAACTGCTTCAAAAGCTCGGTCACTCTGGGATCTTGTTGCGCATTTGATGCAATATTTGGCTGACTCTTCCTTAATGCCGTCAAATAGGTCATATCATGAATGAAAATACCCAAAAATGGGACTGTAGAATCGCTACCAGCGTCATTTAAGGTTTCACGATAGCGTCCATAATTGGACGTTTCCGACATCAATTGGTTAAGCTCCTCCATGCGTACCAATGTCTTCTTTGGTACAAATGCCCAAGTACGCTTAAGACGCTGAATTGGTGGTGTTCCTAAGGCAGATACAATTGCTTTCAAGGTTTGGTAATTCTTGAGCTGATGGCATCGGCAGGCAATTTTTATCCAGTGATGCACGTGTTGTGCCCTGCCTGATGCATCCTGTTGGAGTAGAATTGAATGCTCTATTACACGTGTAAGATAATTGAAAAAGTCCGTTGAGGCTACAATGGCTGGATGAGGTGTCTTTGGAGAGTGAGTGAGCAGTGCCACGGGCGGGATGTGGCGGAAGATAGCGGAGTCAATCAATGTAAGCTGATAGGCGATGAGCATGGGTGGAAACTGCAGTATAGTGGGCACTGTTGTGGCCGACATGTGGATATTACGGACACGATTTAAAGATGATTTGATGTCCGTCATAGATTGCTTGGATGCTTTTGCTTTTTCTAGTTCATTCAGCTTAACCTGAAGCGATTTGTAAATCGAAAGTAGAGGAGCTTGAGGAATCAATGGTACGGTCCCTGCGGGTGTTGGAGCGAGGCTGTCACCTACAGTTATTTGTGCTGGGACCAAACAAGTAGGATCAACAACCCCTTTTAAAAACATCATGTCTTCGCTGCTCGCTTCCGAGGTCAATTTCTTTCCTTCGCTAGAATTTGAAGCTATAGAACCAGGCAGGGATAGAAACGACTTGACTGCTGTGAGAGGATTCGCCGATACAGGTGATGCAGGTGCTGGGATATTGGAAGTAGAGGAACGGCGGTAAGGATGTGGTCTCGGCTTCACCTCACGATGTATCGTATCTATTAACAACAACTTAACACATTCTGTTTGATTTCTATGCAACACACCATCACCGTCTGGGTCTTCAACTTCGTCGTCATCGTCATCATCTTCATCATCCGAATCCCAGACCCCTTGTTCCACAATCTGAGGTCGAGGTGGGCCTGGTTTTACCGCTTTTGGCCTGGCGGGTAGAGGTGGTGGTGTAGGTCTGCATAATATTGACTTAGGCTTTGGAGGGACGGGAGGTGGAGATGACTTGATCTCGGTAGGCTCATCTACTAAGCATTTATTTTGGAAAAATGCTGCTGTTCGCTTCTTTGAGATGTCTTCCGCGTTCTGTAAACAAGTTCGTGCCAATCCAAATATGGAGGACACATTGTTTGGTAGTACAGTACCACCTATATGAAAAAAAATAGGAGTTTAGTTATATACATCTTGCTTTTTTTTCAAAGGACTTGCAATGATCAATGAGTTTGAGTTTATCGAGTTCATTGAGAGCGGCATAGAGAGCTTTAAGATACAAATTGTAAGAGTTCTATTCCGTTGGTGTAAATAGCTTTGGTCGGCTCTGCATTCTTTTCTTATTATATACCTGTAAATTCCCACAGCCGAGACTCTCTGCTGCTTCAGAGATAAAAGTCTGAATGCTGTCCATATTGAGTGGACACAATATACATGTCAAGACCCTGCAATAGTAAGGTTATTTAGAAAAAGAAGAAAGAAGGCAAGAGACAAAGGAAGATAAAAGAAAGGGAAGAAAAAGGAACGCTCTAAAAAAGACAAAAAAGAAATGACAAGGTAAGAAAGAAGAAAAGAGGGGTGCATTCAGACTTGAACTGAGCAGTTAAAATGGATGGATCATCCATGTTTGCGTGCCTGTAATATGTACGTGTGTCATTACCTCTGGGGGAGGGATGAAATAAATTGAGACGATGCAGCGTCATCACGTTTTCCGTATTTACTCGGACACAGTTGATGCTTCCGAAAAACAATAGCAGGAGGTTAAAAAACATAGGAGTTTTTCAGGAGCAAAAGAAATAGAAGGTTGACTCATACACGTTTTGAAAAGGGCCCAAAGAGCAAGAAAAACACACAGAGAGAGAAAGAGAGCACACATATATAATTTGTTGTGATCTACTTTACCAAGTAATGGTTGTACTCTATAAATCTAGGTAGATCTAGCTAAGGATGAAGAAGGGGGGAAGGGATATAGTTTCCCTTTCCATCTTGTTATACTATACGTAAAACGCTTTTTTCATTTAGGTGTTCTTCCTTTTTCTTCTCGGGCTGTGTATTGAGTAGACACAGCGGCATGAACTTAGTCACCCCTTTTCTCGTTTAACCAAACCTCCCTGGAAAAGATGGATGCTATCTTTCCCTTTTCTTTCTTGTACAAACAAAAATAAGGAACTTCTCATCACTGAACCTCTTTTTCCCTTCACCTCGTTTCCTTTTGCTTTTCTGATGACCGATTCATCCACAACACAGACGCCACTTATCAAAAAAACAACCGAATACAACTCATTACAACGATCGGAACCTTCAACGCCAATCACCCCATGTGTAGTACCTTCCACTTCTCTATCTCTTCGACGTACTAGTCAGAAATCTATCTTATCTACCCAAACACACACAAGCGCTTTGGATGATCTTCCATCCAATACAGATCACTCTCTGTCCGATAATATGGATATCACAACAATCTCTGTACGAATAGTATCTCCGGTGTGCTCATTTGAAATTCAGTCAGACGATGTTTGGACGGATTCACCAAGCTTCCATAAATATATAGAAATACATCAGGATTGGATTGCACAATTCCTTAATTGGTTTGAGATTATCGAGCGGTGCCGACAACTTGAAGTTGGTAAAAAAATACCATGTAATTTCCGAGAATTCTTTTTTTATCTTCATGAATAGTCTATACACAATCCATTCGGCAGTTAATAGAGCAGACCAACATGCTGGTAGGCAAAGGTAATGTTACAATCCTATTGCTTTGCCCAGTTGGAGACAACTTTTCTCTGACCTACTATATAACCCAGGTGCAACGAAAATTGACGACGTTGCTTCATACAGATCTGATGTGGACGATCCCTTGTACAGACATACTCTTCATGTGACGGATACCATGACCGTAAGTGATAGCAGTGGTTTCATTGTTCTTATTTTGCTTTGGTCTAGCGGTTTCATCACGCTATGGTTGATGCACGAGAAAAACATGAGCATCATTCTGAGCGCTACTGTGCAGCACAAAAAGCTAAATCAAATGCGAATAAGGTCGCAACAGACGTAAATTTCTTGAGCCCATAACAATAAGGAAAACGCGAACTCTCGTTCATTTACATAGGACATCGCTTCCGATCTGTATGTATCAAAACGAACGCTCTGTGAAGTCTCGTTGGAATACCTATGCACATTGAATGATATGATTCGAACAACGCGTAAATTAATTGGAAGCGAGGTAAGTAAACCCCTCTGGGTCTTCGCAGGTTTGTAATTCTTTTTATGATGCCTCGCCAAAAAAAAAAAAAAAATAGACCGCAATGACATTGCAAACAATGTGGACAGACAAACAAAAGAATATGCAAACAATTGAAAATTTAACCGAATTAGTCCAGTCAGCCAAACCAAGCAAAATCGAAGACGATTTCTATGAGGTGAAATGACCGGACATGACGCGTAATACGTGCTAAACATAACCGTAAATCCCAGACACACGATAGCCTATCTTACTATATTCAGGAAAAATTAGCAGCATACCATGATAGCTTAAAAAGCGGAAACGATGGTGCATTAGACCCTTTTNAAAGTAAAAAAAAAAAAAAAAAAAAAAATAGACCGCAATGACATTGCAAACAATGTGGACAGACAAACAAAAGAATATGCAAACAATTGAAAATTTAACCGAATTAGTCCAGTCAGCCAAACCAAGCAAAATCGAAGACGATTTCTATGAGGTGAAATGACCGGACATGACGCGTAATACGTGCTAAACATAACCGTAAATCCCAGACACACGATAGCCTATCTTACTATATTCAGGAAAAATTAGCAGCATACCATGATAGCTTAAAAAGCGGAAACGATGGTGCATTAGACCCTTTTCGATCACGACCTGCATCACCCACATCAATTATTGCATTTCCATTTTTGAACAAACCACGCGCCATGGTAGCTATCGACCTAAACAAATCGCAATCACATGGAGCTCATCAAAAATAGCAACGTTACAGTAGCCTGGACTCCATGCTATCAAATCAATTTGCGGCAACCGGTTCTTCCAAGGCAATGTCAAAGGGCTATCTCTTAATGAAGCAAAAACCCGGTAAAGGCAATCATTCGGTATGGACAAGGTAGTATACCATTAAGCTTGATAGAGACTTTTGGCGCTTTTCTAAAACGCTTTTTAAAGATTTTACTTTTATATAAAAGATGACGGCGTACTGATGCGCCATCAAAAAGAAGGGGTACACCCACTGACTAAGAGGAGGATTTATTTGAATGCTAAGCGGAAAATAGAGTCCCATTATCGTAGTAGACTTGAAATCGGCTACTGTCCAAACAGCAGACAATGAAAAACGGGATTTTGTAATTCAGCTCTACTCCATGTTGCATGATATGTAAGACTCGTGATATATATGACACAAATCATCTTTACCCAAACCTTGGTACTTTTGTTAGAGAGATCCATCTTCAGGCTGAGACAACGCTCGACTTTTCAGAATGGTTTAGGGCTCTAAGATCTTGGCAAACAATTCCTATGTTGGAACCATCTTGTAAAAAACAGATAACAGCTCGTCGTAGTGCTGTATGTGTATATAGGCTAAACGTTCGCTGGCTTCATGACTTACATGACTATGATTAGATCCCATCTGCTCGTGAAACCGGAAACGGTAAAGCCTTCCTGTCGAAGCGTCCAAGTTTTTCAGCAACGACTATTATGGTTGACGCAAGCATAGTTAAACCAGACGGGATGGTAGGCTAACTCTTCTGGTCATTGCGCTTCTAAACCATTTTGCGTTAGGCAAATGGCAGCACCAACAATAGTCGCGGCAGTGTTACTGAGGCAACGACTGTCGCTGTTTCGTGTGCTGCCAATTGTGCAAAAGGTTACGATAGCAAACCGATCAAGACAGGCATGCTTGCTGTGCGAGGTTTGCATAACTCTCTCTTATTTTTACATCTCTTTTCAACTCTATCTGACGCATGTAACTGTTCATTAGAGACTGGCTCAACTAAGGGTACTGGTGCTGCAGATTTGCCAGCGGTTTGGCATCATGTATTATTAGATCTGCTATCGAACGGAATGCTTCATTTACAAAGCAAAAGGGTAAAATTAAAAACAATATGATCCGCTGGTGATAATTTATAAGCGACTGGTTAGGAGGAGAATGACTACTTAATTCATCAAACAATTCAACTTGGGACGATCCAGAGGCAGCAGATTTATATGCTGTCAGACACTATTTATAATTCTCCTTATTGCTTTGTTATTCGCGTTTCTCCCGTGGAAACCTATTGTATGCAAGCTAGTACAGCTGAAGAACGCGACCGTTGGCTGGTGTCACTGAAACTTTGCTGTGTCCCTGATATCGTAGCCGATATGGACCATACGAAGGCCATGAATCGGTTTATGTATCGCCACGGACGGACTCTCACTGTGCGTATTTTAGAAGGCCGGCAATTCAACATAGCTAACAAGGATTGCTCTCATAACGAACTGTTTTGCGAAGTTACTGTGGACAACGAAAAGCGTGCTATAACAGGAAAACTAGCAAAAACCGCAACACCATTTTGGCGTGAAGACTTTGCTTTCTCGTAGGGCTTTCCGTCCTTCTAGTATGATAACTCATATGCATTGATAGGGATGTTTCTAAGATTAGACGAGGTATCACAATCAATGTGATGAACAAGAACAGCAAAAGCGATCGCGAATCGCGTATTGGTAATCATCTTTTTTTTTCCTCTCCACTCCAAACAAAAAGGAAGGAGTACAGCCATGTCAATAACTATTCTCCAGGATCTGTCTTTGTGCCTGCCAGTCAGATTGGACTTGGAGTTATGCACGAAGAATGGTATGATATCCGCAAGGAAAGCAAACACCGCACATTCGCATCCTTTGCCAGTCTTGGATACGCACAGGCATATGGCACAGGAGGAGAGCTTCGCATCGGTACTAAGCTGGAAGATCAAATTGTTTTACCATTTTATCGTTACTTTGAACTTGTAAAGGTAAGCTTAGTTAAGTACGGTAAACAAAGCTGAATTTCGATGATTTCAGTTGCTTCGAGAATTGGATAATGATGCGATTTATGATATGGTGCGAAAAGCGCCCAGTGTTGAGGGACTGGCAGCAAACCTTGTACGAATCTATCAAGGTCTTGGAATGGCAGTACCGTGGATAAAATCGCTGATCGACTATGAAGTCTCCTCTTTGAATTCAGGTGAGAATTCTGATTAGATATCTTCTGTTTCTTATAATATCTCGAACGTAGAGGATGCCAATATTTTGTTTAGGTAGGGAGTAAATTATGTTTGCTCGCAATTGTTCTGATTAAAGTTAAAATAGAGGTAATTCACTATTGACTAAGGTTATGGACGTCTACATGAAGATGGTGGGAAAGGACTACCTTGATGAGGCGATCGGTGGCACTGTCCGTACATTATGTATAGCTAAAATACATATCGAGGTGTTTAGAGAAGCTTGCAAGATGTACTTCTCCTTTTCTGACTTTGTTTCCAATGAATAGGTGGATCTTGCCCGTTTGACTAAAAGCGGCTCCCTTAACGATCACTGCGACAGGCTATTTCGCTATGTGCAAACGACATGGCGAACGATTGAGATCTCGCATTCGAAATTTCCACTGTAAGTTCATCTAAAGTTCCATTGCTCAAACATAACAGTAGTGACTAAAGGTGCACTCAAAATATATAGCGAGCTGCGTGCGATATTTGGCTATCTGCAGTCTGCAGTCATTAAAAAGTTTAAGCTCGATGACGATAACAGCCAACAAGCAGCAAGATACACCTGCGTGAGGTAAACACCGGAACGTTTCCCCGTTGGTGAATGCGTGTTAAAATTACTGATTCTTTCTCATTTAGCGGATTTATCTTTTTACGTCTTATCTGTCCTGCCATTCTTTCACCAAAACAATTTGGGTTGGTTCAAGGTAGCGCATTGTGTCCACAGCGAAAACTTACGGGTCTTCTTC
The DNA here is from genome assembly GCA_002749535.1 of Apophysomyces variabilis. Classification (NCBI taxonomy): domain Eukaryota; kingdom Fungi; phylum Mucoromycota; class Mucoromycetes; order Mucorales; family Mucoraceae; genus Apophysomyces; species Apophysomyces variabilis. The sequence goes on along the minus strand of MZZL01000387.1, from coordinate 466,737 downwards.
TAGATCATCCTGATTCTAAAACAAGTCGCACATTAACATTGCTTGCGAAGTGCCTTATGAACTTAGCAAGTTTGACTGGTTCAAACATGAAGGAACCCTGGATGGTTTACCTAAATCATTTTCTTCAAGTAATCAATACTCTCGGAAGATGTAAATTAATTGAGATTCTGTAGAAAAACACTCAAGGATTCATGGAGTTTATCAATAATATTTCGGTAAATATCACCTATGTTGAAAGTGTCGTTATGCGTACAGTCTCACCTTCATATGCCTAATGCCAGCGTCCGATGGAGCCGCCGGTAGATCTTGACGTCGATCAATGCCAGTCACCATGGGAACCGTTACGTACTTATGCACCGGAAGAGCTCAGTGAAAAGCAATCATTGATTGTTGAAGATATATCCATTCCGCCATATTATGTTAACTTGCCTCTGGAACTCTCCAAGCTTTGTAACACACTATCGCGCTGGGACCTGGCTAAAATGGCAAATCATCCCTTGTTTTCCATTTGTCAGGACTTGGCATCCCAGCATCATGATATTGACTCCACGGAGAGCTTTTCTGGCAGTAGCCGACCTAGTATGGGTGGAGATAGCGATGACGCAAACAGCAGTATCAGTGTTTCGTGTCATCCATTGACAGCTGCCGCAAGCCATGGTACGCCGTGTCCCGTGCGGTATTCGTGTGATTCTATCGATAGAGCAGGATAATTTTTATAATCTAATAGTACTTACAGCTTTTTGCCAAACCAATAACTTGAATTTGTTTGTTAAACTGGCTCTAGTTATATCTCCCAGGGTTAATTTAACCATTATGAGGTATCTCATATATATATGATAGCGCCCTTATGTTGTTGAATTCATGTTTATTTCCCTTCAGTAACATTGCTTGAGTTTGAAGTTCTGAAAGAAGTCGATTATGCATCAGTTGTAAATCAACATAACGGCCGCATTTTGCAGTTGGGAACGGTTACATTGATTAGGGACCTCTTAGGCATAGAAAATAAAGCTGACAATACACTTTCACTTTCTCAAGTTTTGTAAAAGTCCTGCTCTAAGAAAGGCGAACAATTGGCATGCTGTTGTACAGAAGATAATCTTCAGAAGCAACAGACAAGGGTAGAGCTGCCATGCCTTACATGTGATCATAGCATGGCATAGCTATTGGTGCCTTAGGTTGTTTAGCGGCTGTCACTGATCTCTTGCATTATTTAAAATACAATGATAAAGCTTTCACGGCCAAACCACAAAAGCTGCATGTCGCCCACCCTTATTAGTAGATTAACACCTAAGTTACTAATCGTAGCTGTTGTATTCATACCTGAAGGATTTACTATTAACCAAGTATGAAACAACAACTGTCAGTTATTCGACTACAGCTTGTCACTTTGAGACAACTGATTGGAATACAATAAGCTATTCAAACTCAGGTTCATCAAACATACTAATTAGTATGTAACTAGGTTTCAGGTACATATAACCAATGGATCTGATCTGTTATTGTTCTTTGGAAACTATTGTCATATTAGGGATAGCTGATTCATCCTAAGTACTTGATCTTCCGCTATCATGGATAAGCCTCATGAAAAGTTTTACGGTCTTAGTTGAAAAAGTGTCTCACATTTAGTATAAATAAAGCTTCAATAGAAATAAAGTTGATCAATACCTTTTAGTCTGGTTAATCACTGGTCTATTGCCCTATTGTCTACATTTGTATTCAACAGTAGCAAATGAAATGCAGGCATGACAGCAGAATATATTCCACAAACAAGAAGTCATAGATAACAGTTGATTCTTTCACTCTTATGTTGCTTTTACTCTCCACTGTTTACTTTGTATTTATACTTTGCTTTGATAGTAGTAATGTTGTGCTTAGCAGAGTTCTCTTATCGTAGTTTGCTTGCAAGTGGCATATAGCTATAGTAGAAAAGTTAGATACCAAGGCGAATAAAAGCAGAAAGAAAAAATGTTTGAGTTCTTCATATTGGCTATTTGTGAGTTTCGATCTGTCTCTGCTGCATTGGTACGTTCATATACTCTGGGAGCACAGAAGAGAGCAATTAAGCTATGTATGCGCCAATGATGTTGGTTATAAACTCAGCCAAAACCGATGTGATGACCTCCTGAAAACAAAAAAAAAAAGAAAAAAAAATTATTATGTTTACCCCTCTCCCTTTTTTTCTGTTTCTTATTTTCTTTTTATTATTATTTCATATTTCGTACTGGAATAAAAGTTGGAAAAGCTGCAAAGCTGATAAGAGAAGGATGGTACAAGTGTTTTCTTAAGAAAATAACTTATCCTCAGGTTAAAGGGACTTTTCGGCAATGTACACCACAATTTCTTTGCTACATACACGTCCTTTCCAATCCTCATTACTATACATCCTTAGCTTATCTTCCAACTCTATTCTGATCCAACCCTATTATTACTCAACACTTTTACCTCTATCTCTATCCAACAGTATCTCAATTCAACCTTATTTCATTTGAATTTTATTTTTTTATCCAACCTTATTTCTGATTTAACCTTCCTTTTTATCTAATTTTATTCTTAACTTCAACTTTTATTTTATTCAACCTTATTTGTATTCCTTTGTCTTTTTGTATTTTCAAACCAGTATAAATACCTTATTTTTTTTGTCAATAAAATGACAGGTTATTCGAAGTTTTTAAATCTTCACAAAGCAGCCTTATACTCACATCTGCACCTCCATTGATTATTAAGATACCATCGTTAACCAGAATTTACTTTGATTATTTTATTTTACGATCTATTGAAAGATCTTGTCATTTCTCTTTTACTCATTTTTACGAACCATACTGACGATCTATTTGACAATTCATTTAACGATCCAAATTATACCTTAGGTATTTCCCTTAATGAAATCTACTAACAAAACATTTTCTTTTGTTTTCTACTTAGAAATATAAAGCTCTTTGCTACCTTTATCTTTCTTTTTACAACTCACTTACGGTTTTGGTGTTTAACCGAAATACACACCTGGTGCTCACTTTTAAAAGATGATCAAGGATCTCTTTATGACGTATAAAACGAAAATAACAGGATGCTAAGAATAAGCGAGACTGAAAAAAAGATCTTCTTTATTTCACAAATGATTGTTCTCTTTAAATATCTTTAGAAACGCATGCGGGTAAAAGTGGGTTGGAGTAGTTACTAATATCTTTTGTAAAATCCGTATGATCAGTAATAACATGTTAATCTTCTGTCTTTTGATATTCTGTGTCCGCTAGGGTCCCAGCAACAGATGAATAGATTATAAAGATGTTAGTGTAACCTGATCCATACAGTCATTATAGCTGATATGTTCACTGACAGTCTAGACTTGATGTTTTATCCACTGAATATAGTGATGTAATCATGTCAGATATGACAAATATAGTTATTTTTTATATATTATCAAACAAGCCTTAGCTTAATTTTAGAAAAGATAAACTAGGCAAAAAGAAAGAACAGTAAGTATATAAAAAGAATATATCTATTATAAAAGAACTATAAATTAGTAAAAAAAGAGATAGATACTAAAAATTGTACTATTGAATATTTTGGCTCTGGTAACATGCCTGGGGAGTCACTGATTTAATTTTGACACTTTTAGAAAAGATTCAGTGACTGCGAGCGCCGTATGGCACGAGCATGAACTTATAAGCAAAGTAGATACATTGTTGATTCGACTGAATATCAGAGTACTTATAAAAGCTGCAATTTGGCAATATTCTGTTAAAAGAAAGATAAAAATAGAAAAAAGTGTAATATATTATGGTAGATTTCTATATTGTTTGCAGCGACTTCTTAAGGAAAACCCTTTGCAAGAAGGATCTTTGCATATGCTGCATGTACGTGTTGACTTTTTAGGAACGTGTGTAGGACGAGTAATTACATAACTAATGGCTGAGCTTGACAGGTTTGCTGTTTTTGGAGCAAGTCTTCTAGGAACTGGTAGATTAGGATTATGTATAACTGGACTCGCTGCAAGTTGGACTGCAGGTAAGGAGAGTGGGTGTGTGAATAAACTGTGTGCTGCAGAAACTGGAACGAGAGGTGAAGGAGTATGTGCTGGCAAAATAGTATGAGCGCGCCCAGGTGATTGTAGCTGTTGACGCATAACTTCACATATGTCTCTGCTTAATTGAATACTGCTGGTTGCTGTTCTTCTTTCATTCCATATATTGAATTGCATCCTCAAGTGGTCAGGAGTCTTGTAGAATATATGTACACCATCAGCACTATCTCTGTTCCATGTTCGAGCAAGTTCTTTCCAATCCATATGATCTTGTGAGTTTTGGAAGTTGGCCATTAGGTTTCGGAAAAGACTGAATTCTTGTACAGTATGTACAGGAACTATTGCATAGATGGAATTTTGCTTCTTAGCAAGGTATGAGTATAGCTGTCCCTTTCGGTTGGCTGTCGATTTTCCAGAGATAATGAGATATGCACTGGTTTGCACTGAAAATCCCTCATCTAATTGCTGTACCGGATTGTCACTCTGATTATTGGCAAGAGTAATATTTAGTTCTTCTGCTATATCACTCGGGAAGAAAGTTATGCCAAATGTTTCATGGGGCGCATTCAATCTAAATCCATCCTGATATATTCCTGCTTGCTGAACGTTGTAAACATCCAGTCCAAGGTCTGCCCTTAGATCTTGAATTGTCTTAATCAACCATGGCTCGTAGTGGCCTTTATGTACACGGCCGTATCTGTTGACAGTACCAACCTTAAAAAGGATTGATATCCACATGTCAATATGCCTGTATGTATTTCTAAATATATGATTTTCAACTTACATCTATATTGTGACGTAGACGATAATCAGCAAGAACTGAGTCTGTCAAATGCGGCCCTGCACCAAAGGAAATAAACTTGCGGATAATATTTTGATGCACGCCTCCTTCTAAGGAATTAGTTCCACGGCTGCATCTATACAGTGGAAGATTGTTGTTATCCCGGCCAATGATAAAATAAAAGGAGAAGTTTGGCGGATCGGATACATGTCCAAGATGTATAGCTTTCAATACGTTTTCAGCTTGTTTTTCTGCTTCATTGTCAAATAATGGAAGTCCCGTTTTTGCACACAGAAGAGGACCATACTCTCGGAACAAATTCTCCACCACTGGGTATAATTCGTCAGCTGGAGGTACAACACGCCTGACCCTGCGAAATACCCACGAGGGTTTAGTGGACAACATGTAGTCCCAGCTAAGGTTCTTGGAATTAAGATATGCTTCCACCAACTGACGATCCTCTTGGTTGACTACAAAGATAGCATCGCGCAGGCGACGAAAGAATTCTTTTGCCAAGCCATGTCGTCTTGATATCTTAATCATATCCATTAGATGGAATACGTCTTTTAATATCCTAGGGTTTCCCCTGACAGATGGCTCGATTGATTCCTCCATTTTGTTACCGTCAGTCTCTTCCATAGGACGGCGAAGAGACGGTAAGACATCTTCCAAAAACTGTCTATCGCCTTGTACATTATCCGTAAAAAAAATTTCTGGGGCTTCATGCCCATATGCACTGTATGATTGAATCATCTGCCGGAAAGATGCTTTGAGGTGCGACGGTGATTTGGTGGGGACGAGCATCTGCATCCGGATCTCTTCATATTCGTTGCATACAGTGTAAAGTGCAGTAAAGATAGGCGCACTTTCAATCTTTGCCATATGCTTAATGATCTTGAAGGAATGGTCGCCTTTCAGAATTTTTCCACCAATTTGCATCATTTGTTTATCAATCAATGGCCGTATTTCATCCATGATTCTAGTGTACACTTGACGCAAATACGCTGATGATGGAACATAGCCAGCATATCCTTGCATATCACTGAAACTGGAAAAATTGGCAGGTCGAGCATGGCACAAGAAATCACCAATTGTAGGTTGGCTTCTACGTAGCTTTAAAGTATTCAGATATTGCAGTTCAACTCTGTCATGGCGGAGCATATGTAGCTCTTGTAGAGCATGGCGAAATCGTTCAATTCCCATGCCTTTCTGAATGCAAGTCCGTAGCAAATCCCTGACTCTTTTTGATACTGCGCATTGATACGTAAGATACGCTGGGAACTCAGCAGCTAAATGACCGGAAAGTTGCTTCATAATACGTTCATTATAGGAAGCTAACGTTATACGGCAAGTGGAACTGCTGCACTGATAGCGTACGCCCATAATATAGAAACAGCTGGTTGTCAACATAGGCAAATTAGTGTCAAAAGACCTTTCCTACACAATAACACATTTATACATACCTGTCTATATCCACCACACGACGTGCATAAGGATCACTATTATAAGACTTAACATATAATTTACTATTGCATGTCGGGCAGTTTAACTCCTCGACTAGGTGATGAGGCAACCAGAGAAAGACTCGAGGATAATAGAGTACAGCAGGATCGATAATGTTACTTTTCATAGCAAAAAACGGTTCTGGCAGATTAACCCAGAAAGTACCACGGTTATATTCCTCTGGACATGTTCTCTGGCTTATTCGGGCTTGCAATGAAATGAAATATTGCTGTAGTATTCCACTAGGAGCTTCTGTATAGCTCTGGTCATCATCAACAATATTCTCATCATCATAAGTTGATGGCTCTTTGAATATGTTGTTTCTAGAGAAGCTATCTTCATCACCAAATTCTTCGATATTAGGGCTACTGTGCTGCATGTCAAGGTTATTGCCCATTGAAGAACCACGCTGGGTTTCAGATGCTATATCATGGACTTTATCCATATTCTCCATATCTGATCCTGATACCTCCATACTCTATTTGATGAGTTAATTTTCCAACCGTGTAAGTTATTAAGGGGTAGAACCTCTGTATCAAAGTGATTGGATTGAAATTCAGTGGCATTGCTATTCCTAGAATGGATCAAAGCATTAGATGACTCCGCTGTCTCATAGATTACAGGTGAATAGAAGTTTAGTATCCTTTGGCTACCCAATGCCTGCTGGCACCTTTTTGCAGGACGTCCGGCATGATAATTTGGCTTGTTTCTTTGTCCTGATGGTCTTCCTCTTTTCATTTTAAAAAGCTTTCCTTTTTGCAATATAGGTTTACGGAGAAGCAACTGTGAAGCGTGGTACTTGTCTAACTAAGATATCAAGATATACCAGGGCCCTCTTTCTTTTTATTTGTCTAGTTCACACCCAGATTATAGAGCCGCAGGGATTATATGCGAAAATTATTGGGTAAGCAGGAAGCCAAAACGATTATATTGAATGATTACTGGCTCTCCAGAGGATTATATTAATTTCTCATTGGACCGGAGTGTCCCCAGACACTTCAAGCCCACCCAGAAAATTAGCAATAAACTAAGACATACTGTTTCACTTCCTATCTGTTCTTTAAATTGCAATCCACAATGAATATTTTGCTCATACAACTCAAGTACTCCGACATATCTTCTAATGTACACAACATTTGATTGGAATTTTGTGCACTTATGAATTTACGCCATGAATACTCCCCACATTTTCTGGTGATTTGTGCAGACATTTCACATACTTAATATTGCTTTAGAAGATATGATCTAGATTATAGAACATGTGCTTCCTCATTGGTCCAGTGGTTAGGATTCCTCGCTTTCACCGAGGCGGCCGGGGTTCGATTCCCCGATGGGGAAAATATTTTGATTTTTTACTTTCGCGCGAAAACAACCTATATTTTTGAATACATCGTCGTAAAGTGCTCTTCAAGAGGTATCTTTTGCTACAAGTCTCAGCAAAAACCGTTCACTTTTGGTCAAACGATCTCGGAATCTTGACTTGCGGCGATCTAAACTACCTGTTTTTTACTCAACTTGACAGCCATAATTTTAATTATTTTTATATCGCAACATCAACAACACCATAAGTGAAGTTTCGTCAGCAATCTCAGCAGCACCTGTTTCCCGGATCTCACGCTTTTACAACTACTTTGGCACTTTTTCACATTTCGAAATTTCGAAACAACTCACTTAGGAACAAAAAGTTTTTTTTTTTTTCTTTTTCGGAGCTCGAGCACGATGGATACTGGCCCTCGCGAGACATACGCATACATCGATTCGGTGTAGTATCAATGCCCCTTGTGTCCAGCAATCCATTTCACAAGCCGTGCCTTGGTGCTACACTGTACTAAATCACACAAATTCAAATTGACAGTTATTTGGCGATGCTATGACTGCACAGACACTTTCCGTTCCCGTGACAAGTTTGTAAAACACAAGTGTATACAAACTTATATTGAAGATCAACATATACGCGTCCCACCCAACGTTGGCCCAGGACCGGATGGCTGCACTATTGATGATTACAACTTTACAAGCAGGACAAAACAATTCATTTGTCCACAATGCAACTCACAGTACGTCGACATTGGTGCGTTACAACGCCACTATCACCAATCCCATAAGCGACACTTGCGCCCAATTTGGCAATGTCCCACTGCTTGTGGATATGCAACCATTGATCGTCATACTGTTGCCCAGCATTGTAAATATGAATGCGACAATACCTCTGAGCTGTCAGATCTTGAAGGATCAGGCCTATGTATTGGATGTGGTAGAAGTTTTCCTCCACAGGATCTGGCTAACCATCAATTAACTCATCCTGGACTCAATGATGTATTAGCAACTACATGGAATCTTCCTTTTGTCAACGATCATCTAGCAACGCTTAAAACCATCATTGGTCTTGTTGGATGGGATATTGATACGATTACCGATCAATTACGAGAGCGGCGAATTTGGAAACATCCCAATGTAATACGTACAACGGTTCAACAACTAAAAGACTCTCGCTTTTTTACCTTGGCTACCACTATTACTACCAACCTGCGCCCTACCACAGCAGTGGATAAATCTGATTACGACGATGCTGCTGACCACTTATCTTTTGCTGCAGTTTTCAACGTTCCAGAGTATTTGTGTTTTCTGACTATTGCTCATACCGAAGTAGAAACGCTTAGGACGCAGTGATCGATTATAACGCGCAGTAACAAACGCATGCCTGAGGCTGCAGAAGCCTGTGGAAAGGCTCTCTGTGAAAATAGCAATCCAAGCTTTTGAGCATTAGCGAAGGAAGAGGACTAGAAAGATGACTATGAGCATCTTTGTAACAAGAACACCAACGAACGCATCATTAGCAAAGCCGTGCTGAACCTGTAACTTAGAACAACACGTTTACAACTTTGTCTCAATATTTGTACTATAATTTATATTGATGAATAAAGACATTTGGAATGCAACAAATTGCAAGGTAGCGAAGCAGCAGGCATTAACCAAAAAATAAAATAGAGCCCCCTTTTCCTTGTATTTGTGTCGAATCGATTGCAAAAAGCTCATACACAGTTGCAATCCAGGACATATGAAATATATTGGATACGATTACCTCTGCAAACACAAATGATCTTTGTAAAGGAATTGGATTGCGGTAAAGTATCACTTTGGGGAATTTTTCGTCGGGTTCGTCGGGTCATCTTTAGCTAACGACGAACCTGACGAACCCGACGTAAATTTCCCACAGTGTATCTGAATGCATTGGTATCCTGGTGAAAGGAAGGATTAATTGACTATGGGTACATCGGTCTCGTACCGTTGCCGATCATTTCAATAACAAATGTAGTTGCTACAGCAGTACGATCTGATAAATTGCCTAGCAATGCATAGACCCTGAGGTAGCAAGATCCGTTTTGTAAAAGAAAAAATAAACACAAAAAAAGGAAAGAAACGAATCAATACAATGCTTGTATTCAAGTCAGCAATTATAGATTAAATAGAGAGGAGCATTTCAAACATCTACTATGACGGTGCCACGTAAGAATTACGTCTTTGAGAGAGTATAAAGGAGTAGATTGTCCATTCTTTTTTCTCTTGCTTTTACAGTTTTCATGCCAGCTTGAAATTGTTAGATACCTTTTAGCTACAATTTTACTATATGCTTGTATCCCATCAAAGAAACATTACCATCTTTATTCGGCTTCATCATTTCATTATTTTGTTTAATTGAAAATCTACCGTTGTACGACCGAAACTGATCCAGCTTTTTCACGATTTCTATGCTTATTTTCTTTTTCCCTTAAGAAAAATAGGAATAGCGTTTGGCGTATTAGTGGTTGCGATTTATATTGGCTTCATATACCGCTACATATGCAGCAGGTGAAATAATGGTTGATCTTGGTATCGCTTTAACGTTAGACAAGCATTCAGATTACGTTTGGATTCTCTGCTGAAATTGAAACGGATTATAAACGGTCAGATCTAATAACTCCATCGAGCGTTTATGTGGTTTTATTTATCTATGCTTTTAATTGCAAACGGTTCTTTTCTTTCATTGTTTGTTCATTCCATTTTTACTTTTTATCATGATATATTTATCCAATAACAAAGTATAGCATGGATATTGTTAAATAATTGTTCACTATTAGTAGTGATGTTTACGAAAAATTCACATATAAAACATGGCATTCTTATTCCAGCAAGCAGCCGTCGTTAACTAGATGCTTACAATAAGTTTTGAGGCTCTGCTTTTATTTAACACGCAAATCAAAGAAAAGAAAGAAAGAAAGGGATAATCCCAGTATCCAAACTTGGATCGGTAGCCTAGTGTAGCAATAGTCCCTTTCAAAAGCTCTCGGTATTTATTCGTACGAAATCTTCTTTGGTATGTCTGATTTTCTATGCTTTAGCGTTGAGTACCTTTGTTTAATCGATAAATGCTTAAAGCTTTTTTCCCGGTCGATTTGCATGCCTACTTTGTAAACGCATAATGTAGACATTGTAAATTCATATCATAACATAAATTTATATCATAACAATAAAGATTAAACGAAACGATTAAAACAGAAAGACTAAAGACTGTTAACGTTGCAAGGAAACACAAATACTGTGGAACGTTGAAAACTGCAACTGTGTCATTCTATATGATATTCCAAAAATTCATCGATGATGTACTATCAGCAAATCCGCAACTAATCGTATCGGTTGCTAATCCCATTTGATTCAACGATCTTTTAAACATAACATCGCTAATTCGGTCAATGACGAGCGACAATGAAGTGCAGACAGCTCCGTTGTTTAACTGTAATAACATCATTTTGTACGAGTGAACCGAGGGAGCAACTGTGATGTGAACGAATGAGCGCAAGTTACGTATATAGATAGGTTGCCTTGCTCTCTGGTGATACGAAACATAAACAAATATGTCGGCGCTTATAGTTTAGTTTCAGCAAGTGCACGGACAGTAACAGAGTTGTCATGCAGAACAAAAAGTTCATATAACACTGCTTTATCGATTCTTTCCCTTTACACATGATAAATACGTCTTTTACTGCTTTTCTATGTTTTCCCTTGTTGTGATCAAACGCGCTCTGAGATTAAAAACGCGGTGACGCGATCAGAAAAAAGGAAAAGGAAGGAAAAACAGCACTTACTTTCTCTTATTGCTTTTCTTCTCGTTTTTTCTTATTTTTTTCTTTTCGTGCAGAGAATGGTAAGTTTGTAATGCAACATGTAAACAGTTAAATCTGAGTAAAAGTACGTAAACCTGTGTAGCAGGTTTGGTACTTTGATCGGTGTGATTCGCATTGTTACTTTCCGTGATCTGAATTGGTACATGGCTGCGGTAAGGCGTGATTGGGGTTGGGCATGTCCTTCAAAAGTAAGTTCCTTTAATTCAAACCGCAAAACAAATCAATCTAACATCAAAAATATACACAAACACGTGTAGGTGACGGTTTGGTCCTTGGATCGGTGCGATTCGCATTGTTACTTTCCGTGATCTGAATTAGTACATGGCTGCGGTAAGGCGTGATTGGGGTTGGGCATGCCCTTCAAAAGTAAGTCCCTGACGTGCTTGGAAATCCGTTGGTTTGGACTTTCGCCCTATGAAGGTTCAGTAATGGACTGCACCACTTGTTTTTTTGTGGGGTAAGACTGTCCATCGACTGAACCATAAATAGACTGAAAGGGAACAGATCAAGACGGTTGTCGGCATTGGAAACGGAAATTGAACATGGAAGCCCACTGCCAACCGCATTAAGACGGCTGCTTGGCTATGAAGGTTCATAAGGGGGAGCAATCCATATCGCATAAGGCTTTCTGCATTGGGATCTGGTGTTTGTTGCTTGGTCGGGGCTGCAGGGCTCTTGACGACTTGTTTCCAAGAGCTATCGGTCAGACGGCTGTCCGACTAAACACGCATTAGTGAAGATGAGGACTGCTGCCGATCCAAGGACTGAACCGTGGTGTATACAGGAATCATGCAAAAGGTATTCTCTATATAGCACATTTTTGCTATGACAATACTGATTGTATGTTTTGTTTATATAGCAGTTGATGCAACAACAGCATTGCGGAATCTGTTCTCTCCTCGAAAGGGCGGCATATCGGCTATGGTTTACATTTTCTGATTTCCATGCCAGGGTTGCGGCAATAGTAGTGTTAGACTAAATAAAAGGTAAAGTACAACTTGTTAGTTAGTACGATTGTAAGATATAATATTCCACTATGCTTTTCGTTGTCTATTTACAGTAAATGTGTTTGTGATTATGAGAAACATAAGATTGGACAGCTGTGTGTATTAATCGACGTTCATAAAAAGTGCCAGCATTGTAGAGCATGTCCCATATACGAATTCTAACATTGTAACGTTTTTTCTTTTGACCTAACGAATATTAAAGACGAAACCACCTTATCCTTAGATACTTTATATGCGTATCCAGTTAACATATGTAGCATGTGCACGTCTGAAATTGTACTGGATATAAGCGTTCAGACGAATAAAGCAGATCCAAGAATTCAGAGATTTGGGACGTTTGCTAGGAAAAAGGATGTCAATCATAACTTGACTTGAAAAGAAGTATCCGAGATTCCAAAGAGACTGGTATCACTCAAGGTTATGGTACGCCCAATGTGTTTGACAGCAGTGACAACCTGTGCTGATGGATCGGCCGTATCTCGGTAGATGCGACGCTTCAGATGTTCATAACCGCCAGATAGATAAGTGAGGATGTGATGGTCTGTATAGTCTCTCCGAGGAAAATCGATGGGGTCTGAATTGTCAGGGTGCCGATAGCGCTGTTCAAGTAGTGTGCTGATTTCAGCACGAACCATATGCCGCACTGCAGGGTCTTTAGAGTTCAATAAGCCAATAGTATGAACCAGCTGAGTGCTGGCAGCCCAGTCTTTTGGATCGTAGAATCCAAGACCTCCTTTGTCCACAGGAAGATGAAAGATAGCAAGACTTGCGCTAGGAGGAAACTTTACATATCGCCTAATTGCATTGCGAAGAGCTTGGCCAAGCTCCTTAGCCTGATGATTGCCCAGCCCGTTTAAGCGGATGAAATAATCAAGCTGTGGGAGAACAAAGGTCTTCAGAGCGTGGTGTTTCTGGAAAATGCGTAGGCCCGAGTCAGCGACCTTGCCAGCTTGTGTCTTGATATCCAAAAGCAATTCCCGGAAGCTCCGATAAATGCCGTTACGTTGCTGGCCCACTGAGTTTCCAAGATATTTCCAGTCGTCCAGCAAGCTGATGCGAGGGATTTGAGTGCCACAATACTGTAGTTACATATTGGTATCCTCACGCCGACGCATATCACCCTTTGGCAGTGTAGCTGAGAAACAAGTTTTTTGTGCATTAATTGTTACGCCAGTGGCCTGTGCAAAAGCAACAACAGTATTATGCAGTTGACGAAAGTGGGCTGGATCATGTGAAAAAATTGTCAAATCATTGGCGAGCAGTAAATGGTTGTGCTGGTGTTGTTGTGTTGAAGGTTGAAGTCGGTTAAGGCGATGGGATAGCACCAGAACACATAGCGTAAAGATCATGGGGGAGGCCGGGTCCCCTTGTTTGGTTCCACGTTTCAAATCAATGATGTCGGATGATCCTTGGATTGAGTGAATCCAGCAGCCGAGAGAGTCATACATGCTCATAATGATCTGTATAGAGCGTGCGGAAAGTCCACTATACGCCAGCGCCTCTTGAATGCGAGTATGTGTAATGCTATCGAATGCGTCTTTTAGATCATATGAGCAGATATATAGTGGCAGTTTCTTGCGACGAGATTTGCGAATAACGGCATGTAGATAATAGTCATGCTCGATGCATCCAGGTGTTGGCATAAAACCTTTTTGGTTATGTGGGATAGAATCTTCCAATACATTACGCAGTAGGCGGTCGAGAGCAGCAGAGTAGAGTTTAGCGGCAGAATTTTGTAAACGCAATGGGTCGCCAATTAGATGCGCACGTTGGGTCATCTTTTTTGTAGAGGAGAATCGTACGTGAGAGCTTCCAGTGGCGTGGAATCCATGCTAAGGTATAGCATCGTTGAAAGATGCAGAGAAGCCAGTAGCGAAGACAAGGAAATAAAAGCCAGGTCTTGTAAGGAATACCATCAAACCCAGGAGAAGAAGTCTTGTTGAACCGCTTAAAAACAGTATTCATAAGGTCTGAGGTAATTGTACCAAGATTTAACCCAGAGGTAGGAGGAGTCCATTGAGGCTGTGTTGGAGAGACTGAGGGCAAGCCATACCGTTGATTAAAATGCTCGTATAGAGTGGCTGGAGCAATAGAGCAAGATTGTCGTTCCTTTGGATTGACGAGGTTGTCGTAGGTGATCTTGGGGCGGTGGCGATACTGGTGGAAGAGTGTATTGGCCGCTCGACTGTCACGGATACGACTGCGTTCGCGAAGTAAACGACGTCGATCACCACTAGACATAGTAGTATCACGTAGCTGTTCAGTAATGGCTGCTTCGTCATCCATCTGTTGAAGTCCATCAGGACTAGTACGCTGCGTGGGTCGGGTGTACTCTGCGACAAGTAGATACAGTTTGTCATGGAAAATGTTGTTTTTCTGTTCTACCGTTGCGGGATCGTCGTTTTCTGTAACCAAACACTGGTTCACTAGTTCCTGAATGGCAGCTTCAAATGCACGTCGGGCATTTTGGTTTTTAAACAAAGGCACCCGAAGGTAAGGTCGAGATGATCGTGTGGACATTAACTGCTCAATACTAGGATAAGCACGAGGCGAAGTAGGCCGCCAAGGGTTGGGATGTGAAGCAGGATCAACATCCATAGCAGAGATAGAAGCTGAATGGTGTTGCCGCTGTTGTTGTCGGCGTTGAGTATCTGCTGCAAGTGACTCCAGAAAGGTTTCATCAAAGTCTAGGTCAAGATCCACTGAGGTAGAGCGTCCTCGTTGCTGCATGATATTAGCTGTAGTGGGTTCATATGATTGTGCAGATATAGACCTAGAGCGCAAGCGCGAGGGAGATGTTGTATTTTGAGGGATTTGGTCTGTCTTGGTAGCCCGTTGTTCTATTTGTTCGTTACATGATATTCTATTCAATGCATCATCTGATCCATTATTCCATCCTTCATCTGATCTACGATCCAATCTTTTATCAAATTCGCCAGTCAATCTTTCGTCCAATCCTTCATCCAATCCTTTATCCATTGCGCCATTCGAGCCTCCATCTAGTCCACCACCTATGCTGTTGTCCATTTCGCCATTAAATCCGTTGTCCGAATTTCCTTCCACATTGTTATCCAGTTGTCCATCTAATTCATCATTCAGACCGCTATTTGGATCCATGTTCACTTTTGCGCTCAAGGCTCTTTCTGATCTGCTTTCTATCCTATCCTCCAGTTCTAAGACAAGGGGATCGTCATTGAGAGAAGATTCAGAGAGTGTAATGGAAGAAGGAGTGCAAGTAGCCTGAGGCTGGTCAATGGTACTGAGAAAATCTAGTACATGAGAGGCCGTTTTTGGGGAAAGGGGCGGATGGGGATCACCAACGGTGTCCTCATCATCGTCTTCTTCATTTTGCAAGTGTCTATCGGTTAGGCGGCGTTGATATACATGGAGTTGGTGTGGTGATGATATAGAGTCAAATCGGCGACGGTAAGAGAGTTCGCGATCAGGTTGAGGAGAGCGGCATGTCATATTACGTTTACCCAGAATGGGTCCCAATGACGGAGACACAGTGGGGTCGTGTTGTTGAGGTGCAAGAGAAGGCGACTGCGTAGGGGTCTTATATGTAGAATTGTGATGAATGCTATCAGCGAGTGATAAATGGTCAACGGCATCATCATAATCAGATTCATCCACTGCTGTGGTAGGGCGCAGGTTGGTAGTAATAGTGGTAGCCAAGGTAAAAAAGCGAGAGTCTTTTAGTTGTTGAACCGTTGTACGTATTACATTGGGATGTTTCCAAATTCGCCGCTCTCGTAATTGATCGGTAATCGTATCAATATCCCATCCAACAAGACCAATGATGGTTTTAAGCGTTGCTAGATGATCGTTGACAAAAGGAAGATTCCATGTAGTTGCTAATACATCATTGAGTCCAGGATGAGTTAATTGATGGTTAGCCAGATCCTGTGGAGGAAAACTTCTACCACATCCAATACATAGGCCTGATGTCATATTTGACATAACATAAGTATCATACATACTTCTTCCACTAAGTCTAAACGATCTTTATATGAGTTTATCATACCATCGGCACTACATCCACAGATAAGAACCTGCATCAGCCAGACATCTACTTAAGGATTGTTATAATCTGAGATACTAGGACACTCTGCTATGATCTTAAGGTACCCCGGCATATCCTATCTCATGATTGTGCGACAAGACAATTACGATGACGACGATCTTAGCAATAGACACAGTGATTAATAAGCGTCCCTGATTCATGCATTAGATGACCGCTATTCAGACTCAGCTATATGACAGCTTCTCTGACAAAAGATGAATAATCATTCATTGTCATCAATCTACCATGAACAGTCAGTGCTTACGCATCTTCTGATTACTAAGACATTTAACTAAGCATGCAAAGGGTATAAATACTGCTGGTAGACAATTGTAATCAAGATATCCATTGACTTTTGAATAAACCTCCGCCAAGAGTCTCAAAGTATTTACTGCCGTTTTCTCTTACTAATTCTTCATTTTTTACTTTGAATACTCTACCCATGTCTACCAACAACTCTACTGAATCTCCTGCTATGGTCCCTACCGAGGTTATTACTCCTACTGAGGAAATCGTTCTGGAATCTATTAATGGTTCTTCTGTTCTGTCTGAACTGATGGAGGATGTTGTAATGTCTTCTGAGGAAGAGAATGCAACGGAAATTCTGGACAATGAAGCTGCCATTGAAACTTTACCTGCGGCCAAAGATACATCCTTTTCTAAACATGCAAATACCAAAACGCGAATCCTTTCCATGATTTCTCACTACAGAAAAAAAGTTGGACAAGCTAATCATGGATTATCAAGAAGCCCTACCTGCCGGCAGTCCTGACCAATTGAAAGTTATCCATCATGACATTGTCAAGACCAAAACTGTCCTGAATACATTCCGTGATGTATATAATCAAGAATACCAGGAAAAAACATCTGCGGTTGCTTCCAACTAAAGATCTCAAAACCCCTCTAGCGCATCTACCGCTACTTCTACTGCTCCTCGCATTTCTTACCGAGACATACCTGTTTTCCAAATTAGCGGTTCCCCTATTTGGAAGCCTGGAAAAGAGATTTTCGATTCTGTTGAACACTTCCTGCGTACCTTCCAGAAGGTTCTTCAAGCTCTAGACGCAGATCTTGACCGCGACTGGGAAAAATGGCTTGCTGTAGCTATTCACCATGATCATGATGCATGGTTCGAGAACCGTTTGGCCAAGCGCAATCTTACCTGGGCCGCAGCACGCAAGCTCTTTCTACAACGGTTTGAGTCTCCTGACCGCATGATTGCCATGGCCACCAAGGCATATTCCATGGTAATGGAACGTCAAGAATCAGTCCTTGATTACAGCACTCGTTTCCAGAAAGCCTATCATGAAGGTGGCATCGTTGATAACGAAGGCCTTGCTTTACGTTTTCTGGTCTCTCTGCTTCCACACGTCCGCGAAAACGTACAGGTTGCTTGGCATGGTCGGCATGGCAAAAAGCTCCCTCAAAGTGTTGAGGAAGTACTCGAAGTTGCTCTGGCTGTGTCTGTCCAAAAACGGGCTCATCATCAAACTTCGGATGATTCCTCGTCTCGCCCTGTCACTCGTCGACGTCTGAACAATGCCTGGCCTGCATCTTCATCTTCTTCTGTTGCCAAGGGTCAAAAACATACTGCTATCGGATGTGCTTACCATGGCCCAAAGGCACACCATTCCACCAATGAATGTAAGAAGAAACCTGAAACTCTCAGTACACCAACTAAACGTGACAACAACTGCACGTACTGTGGCCGCGTGTATACAACTGGCCATCATTGCCAAGAATACCGAGACGCCAAAGCAAGAAAGGCAAACCAGGCAGCAAACCCATTACGATTAAACGCAGTCTCCCGTACCACTACGTCAGTGTCACCTGCTACCACCAACCATCCTGCTGACGATGTAGTGGACAACCTAGCAAGTTCCATGGATGATTTGGAATTTGAATCTATGCGTACGTATCACTGTTATGGGCTAAACAGTCTACCAAATCAAAACCCTTACTCACTTTATACTCCTATCACTATACAGGATGAGCGTCTACAAGGATTGGTAGATACAGGGGCGGAATTTTCAGCCATTAGTTTAGTATGGTTAAACAACAATAAAAAGTCCTGGGAAATTCTTCCTGCTAAAGGACAAATACATTTCGCTGGCCATGGTCATGATACTTCACGTATAGGCGTCACTAAGCCTTTAAAAATTCAGTATAATAATCGTACCATCACACACTCTTTCGAAGTGATGAAACTGCAAGAAGGAACTGATTTAGTTTTGGGATTTGATATCATGCCAAAACTAGGAATTGCTCTGACGGGTGTCGCAGTAAAGTGGGATGATCAGGAACCTACTTCCACTAACACTGAACAAACTGACACACCAAAGCCCAATGATTCTCCTGCTGGGACTCCAGAGATGCACGAAAACTTTTTGAAAGCCATTCAACCTTTCATTAACGCAAACATAAACATTCCTAAAACTTCCTTCTGCACGGTGCCTGAGTCAATTGTACATTTACCCACCAAAGAAGGCACTTCCACCTACCAACGAAAGTACCCCATTCCATTCAAACTACAACCTGTCATTGATGAAGCCGTTGCCACTTGGTTAGCTGATGGTACAATTGTACGCGCACCTGTCAATACTTCATGGAATAGTCCATTGACGCTGGCAGACAAAAAGGATGTTCATGGTAACAAAACTGGCAAAAGACCGTGTCTCGATCCACGTCATATCAACCGCCTTCTACCTGACGACAAATATCCTTTGCCTTTGATTCGTGACATCTTCCATTCGCTTAAAGGATCTACTGTGTTTACCACACTCGATCTGAAAAGCGCATTCCACCGCTTCAAAATCCATGAGGATGACCAACATAAAACAGCCTTCACTCATAACGGTTTACAATATATGTTTCAAGGATGTCCCTTCGGTCTTAAACCTCTATCTGCCAAATTTCAGCGTGTTATGTCCCTTATCTTCCAAGACATGCCATATGTGCAAACGTTTGTGGACGACGTTGTTATACACTCTGCTACCATGTCTGATCACCTCGTACATGTGCAGACTGTCATGCAAAAACTCACCGACGTCAATCTCATCCTAAACCCACTTAAATGTCACTTCGCACAAAAATCTGTCTTTTTATTGGGATTCTCCATCTCTGCTGCTGGCATTTCTCTGGATAAAAGAAAACTTACCAACGTACAAGACTGGCCTTTGCCTACCACCGGAAAAGACATCCAAAGCTTTCTGGGTGTTATCAACTATTTCCGTGAGCATATACCTAAGGTGTCGCATATTACTGCACCTCTAGACGCTCTACGTAATGCCAATCTTCTGGGCGATCTCTGGACCCCTATGCACACCAAAAACTTTAACCTGCTTAAACAAATTCTTCTTACAAATCCACTGCTGCATTACCCAGACCTCTCAAAGCCTTTCTACGTTGCTACGGATGCCTCCAATCATGGAATCGGTGCTGTCCTTTACCAGATGCTTGATAACAAGGTCTGCCACATTGGATTCATGGCACGTTCGCTTACCAAATCAGAACGCAACTACAGCACAACCAAACGGGAACTGCTCGCCATTGTCTTCGCCTTGCACAAATTCCACAAATACCTTTGGGGCAACCCCTTTATCCTGTATACGGATCATAAGGCCTTAACCTACATCCACACACAGAAAATAGCCAATCCCATGATGATTAACTGGCTCGACACCCTTCTTGATTACACGTTCACTGTCGTGCATTTACCTGGTCTTGATAACATTCTCCCGGATCACCTTTCACGCTTGTTTTCCCCAGAAAACACGCTGGAGGGGGGTAACATGGCATATAAACCATCTGACACTACTAACCCCAAAACGGATGCACCGGAATATGACTCCAAAGACCCAAATCAACGTGTTTTCAGAATTGCAAAAAACGTAAAACAAGATATGATGACACCTCCCGACGACGAACGCAAAGCATTATTAGAACAAGCACATCTGTTTGGTGGCCATGAAGGCGCCGAGCATATCGTCCGACATCTGCACGCTGACGGTATTCATTGGAGTAACATGCTCCACGATGCTGTTGAGTATGTCAAATCATGTCACGATTGTCAAAAGTTCAATATTGCACGCAAAGGTTATCATCCTCTTCGTCCCATCTACGCCTACCTCCCTGGTGACCATTGGGCTGTAGACCTGGCTGGTCCATTCAAAACATCTGATTCTGGTAACCATTACCTATTAATCATGGTTGACGTATGCACTCGCTTCTGTATACTACGTGCTCTACCAAACAAACAATCAGATACTCTTGTTAAAATATTCGTTCAAGTTTTTTGCGACTTTGGACTACCGCGTATCATTCAGTCTGACAATGGTACTGAGTTCAAAAATACCTTCATGCGGAAATTCACCGAAAGTACCGGTATTGACCATCGCCTCATCACACCCTATCACCCTCGTGCAAATGGTCTAGCTGAGCGTTGGGTACAGTCTGCCGTTCAAGTCATACGTAAAAAAGTACAAGGTGCTGGAAAGGATTGGGACTATTATGTACCTAGTGTTCAGTTAGCACTGAATAACAGAGTCTCCAAACGCCTGAACACTCCACCCTTCTCGCTTATGTTCGCACGCAAACTGAATGACTTCAAGGACTACCGCGATGACAAAACGACACCATCAAAACCGTTAACTTATGACGAGCTCATTCAACGAATTGAACACATGGCTGACATCGTTTTCCCCGCATTAAAAGAAAGAACAGAGCTGCATAATCAAACGGAAAAGAAAAAGTTTGACACCAAACACGTTTTAATTGATATACCTGAAGGAAGTCACGTAATGGTAAAAAATCCCACGCGCTCTGGAAAACTCGCTCCTGCTTATGAAGGACCTTACACCGTTTTACGCCGCACACAAGGAGGCTCATATGTCCTCCAAGATGAAACCGGCACTCTCATGGCTCGCGACTACACACCGTCAGAACTCAAACTCATTTCTCAAGACGATATTGTACCCGCTGATGAACTCTATGAAGTTCAAGCCATTATCGGTCATAAAGGTACACCAGGAAAACGTGAATATTTAGTACGCTGGAAAGGTTATAGCAAAGACGATGATAGCTGGCTAACACCTGACAAATTCACTGACCCAGCATTCATTGATCAATACTGGACACGACTAGGAGAAAAAACAGAAAATACCTATGAAGTCAACGCAGCAAATGAGTCTCACAGTNTAGCTGGCTAACACCTGACAAATTCACTGACCTAGCATTCATTGATCAATACTGGACACGACTAGAAAAAAAACAGAAAATACCTATGAAGTCAACACAGCAAATGAGTCTCACAGCAAAGCTAACATCAACACTAGGTCTAAGCGTAAGAATACTAGTATAGCTGATAATGCTACTGCTTCAGTGAATTCAAAACCACTTTCACACACTCAACCTGCAACACCTCATCCTCACAACAAACGTTTACGAAAGAACTAAGTTGTTCACACTGGTTTTCAACCTGGAGGGGGGTAATGTCATATTTGACATAACATAAGTATCATACATACTTCTTCCACTAAGTCTAAACGATCTTTATATGAGTTTATCATACCATCGGCACTACATCCACAGATAAGAACCTGCATCAGCCAGACATCTACTTAAGGATTGTTATAATCTGAGATACTAGGACACTCTGCTATGATCTTAAGGTACCCCGGCATATCCTATCTCATGATTGTGCGACAAGACAATTACGATGACGACGATCTTAGCAATAGACACAGTGATTAATAAGCGTCCCTGATTCATGCATTAGATGACCGCTATTCAGACTCAGCTATATGACAGCTTCTCTGACAAAAGATGAATAATCATTCATTGTCATCAATCTACCATGAACAGTCAGTGCTTACGCATCTTCTGATTACTAAGACATTTAACTAAGCATGCAAAGGGTATAAATACTGCTGGTAGACAATTGTAATCAAGATATCCATTGACTTTTGAATAAACCTCCGCCAAGAGTCTCAAAGTATTTACTGCCGTTTTCTCTTACTAATTCTTCATTTGATCCTTCAAGATCTGACAGCTCAGAGGTATTGTCGCATTCATATTTACAATGCTGGGCAACAGTATGACGATCAATGGTTGCATATCCACAAGCAGTGGGACATTGCCAAATTGGGCGCAAGTGTCGCTTATGGGATTGGTGATAGTGGCGTTGTAACGCACCAATGTCGACGTACTGTGAGTTGCATTGTGGACAAATGAATTGTTTTGTCCTGCTTGTAAAGTTGTAATCATCAATAGTGCAGCCATCCGGTCCTGGGCCAACGTTGGGTGGGACGCGTATATGTTGATCTTCAATATAAGTTTGTATACACTTGTGTTTTACAAACTTGTCACGGGAACGGAAAGTGTCTGTGCAGTCATAGCATCGCCAAATAACTGTCAATTTGAATTTGTGTGATTTAGTACAGTGTAGCACCAAGGCACGGCTTGTGAAATGGATTGCTGGACACAAGGGGCATTGATACTACACCGAATCGATGTATGCGTATGTCTCGCGAGGGCCAGTATCCATCGTGCTCGAGCTCCGAAAAAGAAAAAAAAAAAAACTTTTTGTTCCTAAGTGAGTTGTTTCGAAATTTCGAAATGTGAAAAAGTGCCAAAGTAGTTGTAAAAGCGTGAGATCCGGGAAACAGGTGCTGCTGAGATTGCTGACGAAACTTCACTTATGGTGTTGTTGATGTTGCGATATAAAAATAATTAAAATTATGGCTGTCAAGTTGAGTAAAAAACAGGTAGTTTAGATCGCCGCAAGTCAAGATTCCGAGATCGTTTGACCAAAAGTGAACGGTTTTTGCTGAGACTTGTAGCAAAAGATACCTCTTGAAGAGCACTTTACGACGATGTATTCAAAAATATAGGTTGTTTTCGCGCGAAAGTAAAAAATCAAAATATTTTCCCCATCGGGGAATCGAACCCCGGCCGCCTCGGTGAAAGCGAGGAATCCTAACCACTGGACCAATGAGGAAGCACATGTTTGACACGGTGTATAGCGGATGCAGGCGAAACCACCACTTGTACTATTAGAACGCAAGAACATTAAAAAGGAAAGAGGCAGTAGAAAGACACAGAATGGTGAAGGTCTCGATGTCCTAGCTTGCGTGGTTGACGAGATATCCGATCACGAAGTTTTGCCGAAGTTTTATCACTTAGTTGATTATCGATCTGTGTGACTCTAGTTTTTTATTTCTTTTTTTTTGACAACTAAACCCAGCACCGCACAATAATATTAGACAATAACTTAGCGGCAAATAAACAACAATCTCTTTTACCTCAAAAAGATTTTCACTATTAAATTGAGTAATTTGTTCAGCTCGCTACACCTTTATCAATAGAATTAGCAGTATTGCTAAGGCAACCAGCATCATTATTACAACAGTAGCATATAGCAAGCAGTTATTGGCAGTTACAGATAGCAGCAATAAGAACTCTAATACCTCACATGTCATGTTCTATAATCTAGATCATATCTTCTAAAGCAATATTGGTGAGCTTGAAGTGTCTGGGGACACTTCAGTCCAATGAAAAATTAATATAATCCTCTGAAAAGCCAGTAATCATTCAATATAATCGTTTTAGCCTCCCACTTACCCAATAATTTTCGCATATAATCCCTGCAGCTCTGTAATCTGGGTGTGAACTAGACAAATAAAAAGAAAGAGGGCCCTGGTATATCTTGATATCTTAGTTAGACAAGTACCATACTTCACAGTTGCTTCTCCATAAACCTATATTGTAAAAAGGAAAGCTTTTTAAAATGAAAAGAGGAAGACCATCAGGACAAAGAAACAAGCCAAATCATCATGCCGGACATTCTGCAAAAAGGTGCCAGCAGGCATCGGGTAGCCAAAGGATACTAAACTTCTATTCACCTGTAATCAATGAGACAGCGGAGTCATCTAATGCTTCAATCCATTCTGGGAATAGCAATGCCACTGAATTTCAATCTAATCACTTTGATACAGAGGTTCTACCCCTTAATAACTTACATGGTTAGAAAATTAACTCATCAAATAGAGTATGGAGGTATTGGGATCAGATATGGAGAATATGGATAAAGTCCATGATATAGCATCTGAAACCCAGCATGGTTCTTCAATGGGCAACAACCTTGACATGCAGCATAGTAGCCCTAATATCGAAGAATTTGGCAATGAAGATAGCTTCTCTGGAAACAACATATTCGAAGAGTCGTCAACTTATGATGATGAGAATATTGTTGATGATGACCAGAGCTATACAGAAGCTCCTGGTGAAATACTACAGCAATATTTCATTTCATTGCAAGCCCGAATAAGCCAGAGAACATGTCCAGAGGAATATAACCATGGTACTTTCTGGGTTAATCCGCCAGAACCGTTTTTTGCTATGAAAAGTAACATTATCAATCCTGCTGTACTCTATTATCCTCGAGTCTTTCTCTGGTTGCCTCATCACTTAGTTGAGGAGTTAAACTGCCTGACATGCAATAGTAAATTATATGTTAAGTCTTATAATAGTGATCCTTATGCACGTCGTGTGGTGGATATAGACAGGTATGTATAAATGTATTATTGTGTAGGAAAGGTCTTTTGACACTAATTTGCCTATGTTGACAACTAGCTGTTTCTATATTATGGGCGTACGCTATCAGTGCAGCAGTTCCACTTGCCGTATAACGTTAGCTTCCTATAACGAATGTATTATGAAGCAACTTTCTGGTCATTTAGCTGCCGAGTTCCCAGCGTATCTTACGCATCGATGCGCAGTATCAAAAAGAGTTAGGGATTTGCTACGGACTTGCATTCAGAAAGGCATGGGAATTGAATGATTTCGCCATGCTCTACAAGAGCTACATACGCTCCGCCATGACAGAGTTGAACTGCAATATCTGAATGCTTTAAAGCTACGTAGAAGCCAACCTACAATTGGTGATTTCTTGTGCCATGCTCGACCTGCCAATTTTTCCAGTTTCAGTGATATGCAAGGATACGCCGGCTATGTTCCATCATCAGCGTATTTGCGTCAAGTGTACACTAGAATCATGGATGAAATACGGCCATTGATTGATAAACAAATGATGCAAATTGGTGGAAAAATTCTGAAAGGCGACCATTCCTTCAAGATCATTAAGCATATGGCAAAGATTGGAAGTGCGCCTATCTTCACTGCACTTTACACTGTATGCAACGAATATGAAGAGATCCGGATGCAGATGCTCGTCCCCACCAAATCACCGTCGCACCTCAAAGCATCTTTCCGGCAGATGATTCAATCATACAGTGCATATGGGCATGAAGCCCCAGAAATTTTTTTTACGGATAATGTACAAGGCGATAGACAGTTTTTGGAAGATGTCTTACCGTCTCTTCGCCGTCCTATGGAAGAGACTGACGGTAACAGAATGGAGGAATCAATCGAGCCATCTGTCAGGGGAAACCCTAGGATATTAAAAGACGTATTCCATCTGATGGATATGATTAAGATATCAAGACGACATGGCTTGGCAAAAGAATTCTTTCGTCGCCTGCGCGATGCTATCTTTGTAGTCAACCAAGAGGATCGTCAGTTGGTGGAAGCATATCTTAATTCCAAGAACCTTAGCTGGGACTACATGTTGTCCACTAAACCCTCGTGGGTATTTCGCAGGGTCAGGCGTGTTGTACCTCCAGCTGACGAATTATACCCAGTGGTGGAGAATTTGTTCCGAGAGTATGGTCCTCTTCTGTGTGCAAAAACGGGACTTCCATTATTTGACAATGAAGCAGAAAAACAAGCTGAAAACGTATTGAAAGCTATACATCTTGGACATGTATCCGATCCGCCAAACTTCTCCTTTTATTTTATCATTGGCCGGGATAACAACAATCTTCCACTGTATAGATGCAGCCGTGGAACTAATTCCTTAGAAGGAGGCGTGCATCAAAATATTATCCGCAAGTTTATTTCCTTTGGTGCAGGGCCGCATTTGACAGACTCAGTTCTTGCTGATTATCGTCTACGTCACAATATAGATGTAAGTTGAAAATCATATATTTAGAAATACATACAGGCATATTGACATGTGGATATCAATCCTTTTTAAGGTTGGTACTGTCAACAGATACGGCCGTGTACATAAAGGCCACTACGAGCCATGGTTGATTAAGACAATTCAAGATCTAAGGGCAGACCTTGGACTGGATGTTTACAACGTTCAGCAAGCAGGAATATATCAGGATGGATTTAGATTGAATGCGCCCCATGAAACATTTGGCATAACTTTCTTCCCGAGTGATATAGCAGAAGAACTAAATATTACTCTTGCCAATAATCAGAGTGACAATCCGGTACAGCAATTAGATGAGGGATTTTCAGTGCAAACCAGTGCATATCTCATTATCTCTGGAAAATCGACAGCCAACCGAAAGGGACAGCTATACTCATACCTTGCTAAGAAGCAAAATTCCATCTATGCAATAGTTCCTGTACATACTGTACAAGAATTCAGTCTTTTCCGAAACCTAATGGCCAACTTCCAAAACTCACAAGATCATATGGATTGGAAAGAACTTGCTCGAACATGGAACAGAGATAGTGCTGATGGTGTACATATATTCTACAAGACTCCTGACCACTTGAGGATGCAATTCAATATATGGAATGAAAGAAGAACAGCAACCAGCAGTATTCAATTAAGCAGAGACATATGTGAAGTTATGCGTCAACAGCTACAATCACCTGGGCGCGCTCATACTATTTTGCCAGCACATACTCCTTCACCTCTCGTTCCAGTTTCTGCAGCACACAGTTTATTCACACACCCACTCTCCTTACCTGCAGTCCAACTTGCAGCGAGTCCAGTTATACATAATCCTAATCTACCAGTTCCTAGAAGACTTGCTCCAAAAACAGCAAACCTGTCAAGCTCAGCCATTAGTTATGTAATTACTCGTCCTACACACGTTCCTAAAAAGTCAACACGTACATGCAGCATATGCAAAGATCCTTCTTGCAAAGGGTTTTCCTTAAGAAGTCGCTGCAAACAATATAGAAATCTACCATAATATATTACACTTTTTTCTATTTTTATCTTTCTTTTAACAGATTATTGCCAAATTGCAGCTTTTATAAGTACTCTGATATTCAGTCAAATCAACAATGTATCTACTTTGCTTTAAGTTCATGCTCGTGCCATACGGCGCTCGCAGTCACTGAATCTTTTCTAAAAGTGTCAAAATTAAATCAGTGACTCCCCAGGCATGTTACCAGAGCCACACTATGTAAAACAATTATCAATAATGTAATCCTATATATAGTCTCAGCCGTTCATAAGACTATCCATTTCTAATATTAATAAGTAATTATGATGGAAACTTGGCAGATAAAAGCTTTCTTTTGACCAGTTAAATATGGATTATACAAACGAGTAATAATAATGATATATAAAAGTCTAATTAGATGTAGATATAGATGTAGCTGCTTAATTTTGAAACATCCTACAACGTAACCTCTGAGAGGAGCCCTTGCAAGAAGAATTCCTACATCTGTTGCAAACCCTTGTAGACTTTTTTAGCAAGTCTCAGGTATCGAATCGTGTTCTTTCATAATTCACATTTACGACTGCTTGTGGATAAATCGTGCGTAGAGTGGGCATATTTGAAGCTGGTAATACCATGACCTCTTGGGGCAAACGAGCAGATAAAGCAGATGCACTTTGGGGTAAAAGCATTGGCCGTAGGTTTGTTCTTGGTAGGGTGGCACTTGTTAAATTGACTGGATTTAGTATAATTGAAGGCGTAGTATTGATACTAGTGGAACTATCCGCAAAAGATATTGGTAATGGAGTATGCACTGGTAAGATATCATGTGCTCGACCTGGGGACTGTAGCTCTTCCAGCATGGTCTCGCAAACTCCTATACTCTGATCCATACTTTTAACTGCAATCTGTCTTTCATTAAAAACACTAAAGTGAGCCTTCAGATGTTTTGGAGTCTTATAAAAGATGTTAATGCCATTGGCATAATCTCTGTTCCAGGTTTGAGCAAAAACTATCCAGTCTAGCTGGTTACTTGAAGCTTGGATATCTGAAAGCATAGATTTAAAAACTTGATATTCTTCGCAGGTATGTACAGGTATCACTGCATATACTGTTCCCTGTTTTGCTGCAAGGTAGTGATATAGCTGGCCACGAGGATTGCTTGTTGATCCAGTTTCAAACACCATATATGTACTGATACACCTAGAAAATAATGTACTTTCTTCATTGAAGATAACATCGTCGTTTTCAACTCTGCAGATATTTGCAGTGGCTATACCAAACGATTGCGCAAGTTTTTGGGAAAAGGACGTGATGCCAAAGGTTTCATGCCCTGTTCTGAGATCCAGACTATAAATGCAGCTATCGGTTGTTTGCATATGACCAATATGATGGAGCCCCAGACGATGGCGTAAACGCTGAATATTTTCGATAAGCCATGGCTCATAATGGCTTTTATGCACACGATTGTATCTGTTAACGCTGCCAACCTAGGAGAACCATTAATATTCTGCTTTTGCGCATAGTTTCCCTAGACTGAAAATTTATTAATTAACTTACATCAATGTTATGCCGCAGCCGATAATCTGCAAGTGCACAATCGGTCAGATGAGGTCCAGCACCAAAGGAGACAAACTTGCGGATGATGTTTTGATGCCCATCTCCTTCCAATGAATTTGTCCCCCTACTACATCTATATAACGGCAAGCGGTTTTTGTCTTGCCCCATCTTAAAATACAGCGTTATACCTGGTGGATCTGATACTTGCCCATGCCGTATGGCTCTAAGCACATGAGCTGCTTGTCTTTGGGCCTCATCGTCAAAAAGTGGTTGCCCTGTCCTCGCACACCGAAGTGGACCATATTCTCGGAAAAGGTTTTCAACTACAGGGTATAATTCTTCTGTGGGGGGGATCATGCGCTTTACTCGACGGAAAACCCAGGCTGGTCGAGTAGATATTGCGTAGTCACAACTGGTATTCTGTGTCTCAAGGTATGCCTCTATTCTTTGCCGATCTTCTGGATCAGGAACAAGCAATGCGTCCCGAAATCGGCGGGAGAACTCTTTTGCTAACCCGTGATGCTTTGGTATCTTGATCATGTCCATTAAATGAAAGATATCATTGAGAATCCTAGGATTTTCAGTATCATTACGCTGACCAGAGCGGTTTGACAGTGTCTGATTCGGGTATCTCGAACTTGTAGCTGGTAACGAAGATGCTTGCGGAATTGCTTGTAGCTCACACATAGGTTGTGCTGCAGACTTCAAATGTGATATCTTGACAACTATATTGAAAGGGGGTGCTCCAAGTTCAGCCAAGGGTATCTTGTGCTCTGGAATAATTGCTCCCGGTATGACCACTCTGTTAATGCACATAATGGTATGTTCGGCAGTAACTGAAACTTTATGTAAGATGTCGTGTGCTTCAGCTACTTGGCCGTATGCCACACATACTCTGGAGGACTTGGGGTAAAAACCGACAAACATGCCAGGCTGAGGTGTAGGAATTATTTGGCCGATAGGACTTATATGCTTCAAACGATTAAATATTTCTGCAGACGCCCAGGCATCTAATGCTGCATAATGAAGTTGCGCCTCTGTGAGCTGAGCAGATTCCCAGTTGCTTAATCGGACAGTGTTCTGTTTGTTGAGGCCAGCACCGAGAACAGCCTTACAAATGTTGGAGAGACTAGCCGTTCCATTGTTAATTGTACCTCTCCTTTTGCAGAAAGAGCCAAGTTCTAGTGCTCCAGAATAGTTCACACCATAATCTCGCTTTAATTTTTGGAGATCCCCTCCCACGTTTCGCCCAGACTTCAAAACCAGAGAGCTTTAGAGTAACGTCTTCAGCGATGTCGGAACACCCTGTAATGCATGTATTGGTATGATATACACAATGTCTTTATACGCAATCTGCACGACAGCTACTTTTCCGGGTATTCGCGTTCTTTGGTTGTAATTCCATTCGCAGTCGAATCCAACGACGATGGTGGTATCGTTGGCAGTATCTTTCATTATGCTATTAAGAAGCATATTTGCTTCCTCGGCTTTTGGTGCATATTTTAAATGGATATCACTCGGAAG